>CM035418.1:159591065-159788565 GCA_020310875.1 Ceratopteris richardii | reverse complement strand
TTATATATCGTTTCATCAAGTAGATTAGAGAGCATAATAAACATGTAGCCAAATCTGGTTTGTGCAGGCTTTATCAAATCTTTTGCACTAAATTTCCTAAAGAGTGCAAGTATCGATGGCTTCATAGTCACAAAAGTTACAATCTTCATTGCTTAAGCCAAAACAGGTTTCACTCAAGCTAGAGCACTAATGTCTTCAAAGAGAAGATCAAGACAATGGCATATGCATATGGTGTAAAATATATGGGGCCACTCTTGCTCAACCAAGTAACTTGTCCTCACACAATTTGACGCATTGTCCATACGTATTTGAACCACATTACTAGGTCCAACTTCCATAATTCCATCCTTCAAAATCTCAAAGATATACTCTCCAGATTTAATTTGGCATGAAGTGTCAATGGATTTCAAAAACATTGTGCCATAAATGCATGAGACCATTATGTTTATGATTGGTCTATTCCTAGTATCAGACCAACCATCACATAAAATGTTGCATCCAAATTGCTTCCACTTCTCACGCAATTGAAGCAAATTAGTTTCAATGCATCGAACCTCATCATTCAGCTGCATTATGGGAAGATGATGATATGAGGGAGCTTTGAAAGAAGGGCCAGCACGTCCAATTGCATTTAACATATCAAGAAAGTAGGACTTCTCACTTTCCAGAAAGGAATGTCCTCTGCAAAAAAAAAAAACCTTCTCATGGCTTTGGTTGCTTCATCCCTTGCTTGCGACTCCCAAGCCTTCTTCAAAGGTCTCTGTGAATCTTTCATCCTTTTCATTCCATGCATACTCGAAGAGTCTCCACAAGGGAATGCATACTCTTCATTTCCAATATCACATGTCTTTCCAATGCTTCCCATTGGAATGTATGAATGTGATTCTTCATGTGAATGAATCCCAACAAAAGAACCACTTTCTTGACTCCCTTTAGCTTGCATTTTTCTACATGCATCTCTGACATGCTCTCGACCATTATTACATTTATGAACACCATACCCTTTCAAACCAAGTACATGAGCTCTAATACGATTAGCTCCCCCATCCCAAGTATGAGAACAAAATCTACATTCTAAAGTCCAATTCCCTTTTGGCAAAGATTTTACTTTCTCCACAAATTCCCATTCACCTCAAGCTTTTAGAGGCATCTGCAAAACCATAAGTTATAATTATAAAAAATCAGACATTTTATAATAATGAATCATGATTCATAATTAAAGTCTACAGAACCTCATGGTAAAAGAATCTATAAATTGTAATTTGTAATTGATGCATGATGCATCATGCATCATGCATCTATAAATTAAAATCTGAAATCATGTATGATGTATACATAAATGGTAAATGATGTATACTCTGAGTTCTAAATATCTCCAGAGTCAAGACTCCATACATTCTTATTCAAAGTTTATACTTATCGGTTATAGCATGCTGCATAATGCATTTTCACCATGGAATCATATACCTATATACACTGCAGTATGATGTACACGGTACAGTGAATGTTGTATACAGTATGGTCACTGCCAACTTCCAAGTTTACGACTCTAGTATGTACATTTGCTGCTTGCACAAGTCTAAGAGCTGCGAGCATGTGCTCAAGACTCAACATGATGTGTTACTGTATGCACATTATCATTTATGTATACAGTAGATGCATGCACTGTCAAATATAGACTAGTATATACTTCACTGGGAGGCCGTGGGGTCGAGCTCCACAGCAGTGGGAGTCGAACTTGTCACGCAAGGGGAGAGTAGGTCAACCGTATGCTGTTGCCACCTGCGTTCATCCGCTGTTGAAGGCACAATACTCAGATGTTCAGAAAATCGAGTAAATTTACCCCATTCATGGTGTACTACAAAGCACCCGTTAGTTATACATACCTGACATGACGTAAGCAAAACGTCAGTAACGCGTCAGGCTAGGTGCTCTTGACGCGTCAAAATCCATCACTGTATCTATATATATATATATATATATATATATATATATATATATATATATATATATATATATATATATATATATATATATATATATATATATATATATATATATATATGTGTGTGTATATCAAAATTTATCATTTTTATATATAGTTTGGAAATTCCATAAGAATCCCATCAAACCGAGATTTATAGCTGCATCTTGTAATACTTCTCTCATGGATGTTTCCAAATGGTTAAGCAATTGGTTTAAAGCCATTTTATCTACTATTCATGATATTTGGAAGGAATTATTCAAAGATGTAGATGTGCCAAATTCCTCTAGTTGGATCTTAGATAATTCACTAGGTGTTATTCCTGTAATAAAGTCTCTAAACTCTTCAAGAACTCTAGAAGAAAAATCTCTTCCTTTGGGGCTTCAAACTTTTGAGTTCACCACTTTGTATACAAAGTTAGATTTAAATGATTGAAAACATAGGATTTCTTCTTTAATTAGGAAAGTTTTTTCTTTTAAACTCACCAAAGATAGATGTAAGGGTCTTTTGGTAGAAAAGTCTGCATTGCATTTTAATTATTTATGGTCGAAATCGAAGCCCGTAGATATAGATAGTAGAAAGAAACATTACACTAGCATAGTAGATGAAACTCACATTCTTCTTTGGTTAGATTTTCTTTTAGAAAACTTGTATATTTCAGTTGGTGATACTTTATTCAAGCAATGTATTGGAATGGGTACAAAATGTGTTGTCTTTCTTGCTAATTTTTATCTTTTTTACTTATGAATTTGAATTTATGGAAAGGTTTGTTTTAGCCAATACTTGTCCTATCATTCTACACAAACTTTCTAATATTAGACGCTTTATAGATGATCTGTTCGTTCGTGATTTTAGTTCTTTTCAAGATTTTATGTAATTAAACAATGATGCTTTTGGTGATGGTATTTATCCCACAAAAATTTGTGAGCTAAATTGTATTTCACATGGTGATTCTTGTGCTTTCTTAGATCTAAAAATATTTCAATCTCCTTTTAGTTTGGAAGTAAACATTTATGATAAAAGATTAGAAACGGAATTTGCTAGCATTAACATGATATAAATGCCCCATATTGATTCAAATATTTCTCATTTAGCAAAGTGTGGCATTATTTGCTCTCAACTGTTTAGATTTTCTCGTCTATGTTCAAGCTTGTCTTCATTTCTAGTTCAGTGTTGTCAACTAATCTCTTTGTTGGTTCAAAAAGGGTATTCATTCAAGAAAGTTTCAAAGAAGGTAAGAACTTTCTTACTTCGTAACAAGTTCATTGATGGTTCTTTTTCTTTTCATGTGTTTAAATTAATAATTAGTAAATTCAAGAGAAAAAGGGAACTTTATATTGGTTTATGATAAGGTATTTTATGGGGGTACTTTCACTCTTTAGTTATAGTTTTATTTTAGTCTTTTGTTCTTTTATTATTATTATTATTATAGCTATTTCTTTATTTCTTTAATTTATTTTAATTATTTAATATATATATACATATATATATATATATTTTTTTTAATAATTATTATTTTAATTTCTTTCTTAATATTTGTTTGTTCTTTGTGCAAGACTTTATCATGGCTGAGTTTGTCCTTCACTTCCGGAAGTGATAGAAACTCAGTTCGTTGACTTAGTTAGAGATCTTTATTTAGTAAGACTCTTTATCAAAGTCTACACCTACTCTAGGGCACTGATGACGTGAGTATGGATGTCATAGCTATTTGTCCAAGCTATGCATGATAAAGTTTAATTCTGATACTTCTTGTTTTGGACAGACCTAGAAGTTGAAGATGCACTTTTTGGTTTTGGTTTTGTTTTTCTTTAATTTGCATTTATACACACACAGATAGATATAGATATAGATATAGATATAGATATATATATATATATATATATATATATATATATATATATATATATATATATATATGTATGTATGTATGTATGTATGTATGTATGTATGTATGTATGTATGTATGTATGTATGTATGTATGTATGTATGTATGTATGTATGTATGTATGTATGTATGTATGTATGTATGTATGTATGTATGTATGTATGTATGTATGTATGTATGTATGTATGTATGTATGTATGTATGTATGTATGTATGTATGTATGTATGTATGTATGTATGTATGTATGTATGTATGTATGTATGTATGTATGTATGTATGTATGTATGTATGTATGTATGTATGTATGTATGTATGTATGTATGTATGTATGTATGTACGTACGTACGTATGTATATATATACATGCATGCATGCATGCATGCATGCATACATACATACATACATACATAGATATACACACACACATATATGTATGTATGTATGTATGCATAGTTTTTTTCCCACTCGTCTGAAATCCATAATTTTCCAATCAGACGTCTCCATATATCGGACGTCTGATATTTTTTCCATACTTGAGTGCTGGGAAAAAAAAATCTGCATAAATTGTCAATTTTCAGACAGTTTTCCCACAGGTCAACTGAGCTTAATATGTGTGTGTAGCAACTTTATATGAAGGCTGATATAGCTTGCAAAGGAGTTTAATTTGTTTTAGGCTGCAACAGCTTACATACATGTATATATAACAGTATATTAGAGTACCTCTCTCCATTTTATCCCACCTCTAATTTGTGGTCACGTATGGTATTTTCAACCGTACTTTTTCCGTACTTCCGTACCCGTATGCGTTTGCCGTATGGTTGCCGTATGAAAAAACTGTGTATGTATGTATGTATGTATGTATGTATGTATGTATGTATGTATGTATGTATGTATGTATGTATGTATGTACGTATGTATGTGCGTGTGTGTGTATATATATATATTTTTTTTTTATTTTTTTTTTATTTATGTCATTATTGTTATTTTTTACTTTTTATTTATTTATTTTGCAATTTTAATTTTATTTAAATATATTTTTATATATTTTTTTAAATTTAATTTTAATTTTATTTTATTTATTATTTTTAACTATTATGATTATTTTAAATTGATTTATTTATTTTTTTAATTAATGAATATCTATATATATATATAGATATATATATATACATATTATATATATATATATATATATATATATATATATATATATATATATATATATATATATATACATATATATATATATACATATATATATATATACATACACATATATATATATATATATATATATATATATATATATATATATATATATATATATATATATATATATATATATATATATATATACATGCATGGCTCTTTTTGTATTGATTATTATTTTTAGTGTGGCTCTTTTTGTATTGGTTTTCTTTATTGTTTGTATTTTTCATGTCTTATTTTGGTCCTATTTTTTGTGTGGTCTCTTGCTTTTGTTAGTTGTTTTTTCTAATGTGTATGTGTTTGTGTTCTCTATCTTGAGTTCGTACGTTTGGATAACTATGAAGTTATGAACTTATATATATATATATATATATATATATATATATATATATATATATATATATATATATATATATATATATATATATATATATATATGTGTGTGTGTGTGTGTGTGTGTGTGTGTGTGTGTGTGTGTGTAAATTGATGGATGGATGGATGGATGGCATGTATGTATGTGTATGTATGTGTTGTGTGTGTGTGTGTGTGTGTGTGTGTGTGTGTGTTGTATATATACATATATTTACCGGCTGAACTGTCTGAAGGTGATGTATACAAAGATACAATGTCGCGGTAATCATACAAAGGGGGTAAAGTGCGTGAAAGGGAGAAACCTAGGGCCTTTATCCAAACAAAAGCTACCAAAGTGATGTTGTGCAGCTTATGAGAGCACAAAGAGAAAACGAGAAAAATTGTACAATCATGTCTGAACAGCATTATCTCCACATCTTTAATGAGCAGCACTTCTTCTACAGGATCCATGGAGATCTTTGCAAAAGCACCTCAGGCAGCAGACATCAAGCAACAAACTCTAAATCCATGAAAGATAATCCTAGGAGAAAACACTGCAAGCATGAAGTGAACAAGGCTAGTCATAGTTCAAAGTATCATGGAAAACTCCATGAACACTGACATTGCATTCATTTGGAGGAGAAACACCCCAATCACAAACGGAAAAAATGCCCAAGAGAATAAGGGGTAATGGAAACAGCACAATGGAAGTGCCAAGCTGAGAATGACAATCAGCACGAGTGATCATTTCAACCTCTTGAATAATTAATGTGAGCATCAGTTGTTTTGATTAGATTGGTGTGTGAATAAGAGATTACAAGCCCCAGCACATTTGCGAAACAGAATGCAGAGTCACTTTCCTGAGATACGAACATGGTTTGACTTGAATCAGTGGTTTGAAAACCCTCAGGTTCAAATGAATAAGGACAGAGAGGCAGTGGATGAAAACTCTGCATAACAAACACCAACATCTTCAGAAAACAAAATGAGGAATCACTTTCCTGGGATATAACAGTGGTGCTTGTGCGATATGGATTGCTAATGAAGGCCAGACACAAATGAAAAAAAAAATACAGTAAGCATATGTACGATTAATATTTGCTCATGCACATGAAAGAGAGGCCATATACAACCTATACAGGGAAACAACGAACTGCAGATCAAAATAATCAGTTTTATTCTTTCTCTAAAGCATAAATGTAAAAAAATCGGCAAACTCATCAGAATGCACAGAAACAGTTAGCCCCTTTTCCTGTCAGCAGGCCCAAGGGAAGGGAGTAGTGAAGAATCTTAGGTTATATTCAGGAAATAATGCTGCAGACATACAACTAAATATCAAAAGGTTCACTAAAGAGTTTGAATTTTAGTAAGTTAAAAGCCAATGAGAATCTTATGTTGAAATCTCACACGGTAAAGAAGTATCAAGTCAATATTTCAATTTGCTCTTATACATATATACGTCTCTCATACTTTTTGAGCCTCAATTCAGTAGTAAATCACAAAAAACAAAAAGGAGAACGTCATTCTAAAATCATCCGGCAAATCAGATAACTGTATATAAATTCAGCAAACTCAAGACACTTCCTCCGCCAAATGTGTCAAGAGCAGGGAAATGAAGGCACAGCAAATCAGAATCCGCATTCACAATTGGGCACATTCGTAGCCCATGCAAACCCCCTAGAACCTTGATCCCCAATCAATAGCTTGTGATTCCAAGTATGCAAAAGGTTGCCTACTTGTCTTGTTGAAGCTTCAGCCTCATCTGATCTTGTTTCAGCTTGCACTCCATCCGCATGAGCTCCAATCTTTGACCGTAAAGCTCTAATTCCTTCAATCGAAGCTCATGCCACTGATGTTGTAAAGCTTGGTCTACTTCATCCACCTCCTTAACTCCCAAACTTATACTCCTAGAAGGCGAAAAACATCCATCAAGACCTCCAATTTCAAAACCACTCAGGGTCCTAGATTGATCTACGAGTGTCTTCACAGCATTTTCAATGACAAAAAGTGCTTTAGATTTCCATTCTTTCATTGTTTGCCTTGAGCTTTCTTGGATTTCTGTGAGCGCCGCCAGAATCTCCCTGTGCAAAACATCATGCTCTTTACAAGCAGGTTGGAAAACCAAGTTATCTGAATCATTTTTCTGCACAAAAGCATGTTTATCATGATCATCCTGTTTATCCACTTCCATGGGAGCTGCAATAAGACTTTTCTTCTGTGAATCATGATGACCATCTGAGTCTTCACTCTCGGACTCATCTCCACTATTATCATGTTCTTCTGATTCTTCGATGACAACCTTAGCATCCTGCACAGGAGCACTTTTATCATTTGAAGTTTTGACCTCTTTTGCTGGCCTTTCTGTAGCTGAAACTTTTGACTGCTTGTTCTTTACCTTGGATGTATGATCTACTTCTGTTGCACCACTGCTACCCCATATTTGATCCCACAAAGAAAATAGTTCTTTATCTGCTGTGTTTCGGAATTTCTGTTCCCCAATTTCCTTGAACTTCTCGGTCATTGACAAATATCTGACTTTCATTCTCTTCGTCTTTTCACATAGCTGTTCTTTACTCCGTGAATCCTCCATTCTGTCATGCAGCCTATCAGCTAGAGTACTCCAATAGCCATCAGTTTTCTTTGTTGGAATCTCGACCCCTTTCTTGACATCATGTAGAATTTCTGTTGTGAGCACCAACTCGTCCTTCCCAGTGAAGATTTTGGGCTTCACAGGAGACAATGAACCCTTTAAAGGTCCAGAATCATCTTGCTTCATAGCCTTCTTTTCGACTTTTCCTTTTTCAGCTGCTGGTTTTGCTGAGGATGTTCCAGATTTTCTGGCAGAATTTTGCTGAGAAGCTTCACGTTCTAGCCTCGTTGCAAATGCAGTCGCTTGTGCAGATTTCGTTGACTCTTTCCTGTCGCTAACACTAGAAGGTGTGCCCTTACCTTTGCTTGTCTTTTCACGGTCCACTGATTTGGGCAATTGTTCAGTAGTCTTACCAATGACCTCAAGTCCCTCCCTCTTATGCTTCTTAGAAGAAGTTTTTCCTGTTTCTGGTGTTGCTTCTCGATCCCTTTTAAAACTACTATTTTTACCCTTCTTCGGAGAAACCTCAGGTTTATGAGATGACTTCCATGCTTTGTGATCAGCGGAGGATTTCTTACCGCTGAGCCCATTCGCATTCTCAGGTTTGCGATGCACAGCGTCGGAATGTTGAAGAGACTTCCCATGCTTAACTTCAGAGTCCGAGCTCTTCTGGCTCTCAGAATCAGAACCCTCATCGCTGGAGCTAGGTTCTTCAGTTTCGGAAGAAGAATTTTCAATCCCCTTCACTGCTTGAGTTCCGTCAGTTTCATCATGCTCCTCATCTTCTTCGCTCTCTTCTTCGCTGTCAGATTCTTCATCTGAATGTGACTCCTCCGCGCCTTGGATCTTGGACCCTTTTCTTTCATTCCTCAGAAACACCTGCCCTGATTCCTCATCTCCGCTGCTAGAGCCCTCTTCGGAGCTCGAAGACGGTAAAGGGACAGATTTCTTTTTCTCCATAACGGACCTAATTAGTCCACAAAACCGAATTGCGCCACTGCGGAATGACCACTAAAGTTCAGGGCAGACAGAGCAGCTACTTAGATAAGTGTACCTTCCTGTGTTCTGAGTGGCAAACAACGAAAACTTTCAAAAACTCGTTAATTCTTTTTAGTCGGCGTACTTTTAGTTATCCTTCTTTCAAAACGATCCAAATTGGCGTTGAGAGTTTATGGATTTGGTGGTCTCACATACTCGTTTTGATACTTCATTCGTCTTTTAATTTCTCTTCCTCTCTTTTTTTTTTTTAGTTTTTTTTTTGAGTACAATGAATTGAAAATACACATTCACACACCCAACTTCGTAAGGTAGAGACACCCATCATGAGAGACTTATAGATATGTCCATCCAAGACTTGAACTCAAGACTTCCTCCCACAGCTTCAAGGCGTCAGTCACAACGCTACGCAAGCTTGGAGTTCCATTTCCATATTTTCTCTTGGAGTTTGGGCTTGATATTTTCATTTTCGATATTTTCTCTAAATAAGTTTGAAAATTTTCAGAGAACAACTCTTGCCCTCTTTCATCCCCCACTTTCAAGGTTCTGTAGAATCATCGATAGAGCTTGAACCACTACACCATTTCGAATGGACAAGCCCTCTTGAGACTTTTTTTTTAATAATTTTATAAAATCAAATTCTAATCCCAATTTTTAGAAAAACTCGTGTTATGAAATTTACAATATCAATTTTTATTTTCAATGTCATATAATCAACCTTTTACTTCCAATGACTATGTGAATGCCTACATCATAGGTTTTTTTTGCAAAGTGGACACAAAAGAAAGAGAGTTTCTTGCATATTGGCATCAATATTTCTCTTCTTTTGTATGATACATAATCTTGGAAGAAAGATGGCAAAGGAAAGGAAGATGCATTGGTGGGTCAATGGGACATGATTTGCTCAAGGCCAAATTATTAGAGTTTGGGGGATCCAGAATGCACAAAAACAGCATGAGGAAGAAGAATAATCATAGGAGCATAACATAGAGTGTATTAACAAGTATATAATGTACAATGATAAATATCCTTTTAGGTTTATGGGCATATATACAAGCCAGAGGGTAAAATTCTTCTAAATAGGGAAAAAAATCCCTCCTTCCCACACATATCACTACCAAAATATACGAACAAATTCAACCTCTGAGTGATGCAATGAACAAGGGGTTGATACTAATGTATAAAGAAGTGGCAAATAGATCAATCCACAAAAGGGAGTAAGCCCAAGGCTTTGCAAAAAGCTTCAAATTTCTCACAAAATAGAGCCTTTGTAAAGAGGTCTACAACATTATCATGTGTGGGATATATGTCATTACTATATAGAGTCTCTCCTTTACATAATTATAGTGCACCTCATTGCTCTTCATCTGAGCATGGAACATTGGGTTCCTCACAAAGTGTTAACGTGCTTTGAATATCAATAAATATGGTGGCAATAGAAGCCTAACCAACACCTAAATCATTGTTGTATAATAGCCTTGAGCTACCCTTTGCACATGCTTGAACTCTTGGCTTGAACCCTTGGGTCATTTACTTGTTATTGAGCTCCCAATTGAATGGTTGCAACCTTAGTCTTGATTTATCCTAAGTCTTGGGAACCTTGGGGTGTACATGAGAGGAGGAGCCTCATTTGATTTAACAAACATGTGCTATCCATGTGGTGATCTTTGGGAAAGTGTCCACATGTACAACACTTGGATGGACACTTGGAAGAGGGCTAGGCCTTGCACCCTCTTGGCTTTGAAGTATATATATGGGTGGAAGGCTTAAAGTATGATTTTATGTGATCTTGCTAGTTAGATGGATATTAGTTATTGTGTTGGTCCACAACATTGATATCAAGAGCAAAGTTTGTTCCACAACATTGGTATCAAGAATAATATTAGGAGCACCACATTTAGTGTATTACTAATTGTATAATGTACAAAGCTAAATAGCCCTTTAGGGTTATGAATGTACATATAAGCCTAAAGAGGGGAAAAATGTTCCCCTAAGTCTTAAGTGTGTTCACACACCTCATTGCCAAAATATAGTAACGAACCCCCCCTCAAATCGATGCAATGAACAAGGGGTTGACTATCGTATCACTATGGGTCGAAGTGGCATAAGACATGGGCTTTGAGGGTCCAAAGTCACTTGGGAAACCCTTGGAGATTATTGAGAAACCCTTGGGAAAGTGTCTCCAAGGCTATGGTGTGAACCCTTGATCTATTTGGATTTATTTACTTGCAATTGAAAGGTTTTGACCTTTAGGATTGATATTTCTTAAGGGTATGGTATTTAACCCTTAGGGAGGTCTCTGAAGCCTTTGAACTTTCTAGAATCCATGTGAAAGCCATGAGAGGACCATGTGATTTCATGTGCTTTCCAGGATTAGAAGATATAAATCCTTCTAGAATCCATGAGAGGACCATGTGATTTGATGCAACTTCCAAGGTTAGAAAAAGACACTTGGCAATATATATATATATATATATATATATATATATATATATATATATATATATATATATAGAGAGAGAGAGAGAGAGAGAGAGAGAGAGAGTTGGTTGGGTGAATATGTGCATCTCTCACTTGTGGGTTTAAATTATGATCAATCCTAGTTTTGCTAGTCTGTTAAATTGCTAGTTTACCCTTTGATGTGTTGTGATAACAAGAGTGGTACGAGAGCCACGTCTAGAGTAGAGCTTGGATTGCCAAGAGGTTGCCATGTAGATTAGATATCGGATGCCAAGAGGATACCGCCATCGCGACCTTTCTGTAGCTCTTAAGCTTTCTTTACTTTGTAAGAAAGATATTGTTGTTTCCCCTCTCAACGGGTGGGAAGCCATGCCTACGGTTAACACACGATGTGGGCAAATCCACACTTCTAGACGGACACGCGATGGCTAGATTTTCCATTTTGAAGAGCAGCTCAAGAAGAGCTTCCTTTGCTCATAGTTAAAAAACAACTAAGCAAGCAAATAATATATACCTTTGCGTGTTTTTTTTTTTGAGAATACAATGAATTGGAAAGATACACATCGATCTCGTAAGGTAGAGGCACTCATCTTTGGGAACTCATGGACACCCATCTTTGGGAACTCATGGATATATCCAGCCAGGATTTGAACTCAAGACTTCCTCCTTGAGATTCAAAGCATCAACCACTCGACTATGCGGGCTGAGATGACATACATGACTTTTACCACATCCAGACATGAAAACAATGAATCGCTATAGACCTGATTCACATGCACTTTGATGAGACATGTGCCTCTAAGGACCCGAGCAGCCACGTGGTGCATTTCGATGTTCTTTGATTATGGGATGTTTCTCATTATCATGAGCTTATGCTAGGTGCACACTCGAAAGGATTCTCCTTTCTTGGATCACATGTCCTTCATCAATGTTTACCGTAGAGCACCCAAGAGTATTTGGAAAATCTTTTTCATATAGAGCTTTTTCTTCCTCATGCATTCAGCTTTTCAATGAATTTTCATCATTGTTGTTTCCTTTTATAAGGAGTCAGTTAAACTGCCTTTTTGAATGCCTTCCTTATGATTTCTCTTGATTTGAGCTCAACATCATAAGAGAGTAAAATCCAAGGTATCCTTGGAAACATCATGGAGTACAGAGTTGAACACGGATGAAAGGAATGGAGAATAAAGGAGGTTGCCTCCTCTTATCCATCAAAGGAGGGACGAAGGTAGTACAGAGCTAAGTACTTTTTAACTTTATGATTGATGTCTGTATACCTAAGTCTCTATCATCTTTGCATATATATTCATAACAGAATCATAGACTAATACTTCAATTATGGATACAATCTAAGTACACGTGCAAAGATAAGATATTTGAAGTTAAGAACAAGCCAACACATAGGCATGGAAAGGGAAAGCAAGCACCTCAAACACTTGCATGCATCTATGCATTGAAGAAAATGGATGTATATACATTTTCCCTTACAATAGATGGTTTCAATGCACAAATTGAAGTCCAGAACCCTTCCTTTTTGTACATATCAAGTTTTCTCTTCATTAGAAGCATGTCTTGATACACAAGAGCATGTGCATTGGTATAATGATGCACGGAAGAGAACCCTATGTTTGTGCACAAAAAAAAAAGCACAAAGTGCGTGAATGTTAAGCATGATTGAAGTTATGTATTGCTATTATTATTTTTAGCATATGCATGCAAGCCCATGCATTCAAGTTCACTTTTTCGTTGTCTAAAGTTGTGAAAGTAATTAAGTGACCATATTTTTTAGTAGAGAATTTACTTCTATATGGAAGCCAAACATTTGGGAAGGAATGAAGCTAAGGTACTTGGAAAATCATGCTTGTTAGATTTTGCAACATAAGTACTTGGCAATGTCTTTTCAAAAAGGATATTGATATATCACATACTTAATGTAAAGACCGCATGAAGTATGTCTTGCCTATCAATGAAGTAAACCTAAGGAGGAAATTCCCTTACCAAGTCAACAACAAGGAAGAAATGCATTGAAGAATACTCAAATACATCTAAGTTCTTTAATAGCTTAGAAAAAATTCTTCGGGTCAAATATTTTCAATACAATTGTTAGCCTCAAGCAAGGTATACATGAAAATATATAAGCTCTTTGATAACTTAGAAAGTTTTCAAGGAAAAGATTTTCTTTTGAAAGTATCTCGATATCATGTATACATAAGTATTAGAGAACCTAGCATACTCAATGCTAACTTAAGTATAACAAATACTTAGAGATGATTCCAAAACAAGCTTGTAAATGATATTTCTTACGGAGATGGCACCCAAATACATCAAATTTCTTCAATGACATAGATGATTTCTCTTAAAAGTTTTTCGCAGCACATTGTTACTTTACTTTAGAGAACCTATAATACTACTACTCTAAGAGATACTTAGAAATAGTTAATTGAAAAAAGATTCCAAAGAGGTTCTTGATGAGACATCCTAAATAGGATGACACTACAAAAGGGTTTCAAAAGTTTCATGATGTAAAGCTCTAAGTTCATGCCATGAAAGACATTGATGGAAACCAATTATAAGCAAAGCATGCTTTCACCAACAAGAATGGTGAAAAGTATTCAAGACATCATGAAAATTTGATGACTCCCTCCTCTTGGAAGAACTTTAAAAGTGATTTAAGGCCCCATCAATTCAAGAGATTTGCACCTCAAGAAAGCCAAGTAAGGTTTTCTTTAGCAAATGTCTTCAATGACATAGATGATTTCTCTGAAAAGTTTTTTGCGGCACATTGTTACTTTACTTTAGAGAAACTATAATACTACTCTAAGAGATACTTAGAGATAGTTAACTGAAAAAAGATTCCAAAGAGGTTCTTGATGAAACATCCTAAATAGGATGACACTCCAAAAGGTTTTCAAAAGTCTCATGATGTAAAGCTCTAAGTTCATGCCATGAAAGACATTGATGGAAACCAATTATAAGCAAAGCATGCTTTCACAAACAAGAATGGTGAAAAGTATTCAAGACATCATGAAAATTTGACAACTCCCTCCTCTTGGAAGAACTTTAAAAGTGATTTAAGGTCTCATTAATTCAAGAGAATTGCACCTCAAGAAAGCCAAGTAAGGTTTTCTTTAGCAAACGCAATGGTTCCTAATGGAAGGAACTTAAAAGCTCTCGAGGTACAATGAAGAAATGGAAAGATTTTTCTTATTTCATAGTACCTTCAAAACTCTTATGCTTTGATTATCCTTAAGAATCAAAGAATTCAAGGCACTTGGAATCACATTAAAAACCTTAGAAAAAAGGATGGATGTTTATCTCATTAAAAAAAATAGAGCTTCCAGTATAATCTTGGGATAGTTAAGATCACATAATGATCTTGAGTTGGAAGCCCTAAAAACATAAGTAGAATAATAAGAGATAGGAGTAATTCCTTACCTTCAAATTCTTGTAAAAAGAATTTAGGCAAAAGTTACTCTATCGTTATATAAAACTTATAGACTTTATGATAAATATCATCTATATACATCAAGGTTGGATATAAAGTATGGTGGTATGGGGCACTATACTTTATATTCACTTTTATGTAGGAATGATGGTATGGGACATCAAACCTTGAGATGATAGGTGTCTTTTAGTCTTGGGCTCATGAATTGAAGTGAGACTCAATCCTAATGGGAATTGCATGAATATGAAAGTACTTTCTACTTCTTCAAAAAGGTTTTCCACAAGATTAGTATAGTCTCATTTAAGTTATGAGACTTTCTAGTAAGGATTTTGTAGTTCTTTATCAAAAATATATTGCATGGATTTCTGAAGGGAAAGAACTTGAAAAAAAATATCCTTTTAAGCAAGGTAAACAATGTCAATCTATCATGAAGCACTTTGTTGACAATACCACTAAGTGAATCATTAACTTGATTCAAATGCATACATTTTGTATAAAGGAGTTTCAAGAGGCAGTGAAAGGGATTGACTTAGTAATTAACATAGATGAAATTAGACTAAGTTAGTCCAAAGCAGCTTGTTGATAGTAAAATGAGGTAATCAATCTCCTAAAGTAAGAGATCTATACAAGATTGGTATTCTAGTATATAGGAGTCTCAAGATATTGCAAAGGGATTAACTTAGTAATCAAGATAATTGAAGCATCATGGTTTGAGAGTAAAGTTAAAACATCATCAAAACTCGGTGGCTCGAGACACTGATGTTTTATATCACTAGATTTTGGTAGATGGATGATAGTTAAATCTTACCTGAAGAATCTTTTTGAGAATTATGGTTCAATCTCATAAAGATAGATATAATGTGTCAAAACCTTCAGTAGAATAAACATTTGAAGTATTGAATTTTATCTGATTAACATGGAAGAAATCTTCAAAGACATTCCTAAACAAGATTCAATTTGATGGAATAGGTAACTAAATTAAACATCATGGGTTGATGTTTTGTATAGAAGCCATTCAATTCTTGAAGACACTTGAGTTCAAGAGAACTCATCCATCCCTTGAACATTGCTTCAAAGTTGATGGACAAGGAAAGATTCTAAAGTTCTCTCAATAGAGTTGAGTAAAACTCATAAAAAGAAAAGATTTAGGAATTGTTTCTAAGTTCTAATAATTTCAAAGAAGTCAAGTCTTTGAGGAAGTAGCCTAGTCTAAATTATTGGAAGTTGGTTGCCCAAAGAAGCAAATGAGACTTTTTTTCTACATTCTACTTTGGAATCGAAAGCCCAATAGGACATGGTAATCTTGTAATTGGGAGACGAGATCAGTGGATGTTGTTTAAGAAGTGGGACGTAATATTGGGAAGGAGGACCGTTGCATTTTGCACAAAAATATATCCTTCACAAACATGTTTATCAAGTGCCTCAAGTTTGGGCCTAGTTCTAAAGGTTGAAGGTATGAAGATTGTTCCAAATAAATGGGTGTTTAAAATAAAGAGAAATGCTGATGGTTCTCTAGCTAGGCATAAAGCTAGACTAGTAGCAAAAGGATTCAAGCAGACTCATGGCATCGACTATAAAGAGACTTTCAGCCTAGTTGCAAAGATGGGAAAAATTAGAACCTTGATTGCAGTGAGTGCAACAAGGACATGGCCATTGTACCAACTTGACATAAAAAATGCTTTTCTCAATGGAGAACTTCAATCGCTTGGATTTGAAGATAAAAAGCATCTAGATTTTGTTTGCAGATTGAAGAAAGCTTTGTATGGGCTGAAGCAAGCACCAAGTGCTTGGAACCAAAGATTGGTTGAGTACCTCACAAGGTGTGGGTATAGTCCAAGTAGTACAGATCCTTCTCTCTACATGAAGAAAGAAGAAGGCAAGCAGGTATGCATCTGCATATATGTTGATGATCTCATCATATCGGGAATTAATGTTGCAGGATTACAAGAGATAAAAAGAAAACTCGATAAGGAGTTTAAAATTTTAGATCTTGGCGAGTTGAAATATTTTTTAGGCATTGAGCTAGTCTATGGGAAAGATGTCATCTACTTGATGCAAAGAAAATACTTGTTGGATGTTCTTTTCAGATTTGGAATGAGTGAATGCAAACCACTCACTCAACCTATGGACACAAATGTGAAGCTATGCTCAAATGATGGAGAAAAGTTACATGACTTAACTACATACAGGAGTATTATAGGTTCATTGATCTATGTTATGATCACAAGACCAGATTTGTGTTATATTGTTGGAGTTCTTTCTCAATTTATGCAAACTCCAACAAGTGAACATTTAAATTCAGCCAAATGAGTGCTAAGATATGTGAAGCACATAGCCAATCATGCCTTGTTTTATAGATATGATGAAGAATTGCAGGTGATGGGCTTTAGTCATGCTGATTGGGCTAGTTCGAAGGAAGATGGAAGATCCACTGCAGGTTATGTATTCATGATAGGCAGCAAACCTATCACATGGAGATGGAAGAAGTAACCTACTGTTGCACTATCATCTATAGAAGCTGAATATAGAGAATTAGCCTTTGCAACTTGTGAAGCTATGTGGACTAAGAAGCTATTGGCTGATCTTGATGTGTAGGTAGAGACCATTCCAATTTATGGTGACAACATGTCAAGCATTCACTTAACAAACAATCCAATGTTTCATGCACGAAGTAAGCACATAGAAGTGCATTATCATTATGTTTGAGAAAAACTTTTGAGCAAGAGTGTGGATATAAAGTTCATTAGAACTGATGATCAGCTTGCAGACATGTTTACAAAGTCCTTAGATGCTTCTAAACTAAAGAGGTTCAAGGATGAATCAATTTGCAATATATGGCTGAAGGTGCAAGCTCACATGTGAGCTTGAGGGGGAGTGTTAAAAATAAAGAAGCAAAGTCGTATATATTTTGCAAAAAAGGATTTCTTCAAATAGAAGGAAAATACAAAACTGAAAAAGGGAAGCATTTACTTCAGCAAGTAGTGGAAGCCAAAAGAGAATCAAACAAAAGAGAATCAAATCCAAAAATTGAACCGAAAGAGAAGAGTGGCTGCTCAAAGTAGTGGAGGAGTTATGGAGAAGAGCTCTCAAATTCATCATGAGAGCTCATGGTCATTTGGCTACAAAAGAGGAAAGGGAGGAAACTCAAGAATAGAGGAAGAAGGTGTTGAAGTCCCCTTGTAGGTAGTTCATTTGCTTTCAATCATTTCATTTTCTACAATCTCATAGACTATGTCCCATCGCATACCAATTTCTGGGTAGCCTGATTGTGAGAGTCATATCTCTCATTGTATGTATCCATTTTTAGAGTTTAAATATTCTTTGGAAAGCTTATTGTGTATAATTCCTCTATGTAAAACAATTTTGTGAGATTCACCATGTTCTATGAGTTATTCAATTTTTAGTGAAGTCTAGTTTTCAGCCTAACTGAGTGGACATGTAGCCTGTTTTGAGGCAAAGAGTTGCCAAACCAAAACTACTCCAAATTGAGCGTCTGATAGCTCATTTGAAAGCTAATAGTGTCTAGTTTGAGTGACAAAAGCCTCAAGTTCATTGTATTCTTCAATTGATAGTAGTTTTCATTCTAAGGTTCAGCTATAGGTAAAAGTCTTGATCCTGAGAAGGTCTTCTTTACTTTTCGCTGTGCATAGAAGAGGAATTCTCCAATAGTAGGCTTATGTGAGGGGAGAATATTTTCACCTTTCCAAGTGTATACATGCCTATTATGCTCCAAAACAACATATATTCTCCCCATGTGTTGTCCAAATATATTCTCTCCCCATCTACCTTGCTAGGTTTGTCTAGTTTGAACATCCAAAAGGCTTCCTCAGTCTCTCTATTAGTGAATAATTATATGGTCTTATTGTCTTGAGGGATCCGATCAATTGTTATGATCCTAGTCAAGACTGATTTACCTCTCGGGGTCCTAGGTTCTCGGTCATCATTCTTGTTTTGAAGATCTCGTATTTCATATTGAGGTATGATCTATCCAAAGTTATCCATTCTATCTAGTAAACTTATTACCACATACATGGTGCTTTGCTTATCTATGTATGAAATTTCTTTGAATTTAACCACCGGGTGATCAATTACAAAGGGGCGTTCTAAATTTCTAAGTTGGATCACTCATCTCATTAAACCATCCTCGTAGATGTGCACACCTAAGTAGTTGGTTCAGATGTATTCAAGTCGAGTCTTGTAGGGTCCTTCTGGGGTTTCTAACTATGTTATCTTGAACTCCCTGAGGGTCTTTCCATGTTAAATGACATCTCTGAATCATTGGTTTATGAGCTCACTGTGTAGGCATAATTGCTTAGCTATTGATTCCAAGATTTAGCCATAACATTGACACTAGCTTTAGATGATCTCAAGTTTTGTTGATCAGCCTTTCCTACGTGTTTACCGGACCTAAAGTTCATGAGTTTGTTCACTTACCCTTCCAATTTTTATAGAGTACACACATGTTGCAAGGTTCTTTCATGTATCAATCACTCTTCCTTTTTAATTTTCCTTGGTGTGGGTCTTGTCTTTAATGTCACAATGTTAGGAGTAACTTTAGTTTATTCTTTTTTCTCTTTTGATCACTTGATTATATTCATTCCCTTGAGCTTATCGCATTTATGCTCTACTTATCAGTTGAGTTAATAAGGATTTCTTGAACTTAATCCATTCCTATTGTCACCTAAATTAATAAATATCGATCTATGTGTGCTTATCCTAAGCTAGAATTGATTGAGCGGGTTCAGTAATTTCCAACCTCGAGTCACATGCTCTTGAATTTGCTCTTGTGCTCAGGAAAGCTCACCCAAGCCTTGCTTTTATAGTCGTACCTTGTCTTGCCTCTGTATGCACTTAATTTGCTTCGATAGCCTTGAAAAAAATCACAAAATTAGCCTCAATATGGGCCAAAAATTAATTACAAACAAAAAATCCCAATTTGTCTATTGTGATAGTCCATGTCTATGGTAGATTTTGTTTATGTCGGTAGATGATATCTATCATGATAGACATAAAAAAATGTGAGTTTTTTTGTTACATCTAGTCCTTTGTAGAGGCTCTAGGGAGGTGTCTATTGTGCTATAAATGCAAATTTAAAATAACAACTTCCTCTGTCTATCACGACATACAAAGATGATCAGCTCGACCCATGCTCAAGGTCTCTCATACCTAATGGAAAGGGCATTTCAATGATTGTGGCAAGGAACATTTGTTTAAAGATTGCCTTAAAAACCCTAATAAAGCTTCAAATATGACTCAAATCGATGTAACTAACGTGGTAATCCTCCATAAGTGATAAGGAATACAGTGCCACTAAAATTCATTACTAAGGCTAAAACAAGGGAAATGTTGGAAAAACAAAAGAAAGATGGCTTGAAGAATGATGATGAACTAGAGTCTTCAAGCCAAATCATAGAAGACTCTGAAAAACCAAAAGACACATCAAGACAGAAAAAACTTAGATGAAAGACAAGGCGAGAAAAGATAAAAAAACAAGTGGATTAGAAAAAGGGATGAGGAGAAGGAAAAGATTGTAAAAGAGGGTGAACCCAAAACAAGTAATTTAGCCAATTGTAATATGAATGTGGTGACTGAGAAACAAACGGAGAAGCAGCCAGGATCAATTCTAGCAAATCCTATGCCCGAAGACTTAAATATGTGGTTAAAAGCTTATCAATCTAGAATAGAGACCATGCCTAGTCTAGAGCAATATGAAAGAACTTATCCTAGAGGATATCTTGAATGGGAAAGACTCAAAATATGCAAGATGTTAATTGAAATTGCTCAAACCAATCTAGAACAGCCAATACCAACCCTCCTAAAGACTAAAATACGAGGAGAAAAATTTTAGGGAAGTGTAGAAACCTTCACCTCACAACAAAAGAAAACATGCCCAAACCAAGGAGGTTGAAGAAGAAGTAGGTTATGAGAGTGAGGAGAGAAATTCTCTAATTTCGGAAGTGGAAGCTAATTGGCCACATGAATTGTGGGTCAAAGTTTAGGAGGATAGATGGAAGAAGACTAAAGAAGAGATCCCTCCTTTTGTAGAATTAGGTGCTTGTAAGAACCAACAAACAATGGAACAAGAAGTAGATTATGAGGAATTATCCAACCTAGATCATAATCAAGAGGAGGCAATTAGCCTGACTACACTTCCAAACTACACTAGATAATATGAGCAAAGGTCAAAATTCTTTCATGCACCAATGATAAGAGGCCAAGAGAAGAAGCCCTTAGAAGAAACATCAAACACTTTGCAATAATTGAGCCTAGAAGAATTGTTGCAAGTTAAACCCCAACTATGGAAAAGATTATCTAAACACTTAAACTTGGAAGAACTTAACCAACCAACCAAGGAGGACACAATAGAAAAAACATCTACAATCAAAATACTTGTAGACAAAGTTGGATCCTTTAATGAGAGAGATGAAGGGAATACATGCCTCCCAATCACTTTGAGAGGATACATGAGCAAAGCTATTTTAGATATAGGAGCTTGAGTAGGGATAGCTTCCGAAGAAATTTTTGGGAGAAATGGGGAAGACCAGCTCTATGACCAGCTAGAATGAAATTTCAACTAGCTGATAGTCATGTAGAAAGACCATTAGGACTCTTTTAAAATATAATTCTAACAACCTCTGGTAAAGAATTTGAGCTTACTTTAGCTATCTATGAATTTGATAAGACAAGTAATTATGAAATGATCCTAGGAAGACCGTTCATGCCACAACTAAAGGTAGTTCAAGATTGGGGAAGAGATGCATTGTATCTCCAACACCATGGTACAACCACTAAGATAAATATCCATACATTTGCATATCAAGATGTTCCACCTCCACAATGGAATCCCATACATAAAGATGAAGATGACATATCAATCCATAGTGCTGGATCAAGTAATCAATCTTGGATGAATGAGGAGACCAAACTATGGATTTGCAAGGTTGTTAAAAAAGAGGAAGCGAGATTAGACTCTTGGCAAGTAGGAGATAGGAGCTGCATATTGATAGAAGACCCTGCCTACATGCCCCAAATATTTTTGGGTGAAGCATTTGAGCCACACGGATGGATGGAAATATTAGTCACCTTGGACATATGTGTAAATGAGGAGGTACTAACCATAAATGAGAGCGTGGATGAAGAAGGATACGACCTAAGTTTGTACGTGGTAGTCCTTCAAGAGGCTAAGGAAGGTGAAATTATAGAAAAAGAATGGAAGGAGGACTAGAGCATGGAAATGGATCCTGAGTTTAAGTGAGAGGAACAATACCTAAAAGAGGTAGAAATTGAAGATACCAAAGAAAAAACGAAAGTATTATCCATGGATGAATATCAAGGAAACCTGAGAATTGGGAAAAATGAAATTCACAAAGATTTACCTCATGAATCATTCAAAGTGCCCGAACATTTCAAAAGTTATGGAGTGGAAGAAAGGAAAATAGCTATTCAAATGCCTAAAAGAGAGACACATGATGGAATAGCATAGATAACAAGGAACAAACAAAGAAGGTAAAAGTGGCTATAGAAGGAGAGGAGGAAATATGCACCTACATAGGAAAGGATGTATCCTTCGAGGAGGAACAAGAACACATAGCATTAATCCAAGAATATAGGGATGTATTTGCTTGGACCTACAAAGACCTAAAAGGTGTAGATCCCTCTATCTATTCATAGAATGCTGATGAATCCACATGTGAAACCCTCAAAGCAAAGACCGTACATGTACAATGATGTATATTCAACCAAGTTCGAAGAGGAAATAAAAAAATTATTAGCAACTAGATTCATAACGGAATTGCACATATTGAATGAGTTTCACCTTTGGTAATCCTACCGAAGAAAAATGGAAAGCTTAGGGTTTGTATTAACCTCAAAATCTTAATGCTACCACCATCAAAGATAGCTATCAATTACCCATTATAGACCATATCATGGAAAGGCTAGCAGGCAAGGAATTGTACAACTTCCTTGATGAGTTCTTAGGTTATAATGAAGTAGCCATCACCATGAAAAACCAACATAAGACTGCTTTTTCTATTGAATGGGGTGTATATGCATTTAGGGTTATGCCATTTGGTTTAACAAATGTCCCAACTAATTTCGAAAGATTAATGTGCCATGTGTTCAAGGAGTTCCTCAAGAAAAGCATGGAGGTCTATGTGGATGACATATGTACATACTCTTCTCTGTGAAAAGATGGATAGGTATATGCTTGAAGATGAAGAGGTGTTGCAAAATCCTTGATCTACACCAGCCAAATGAACTCCAGGAGTATGTGTTGGGCCCTTTTAGCTTTCCAATGGATGTATTAGACATCATATGTGTGAAGAGATGGATAGGGATGTGCTTGAAGATGAAGAGGTGTTGCAAAATACTTGATCTACACCAACCAAATGAACTTTAGGAGTATATGGTGGGCCCTTTTAGCTTGCCAATGGATGTATTAGACACCCTATGTACCTTGGAAGATCACTCTCAGAAAGATAGATCAAAACAGATAAGTTGGAGTTAGCTCAGAGGTGAAAAACTTGCTATTTTGGTTCATACACCTATCCACTGTTTTGCATAATTCTCTGAGCACAACAGCAATTAGCTTAATTCCTCTTGGGGAAGTCTAGTTAACTTAAAGAGCTAACTTTCAAGAGTAATCTCATCAAAAATAATCAACCACACACTGAGAATGAGTTTTAACAAGTGATGACATCATCCTGATTTTCACGTGCTGCTACAGTTTGAGACCAGTGAGCAGAAAAATGAACATAACTCAACATTTAGGAATCCAATGATTATGGAAATTTGTACGGTTATACTAGACAGTAAGCTGAATCAAACAATCTTTAAACGATTGAATTTTGATGAGTAACCACTGAGCAATGACTCTGACAAGATGAGTAAAAAAGTTGGGTACCTGATAGAGAAGTGAAAATGAACACACACTGTTGACTTCAACTAAACATAACTGAAGATTGCAACATCCAAATGACATGAAAATTTGTGAGAATATAGTAGACTTATAGAGCTAACTTTACCAAGTTAAATCACTGAAAATGATGCACCAAGCTCAGAGAAACCATCTCTGCAATCTGACTAAGAAAACTGAGAGTAATGGCAGTGAGTAGTACACTTCACAAGAACATGGACATATGAACTCAAATAATCATGAAAATGAAAGTATATTGCTTGTACAATACAATGACTTACTGATACATATGTGTGCCTTGTAATCACACCTTGATAAGGCATAAAGCTCAGCTCTTGGAGGTCTTCACATAGGTCTCTCTAACCACGACTAAAACTGCCATCTATTTATAGTTGAGTTTGGGAGGCTAACTTCCCTCAATCACTCTCCAATCAATTAGTGATTGATTTGATTCTCTACCTACCACAAATTACGAATTCGTGGCTCCTCTTTCCCTTTTTGATCAAGTGGACTCAACCACTTAAGATTCTTTCACTTTTACATTAAGTAAACTCTTCAAAAGTTACAAGAGGTAGTTCACAAGTGAACTTTACATAGTCTTCATTTTAAAGCTTCTTCTATGACTTTGTGGGACTCAAGCCAATACTTAAGCTTGTCATAGACTTGCTCCAACAGCTCCCCCTCAAGCCAAGTATGCTTGAGGTCTTCAATCTTCCAAGATTACCTGTAAACCAATCATAGCCTTGAGTTTGCAAAGCTTTGTACCATCCAATGCTTTGGTTAGAATATCTGCACATTGTTGATGAGTGGACACATATGATATTTGAATCGCTTTGCTTAGAACCTTCTCTCGTACATAGTGATAATGAACTTCAATACGTTTAGTCCTTGCATGAAAAATAGGATTAGCAGCCAAATGAATAGAACTCATATTGTCACCATAAATAGTTGGAGTTCCAAACTCCAATCCAAGATCTTTGAATAATGTCTTCATCCACATAGCTTCTTGTGTAGCTATGGAAAGACCTCTGTATTCAGCTTCAGTAGAAGAGAGAGCAACTGTGGGTTGCTTCTTGGATGACCATGAAATAAGCTTTGAACCTGCAAAGGTAAGATAACCTGAAGTGCTCCTTCTATCTTCCTTGGACCCAGCCCGATCTGCATTAGAAAATAGCTTCAAAGCTAAATCAGATACATAAGGATAACAAAGTCCTTCATTTATGGTTCCTTTGAGATACTTGAGAATCCTTTTGGCAGCATCCATATGTGGTTTCCTTGGTGTGTGCATAAATTGGCTTAGCACACTCACACTGTAACATATATCTACTCTTGTCAATGTGGCATAGTTGAGACTACCCACTAGACTTTGATATGATGTGATGTCCTCTATGAGTTCACCTTCATGTGAGCTCAATTTGTGATTGACCTCCATTGGAGTACCTGCAATCTTACAATCTTGCATCTTGAACTTTGCCAACATGTCCTTAATGTACTTTCTTTGAGTGAGAAACAAACCATGATATTTGTGACAACTTCCAAACCTAGGAAGTAGGTAAGTGAACCCAAATCACTTATCTTGAACTCTTCTCTCATCTGATCTTTGATCTTCTTCATACCATCTGCATCATTTCCTGTCAATATAATATCATCTACATATACACATAGGTAGATGATCTCAGAATTACTCTTTTTAATAAAGAGTGAAGGATCTACCTTGCTTGGTTGAAAGCCTTTGTCCTGCAAGAATGAAACAAGCCTGAAATTCCAAGCTCTTGGAGCTTGCTTGAGACCATACAATGCTTTGTTAAGTTTACACACATAATCAGGATAAACTTGATTCTCAAAACCAGGTGGTTGTGCCATATATACCTCTTCTGTTATCCAACCATTCAACAATGCATTCTTTACATCTAGTTGAAGTATCTTCCAATTCTTGGAAGAGGCAATACTAAGCAAAACCCTAATAGTAGGCATCTTTGCCACAGGAGAGAAGGTCTCTTCATAATCAATTCCGTGAGTTTGTGCAAAGCCTTTTGCTACAAGCCTTGCCTTATACCTGTTAATGGAACCATTAGAATTCTTCTTGAGTTTATAGACCCATCTTGAGCCTATTACCTTCATGGATGAAGTCTTGGGCACCAAATCCCAAGTGTTGTTTTCCTCAAGTGCTTCAATCTCTTCCTCCATTGCATGCTTCCATTTTGATTTTGCTTTGGCCTCTTCAAATGATGATGGCTCCTCTCGGTTTATGTCCTATGCTATGTAGATAGAATGTTTAGTTACTAATGAGGTGTCAAACCCATACCTTTCTGTTTTTTTCTTTTCCCTCATAGATCTTCTTAGGCCATGATGTGATGATTCTGCCTCATGTCCAAGTTCCTGCAATTTTGCTTTACCTTTCGACTTCCATGCTTTGATCTTTTCCATCTAAGATTCTTCATCATCCTCTAAGGTGTCTTGTTCTTCAATCTTTGGTTGTTCTCTACCAAGCTTTGGAAAATCTTCTTCAAGATCATATGGTAAATTGAACTTCCTGCATGAATCTTCATACCATGAATTGTTCTCATAAAAAACTACATCTCTGCTTACCAAGAATCCTTTGTTGGTAGGGTTGTATAACCTGTAGCCCTTTTGATTGTTGTCATATCCAATAAATACACACCTTTCTGCCTTTGGATCCATTTTGCCTCTAACCTGTGAAAGAACATGAGCAAAAGCAATACATCCAAAAATTTTACAATGATCTAAGCTTGGTCTTCTTCCATTCCAAGCCTCATATGGAGTCATCCCATCAAGGGATTTTGAAGGCAACCTGTTAATCAAGTAAGTGGTTGTAGATACAGCCTCAGCCCATAAGTAATTAGGTAAATGCTTTTCATTTAACATAGACCTTGCAGCTTCAACAATTGTCCTATTCCTCCTTTCTGCCACTCCATTTTGCTCAAGAATGTACCTTGTAGTTACCTCTCTTTTGATTCCTCTTTCTTGAAGAAAAGAATCAAACTCATGGGAGAAGTATTCTCCCCCTCCATCTGACCTTAGCCTTTTTAGTGATTTACATGTTTGATTCTCCACAAGAGCCAAATATCTTTTGAAACATGAAAAAATTTCATTTTTGTGTTTCATAAAGAATAGGATAGTCCATCTATTGCAATCATCAATAAAGGAGACATAATACCTTGATCCAGATATTGAAGCTTCCTTGCTAGGTCCCCATACATCTGTATGAACCAACTCCAAAAGATCTCCATGCATATAACCTTTCTTCATGAATGGTAACCTGTGAGACTTTCCAAATTGACATGCACTACACTTATAAATCATATGTTTTTTTGACAAATTAGGGAGTCCAAGTACACTTTGGTCCCTGCAAATTTGCTTTAATGACCTTTCACCAATATGTGCTAACCTTTTGTGCCATAATTCCAATTCTATGAGTGTCTAACTACCATAATTAAAGAGAGCAATGTTTCTAGTGTCCTGTAATTCAAATGTGAACAATCTAACTGTCTTTTCACCTTTTGCAATTTTTTTGAATCCTTGACTTGGATCTTCAACAAATGCTCCTGCCTTTGTGAACCTGACTTGCAACCCTTTCTCTACTATCTGCCCAACACTTATCAAATTCTTTGTAATGGTAGGGACATAGAGTACCTTACTGAGTAGGTTGATGTTTCCATCAGGTGCTTTGACATTGCCTATTTTCTCCACAGGATGTTTTGTATCATCTCCTGTTTGTACCTCATGCTTATTCCTTGGATCTTCTAAATGTGATAGGAGTGCCACATTTCCTGCCACATGATTTGAACAACCTGAATCTATGTAGAAAACATGCTCATCAGATTTACCTTGTGGCATAGCCATGTTCATGATCAATAATGAATCCTCTTTGTTTGAGTCTTCTGTATAGTTATTGTAGTCTCTCCTTCCTTTGTAGCCTCCTTGATAGTTTGAATGATTGTAGTTGTTGTAGTTGCCATGATAATTGTTGAACCTTCCTCTTGGGTAGCCATAACTTCCTCTATTGTATCCTCTTCCTCTTTGATTCCTGGAATTCCTAAAGCAATTTTCAGTTGTATGGTTAGTTAGTCCACAAATCGAACATGAGTTGGAGTCTTGGGATCTCCCCTAGCCTTGTCTACCTCCTCTTCCTCTACCTCTGCCATGTCTTCCTCTACCTGCATAGTTAGCTTGATATGTACCTGCTTCATCATCCACTTTCTTTGCCTTTCCTTTGTTATCTTTGGACTTGCTTTTATCAGTGTATAAAGCTGAAGATTGATTACCTTTAGAGCTTTCTCCATTTTTGATAAGCTTTGCCTCTTGAGTAAGTAGTTGTCCAATGAGTGTATTGAAATCAAGTACATGCATGTCCATGTACAAATCCATAGCTGTGGTGAATGCTTCCCACTTGTCATCTGCCTTCAAGCCATTGATGACCTGCCTTACAATTTGCTCTTCATCTATTACCTCTCCAATGCTTCCCAACTGATCTGCTATGTCCTTGAGATTTGTGACAAAATCAGTCACATTTTGTTTGGGAGCCTTCTTGAGAGTTGTGAAATCCAACCATAGTTGATGCTTCTTAGCTTTAGTACTTGAAGAAAAGAAAGCTTCAAGTGCATCCCACACTTCCTGAGATGTCTTACAACTTCTAATGTGAGGCAACAAAAAATCTGAGATAGAGTTGAGGAGATAAGACCTTGCAAGTGCATCCTTGGAGCACCATGTGCTCAATCTTTCTTGCTCTTCTTGTGTTGGTTGACTTTTGTTCCTGAAAATTGGCATAACTTCATCTCCAGCCACATAACCATATAAACTTCTACCTTGGAGATAAGCTTCCATTCTTAATGACCAAGCTGAGTAGTTACCTCTGTCCAATTTGTCAATTAATGAAGGAAATCCATCTGCCATGTTGTCCAACCTTGCTCTGATACCACTGTGAAGAGATGGATAGGTATGTGCTTGAAGATGAAGAGGTGTTGCAAAATCCTTGATCTACACCAGCCAAATGAACTCCAGGAGTATATGGTGGGCCCTTTTAGCTTGACAATGGATGTATTAGACACCCTATGTACCTTGGAAGATCACTCTCAGAAAGATAGATCAAAACAAATAAGTTAGAGTTAGCTCAGAGGTGAAAAACTTGCTATTTTGGTTCATACACCTGTCCACTGTTTTGCATAATTCTCTGAGCACAGCAGCAATTAGCTTAATTCCTCTTGGGGAAGTCTAGTTAACTTAAAGAGCTAACTTTCAAGAGTAATATCATAAAAAATAATAAACCACACACTGAGAATGAGTTTTAACAAGCGATGACATCATTCCGATTTTCACGGGCTGCTACAGTTTGAGACCAGTGAGCAGAAAAATGAACATAACTCAACATTTAGGAATCCAATGATTATGAAAATTTGTATGGTTATACAAGACAATAAGCTGAATCCAACAAGCTTTAAATGATTGAATTTGGATGAGTAACCATTGAGCAATAACTCTGACAAGATGAGTAAAAAAGTCGGGTACCTGACAGAGAAGTGAAAATAAACAGACATTGTTGACTTCAGCTAAACATAACTGAAGATTGCAACATCCAAATGACATGAAAATTTGTGAGCATATAGTAGAATTATAGAGCTAACTTTAACAAGTTAAAGCACTGAAAATGATGCACCAAGCTCAGAGAAACCATCTCTGCAATCTGACTGAGAAAATTGAGAGTAATGGCAGTGAGTAGTACACTTCACAAGAACATGGACATATGAACTCAAATAATCATGAAAATGAAAGTATATTGCTTGTACAATACAATGACTTACTGATACATATGTGTGCATTGTAATCACACCTTGATATGGCATAAAGCTCAGCTCTTGGAGGTCTTCACATAGGTCTCTCTAACCACGACTAAATCTACCATCTATTTATAGTTGAGTTTGGGAGGCTAACTTCCCTCAATCACTCTCCAATCAATTAGTGATTGATTTGATTCTCTACCTACCACAAATCATGAATTCGTGGCTCCTCTTTCTCTTTTTGATCAAGTGGACTCAACCACTTAAGATTCTTTCACTTTTACATTAAGTAAACTCTTCAAAAGTTACAAGAGGTAGTTCACAAGTGAACTTTACATAGTCTTCATTTTAAAGCTTCTTCTATGACTTTGTGGGACTCAAGACAATACTTAAGCTTGTCATAGACTTGCTCCAACACTATGTACCTTGGAAGAACACTCTCAAAAAGATATATCAAAACAGATAAGTTGGAGTTAGCTCAGAGGTGAAGAACTTGCTATTTTGGTTCATACACCTTTCCAGTGTTTTGCATAATTCTCTGAGCACAACAACAATTAGATTAATTCCTCTTGGGGAATCTAGTTAACTTAAAGAGCTAACTTTCAAGAGTAATCTCATCACAAATAATGAACCACACACTGAGAATGATGTTTAACAAGTGTTGATATCATCCCGATTTTCACGGGCTGCTATAGTAATGAGACCAGTGAGAAGACAAATGAACATAACTCAAGATTTAGGAATCCAATGATTATGAAATTTTTATTCTTATACTAGACAGTAATTTAAATCCAACAAGCTTTAAATCATTGAATTTGGGTAACTACACACTGAGAAACAGCTCTGACAAGATGAGTAAAAAAGTCGGGTACCTCACAGAGAAGTGAAAATGAACAGATAGGGTTGCCTTCAACTGAACATAACTAAAGATTGCAACCCCAAATGAAATGAAAATTGGTGAGCATATAGTAGAATTATAGAGCTAACTTTACCAAGTTAAATCACTGAAAATCATGCACCAAGCTCAGAGAAACCATCTTTGCAATCTGACTGAGAAAACTGAGAGATATGGCAGTGAGTAGTATACTTCACAAGAACATGGAAATATGAACTCAAATGATCATGAAAATGAAAGTATATTGATTGTACAATACAATGGACTTACTGATACATATGTGTGCCTTGGAATCACACCTTGATATGGCATAAAGCTAAGCTCTTGGAGGTCTTCACATAACCACGACTAAGACTACCATGTATTTATAGTTGATCTTGGGAGGCTAACTTCCCTCAATCACTCTCCAATCAATTAGTGATTGATTTGATTCTCTACCTACCACAAATCACGAATTCGTGGCTCCTCTTTCCCTTTTTGATCAAGTGGACTCAACCACTTAAGATTCTTTCACTTTTACATTAAGTAAACTCTTCAAAAGTTACAAGAGGTAGTTCACAAGTGAACTTTACATTGTCTTCATTTGTAAGGCTTCTTCTATGACTTTATGGGACTCAAGCCAGTAATTAGGCTTGTCATAGACTTGCTCCAACAGCTCCCCCTCAAGCCAAGTATGCTTGAGGTCTTCAATCTTCCAAGATTACCTATAAACCAATCATAGCCTTGAATTTGCAAAGCTTTGTACCATCCAATGCTTTGGTTAGAATATCTGCACATTGTTGATGAGTGGACACATATGATATTTGAATCTCTTTGCTTAGAACCTTCTCTCGTACATAGTGATAATGAACTTCAATATGTTTAGTCCTTGCATGAAAAATAGGATTAGCACCCAAATGAATAGAACTCATATTGTCACAAAAAATAGTTGGAGTTTCAAACTCCAATCCAAGATCTTTGAATAATGTCTTCATCCACATAGCTTCCTGAGTAGCTATGGCAAGACCTCTATATTCAGCTTCAGTAGAAGAGAGAGCAACTGTGGGTTGCTTCTTGGATGACCATGAAATAAGCTTTGAACCTGCAAAGGTAAGATAACCTGAAGTGCTCCTTCTATCTTCTTTGGAGCCAGCCCAATCTGCATCAGAAAATAGCTTCAAACCTAAATCAGATACATAAGGATAATAAAGTCCTTCATTTATGGTTCCTTTGAGATACTTGAGAATCCTTTTGGCAGCATCCATATGTGGTTTCCTTGGTGTGTGCATAGATTGACTTAGCACACTCACATTGTAACATATATCTACTCTTGTCAATGTGGCATAGTTGAGACTACCCACTAGACTTTGATATGATGTGATGTCCTCTATGAGTTCACCTTCATGTGAGCTCAATTTTGTGATTGACCTCCATTGGAGTACCTGCAATCTTACAATCTTGCATCTTGAATTTTGCCAACATGTCCTTAATGTACTTTCTTTGAGTGAGAAACAAACCATGATCTTTGTAGACAACTTCCAAACCTAGGAAGTAGGTAAGTGAACCCAAATCACTTATCTTGAACTCTTCTCTCATCTGATCTTTGATCTTCTTCTTATCATCTGCATCATTTCCTGTCAATATAATATCATCTACATATACACATAGGTAGATGATATCAGAATTACTCTTTTTAATAAAGAGTGAAGGATCTGCCTTGCTTGGTTTAAAGCCTTTGTCTTGCAAGAATGAAACAAGTCTGAAATTCCAAGCTCTTGGAGCTTGCTTGAGACCATACAATGATTTGTTAAGTTTACACACATAATCAGGATAAACTTGATTCTCAAAACCAAGTGGTTGTGCCATATATACCTCTTTTGTTATCCAACCATTCAAGGATGCATTCTTTACATCTAGTTGAAGTATCTTCCAATTCTTGGAAGAGGCAATACTAATCAAAACCCTAATAGTAGGCATCTTTGCCATAGGAGAGAAGGTCTCCTCATAATCAATTCCGTGAGTTTGTGCAAAGCCTTTTGCTACGAGCCTTGCCTTATACCTGTTAATGGAACCATCATAATTCTTCTTGAGTTTATAGACCCATCTTGAGCCTATTACCTTCATGGATGAAGTCTTGGGCACCAAATCCCAAGTGTTGTTTTTCTCAAGTGCTTCAATCTCTTCCTTCATTGCATGCTTCCATTCTATTTTTGCTTTGACCTCTTTAAATGATGATTGCTCCTCTTGGTTTATGTCCTGTGCTATGTAGATAGGATGTTTAGTTACTAATGAGGTGTCAAACCCATACCTTTCTGATTTTTTCTTTTCCCTCATAGATCTTCTTAGGCCATGATGTGATGATTCTGCCTCATGTCCTAGTTCCTGCAATTTTTCTTTACCTTTAGACTTCCATGCTTTGATCTTTTCCATCTGAGATTCTTCATCATCCTCCAAGGTGTCTTGTTCTTCAATCTTTGGTTGTTCTCTACCAAGCTTTGGAAAATCTTCTTCAAGATCATATGGTAAATTAACCTTCCTGCATGAATCTTCATACCATGAATTTTTTCATCAAAAACTACATCTCTGCTTACTAAGAATCCTTTGTTGGTAGGGTTGTATAACCTGTAATCCTTTTGATTGTTGTCATATCCAATAAATACACACCTTTCTGCCTTTGGATCCATCTTGCCTCTAACCTGTGAAGGAACATGAGCAAAAGCAATACATCCAAAAATTTTACAATGATCTAAGCTTGGTCTTGTTCCATTCCAAGCCTCATATGGAGTCATCCCATCAAGGGATTTTGAAGGCAACATGTTAGTGCATAGAGGACAATGGCCCTAATGCTGCTTCCTTTGTTTTGTTGTTTCTGAGCTGCTCCATAACTCTGCACAAAACTATTGCAGGGAAAGTTCTTTCCTTAGATTTGTCTCACTCATTTGGCGTAGAAGAGTCCTCATCCAATTTCGTATGATAAGGTTGATGTTTCCATCCATCAAATGCATCGCCCATATATTTTTTTTTCTGTAGTGCAAGCAAATGAGCGATGATGTTTTATAGTCAAGTAAATGAAATGGGAGCACAATGTCATCGTGCTACTGAGCCAACTGTCAAAATTAAATGTAAAATCCCTCTTTAGGAAAGATGAACGATTGGTGGACATCACAGATGGCATGAAGTACATGAAATTCTTGAGTCATGGATTCAATGCCCATAGTCTGAATATATAGACATCAAAATTAATCATGTCTTTTACTAAAAGCACATACTGATACATGGTCAATATGGGATCAAAATCCGCTCAGTCGATGTCTTCATTATTTTGTTTGAGAAGTAAATCTTCAAGAACAAGCGATAGAAATATAGAATGCTAAATGTGTTCTCGAGTAGATAGCATAGTCCGACCATGATTTGCAGAGACGTGAGTTTGATCCCTTGGCTGCATCATGAAATTATCTGTATCTACTTGCGAGCTTGACAAGGTGTGAGGCGGTACTTCAAAGGATCTTAATTGAAAGGTAGTATAGAGAAGAACACCAAAGAAAATGGAAGCATCACCCCTCTCAACTGATACATGATGCAGGGAGCCACTCAGGTGCACAATCAGGCATCATGTAGCAGCAGATTCCAGAAAGTCTACTCGGGTGGATATGGCATATGTGTTATTGACTAGCTGCCTGAGATATAACTTTGAACTCTCCATGAGAATTGAATAGAGATCATTGTGTAGAGCTTTTTGTTCCTAAAGCGATTCGGGATGTTAATTCTCATGCAAGAAGAAGAAAAATCATAGCCACCATGTTCGAATAATGTTGGACATATGTATCATATGCATCTCTTCTCCGTTAGATGATATTCTGACTTATAGGTAAAATAGAATACAAATATGTGGTTGTTTACACAATAGAGCAACAATGTTGAGAGCGGAAAGGTCCTGAAATCAAATCTCATGAGCTTCAACTGGTCCCTCAGGAAGTCTTTTGCATTTTGCTACCAGATTCCGCAAAGAAAAGGACTCACATGTTCTTGGAATCTAAAGAGGGAGCTAAAAGAAATCTTCACTTCAAAAACACATTGAGAAAAAATGGTCACGTGAAGGAACTAATTTCCTTCCAAATCATAAAAGAAGAGAGCAATCCTAAGATGATCTCCATTGAAGCTGGCATGAAGAAGATAATTAACTCTCATCAAGGTCAGCATAGAAGCTCAACCTTGAGCTCTGATACCAATGCGAGAAACTAAGAATTATGACCACCACATGCTAGAGAGATGACTCTCATCCCAACCAAATGCCTCTTTATATAGATCTCTCTAGGGGACTACCTTCTTGGGTAGGTGGATACTAACCATCCATGTGTCAGCCATGTAACTGCATGTGCGCCATGTGTCCCAGCTAACTCAAGTTAGCTCAAGTGGATGCTTCTAGAAGGCTCTAGATCTTTTTGGGCAAAATACTCTCCCCACGTACCGCATGGGGATTCAACCCAAGACCTCCTCCTTCTCATCCTAGAGACTTAACCACTAAGCTAAGTGGATCACTTGTTTACAAGAGCACATGACCTCCTAGTAATTCTAGACTCAAGATCTTTTGTCATACACATGGGTGACCAAACAGTGTCTGATTTCACATCTATCTGAACCAATCGAACCCTTAGACCATAGACTTACTTTATTATATCTTGCACCCAAAATAGCAATGCTCTGTAATGCTCTAGTGTGGACATGTGGCCATCATGCACAGTCATTCCCATTACATTATAGGCACCTTAGGATATCCCTTGAGCTAGGGACCTTAGCTATACTTAGCCTTTGTCCCACACACACACACACACACACACACACACACACACACACACACATATATATATATATATATATATATATATATATATATATATATATATATATATATATATATATATATATATATATATGTGTGTGTGTGTGTGTGTGTGTGTGTGTGTGTGTGGATAGATAGATAGATTGTGTGTGTATGTGTGTGTAAATGTGCGTGTTTGTGTGTGTACATGAATCAAATCAAGTCGTAGAGATGTAACATAAAGATGGAGCTTCTACTTAAACATGAAAACTATATACATCCAAAGTAATGGCTAAAGTTGCAATTCCAAGTTATCTATGGAATACGGTGAATATCTCCATTGAGCGCATGCCATAATCAAATTTTAATCTTTCTTGAAATATTTTGTATGTGGATTTGAACTTAGTGAAGCTTTTAATGTGCATAGTATGAATCCAATTGTCTACTGTAATAGTCAATACCATTTGCACTAGTATAGAATGGCTGATGAAGTCATTCTTTAGTTATCATTAAAGACATAAATTGGAACTTGAGAATCCACAAATCAATCATTCAATTTAGCTTTTCTATTCTAATTATTGATCTTGCTTTTGAATAGGAACATCACCATATCCATACATAGATCCAATGTGAGTTTATGAAGGCGACTCATCATGTATATGAGTAACATCTTGATTTGGACATTTGAAAACGGACAAGAAATGTTTTTTTGTTTCTTTTTTGTGCTCATAAGATATCTCAATAGGTACCATCGGAAAAAATTCATAAGATCGATTGAAAAAAGAAAAAAATACTTATAAGCTCGATTGGGCCTATGTTGTAAATTGAATAAATTTGGCGGTAGCATACGTAGCTAAATGAGAAAGTTTAAATGAACTAATTATGAAAAGTAAAATATTTCTTGTTCTTGTCGCAAATAGTGGTCACGTAATATTTCTTGGTGATATTAATAAGTCTTGCTATTTAGTAATTTTTTAAGCATTAGGATTATACACTATATTTTTCGTTATTCAAGATTTTGTGTATTGTGAATAATTACCAAATTCTACAATGATCCCATGTTATTTGACCAAATTATGTAGTGACGAAATTCAAATCATTTGGAAATTTGAAGCAAAGGATTTTGATTTAAAACATTATCAATCAAATTGATTCTCATTAAAAATTATATTCAATTAAAACAATGTTTCAACAAAAATTATTGATCGAAGGCGTTTTGATCAAAAGAGCCTTATATATATGTGATTCCTATTTGAGAGAGAGAGAGATCAAAGAGTTCTTGTTTTAAATACATACCCCTTTTAGGATTTCCTCTTATTTTTTGTGGATGGTGTTACTTATTGCATACGAGAAAGATTCAAATACGATATATATATATATATATATATATATATATATATATATATATGTGTGTGTGTGTGTGTGTGTGTGTGTGTATGTGTGTGTGTGAGCAAGTCTCAAATACGGATCATATATATATATATATATATATATATATATATATATATATATATATATATATATATATATATATGAGAGAGATCAAAGGTTCCTTTTAAATACATAACCCTTTTAGGATTTTCTCGTGTTCCTTTTTTGGGAAAGTATATAAAGTTAATATATCTACATTGAAAGAAAGGATAAAGAATGAGGGAGAATTTCACTCACACATTCATATTAGAAGTGAAGCTTATAAAGTTTCAATAAGGCTAAGGGTAAAAGTCCTTTCAACTAAGGTTAGAAAGACTAGGTAAAGGCTAAGGGTAAAAGTCCTTTCAACTAAGGTTAGAAAGACTAGGTAAAGCTCAAAAGTATTAAGTTGATAGTGGATCTTGATGAAATCAATCTACTAACTCAAAATAATACATAAGAATTGTGTTCCAAGAAAAGAATCGTTAAGAGATTGAATAAAGTAAAGATTAACTTAGTCCTAGAAGAAGCATTAGTATTTTGAGTAATGAACAACATAACATCAATAAAGCTCGATGGCTCCATTAAGGGAAAAAATTAACTTTGCATGGGTCTTGGATCCCTAACTTTTAGGGATTAAGAAGTCTAATATGGGATATTAAACTTAGAAAACCACTAATCGTATTTCCAAATAAAATGGTATTTGAAAGAATTTTGTGTTTCAATTCTACAATTGAATTTTTCATGTCCTCTGGATGCCTCACTTTAATGGTCAAAGACTAAAAGGAATAATGCACCAGAAATCTATTGTTTGACATGCATGGGAGTCAAGAGAATCCAAATTTTTGGCACACTCTTTGCATCATTAGTGACTCTTTGATCTTGTAAAATCCAATGGTAAAGTAGCTTTGTGGCTGAGTGAAAAGGTGCAAACATTATCGGTTGTATGACTCGGGGATTGATCCAAGGGCCCTGGCAAAAATGCCCCTTTTCCATTTGGGAGTGAAACTTCAGCCATCATATCGTCTCAAGATCCAATGGCCATAATTTGTGGTGATCAAGATGAACCCTTTTCAAGCGGTGCCGTCTGATGGAGGATCAAATCAGAGGGTGCATATTGAATGCCTTGAGTTTTGCTTCATGACCTACACCTTTGGATCATTGAGACAATACAAGAGGTGAAATGCATTTCTAAGCCTTTAAAAACCATTTACACAACTAAATCCAAGAGTTCTAGGTGGTTTTGTCCTCTTCGAACACACAAAAACTGTTGGAACATCAAGCTTACACTATGCTTGAGGTGGATTTTATCTACATCAAAAATTTATCATTTGGATTATGTCAAAAATATCCATTGAAGAGTTATTTTACTTATGCTCATTTATTGTATTTTTTAAAAAGATTTTTTACAGATCATTTACCATTGTAAAAGACTAGAGATTTACACATGTAAAACGAGAAAAAGAGAGTTCAAATTCCCTGAATTTGAGGTGGTTGAACTGAATTTGAGGTGGTTGAACTTGGCAATAAATGAATCAATCAATCATCTAATTAGATCTTCACTTTTCAAACATTGTAGAAAAGTGAATTGATTCTCTTCAACAACTAATCCCACCTTCATTTGAATTCGAAATCCACTTTTAGAAGTCATGGAGCACCTCAAAAGTCTATATAAAGACTTCAAATCACTTGTACATTACATGGAAGCAATATACATACACTTGTGGCCATCATTGTCTTGCTCCTTCACTTCTATGCATCATCTTCTTCAACAATAGGAAATTTGCAGAGGCTACTGATCTCTCTACAGAGCTCTGAATTGGATGAATGAATATTCATTGGAAAGGTATTAGCATCTAGTTTATGTTTACACATTTCAAAGCATTTGGTTTAGTAGATTTGGAGAAATCTTAGTTTTTCTTTTTAGGTGTGTGTAGAAGTGCGAGAAACACACGAGAGTGCTTATGTATTTTGTCATACCATGCACGTGGATCTTGCTTGAGACCATACAAGGCTTTATACTAGTGACAACCATATGATCTTTCCCTTTCATAGCAAATCTAGGAGGTTGCTTCACATAGAACTCTTCTTGCAAATCACCATTCAAGAAGGCTATTTTTATGTTCAACTGATGCACTTTCCAACCTGGATGGGTAGCAAAGGCAACCACGGTACAAATGGTAGTCATGCATGAAGTAGATGCAAAAGTTTCCTCATAGTCAATGCCATATTGTTACGCATATCCTTTGGCAACCAATCTATCTTTGTAGCAATCAATGCTACCATTAGAATTTGTCTTAATCTTGTAAACCCACTTTGTACCAATGGCATTTTTTCCTTTTGGCAATTCACATAACTCCCAAGTACCATTCCTATGTATGGAATCCATTTCTGATTGCATAACACTCATCCATTGTGGATTATCACATGCATCTTCAAAATTAAGTGGCTCTTCATTACATGCTGTTGCAATAAGAGAATAATCCACAAAATTACTTGATGCATGGTGAGAGCTTGATCTTGTTCTACCAAGTAAAGGTGTACTCAATTTGTTGTCCTGCAAACTTTGTTTCAGCCACTTTGGCATAGCTTCTGCACTCTTGATAGACATGCATTCATTATGCAATACATCATCAATATGTACATCATGCGTGGGTTGAATTTCATGGTCATTTTCAGCCATATTTTGGCACAAATGTTCAGCCATAGGTGGCTGGAAATTTCCACCAGTTTCGACATTTTTTTGGCTGAAAAATTTCAGCCATGTTTGACTGGATTTTTTTTGCATTTTTAGCTCTATTTTAGCTGGAATTTTTCATCCCTTTGAACCTCACTTGGCTGGCCTACATGGCCATAGTCAAGTGCACCATTTTGGATCAAAGGCATGAGTGTATCGAACACATCTTGTGAGCTAACTGTTGACTGTTTCTTGCATTCAAGTAGAGGGAAAACTGAATTTTCAGCAAATACCACATTTCGACTCACAATAACTATGTTTATCAATGCATGGTACAAACGATATCCCTTACTTTCAACACTATAACCAACAAATATACATTTCTTTTCCTTTCCATCAAGTTTGTGACGTTGTTGTGATGGCACAAAAGCATATGCCAAACAACCAAACACACGCATATGACTAACCATGGACTTATGTCCATTCCAAACCTCATAAGGAGTGATGACTCTCAATGCTTTTGTAGGGTAGTGATTCAACACATAGTTTGCACACATGACCGCTTCCATCCAAAACTTATCAGGAAGGTGATTTCCTTTAACCATACATCTTGCCATTTCAAGTAGAGTTTTATCTTTATGCTCGACAACACCATTTTGTTGAGGTGTATATGGGACTGTACATTGGTTTGAAATCCTTTTTTCACAAAGAAAAGCATTAAACTCATGTGATATGTATTCACGACCACGATTCGTGCATAGAGTCAAAAGATTTTGTGAAGAAAAAATTTCAGCCATAGCTAAAAATGATTTGAAACAAGAAAATACCTCATTCTTTGCTTTCATAGGATACACCCATGTATGACGAGTATCATCATCAATGAAGGTAAAAAAATATACATGCTTCCCAAAAGATGGAGTCTTGATGGGACCACATACATCACTATGAACAAGCTACAATTTTCTTGTAGTGTGTGTATGACTATCTTTTGGAAAAGAAGCACGATGCATTTTTCCAAGAATGCAACCTTCACATGCATGCTTTTCAATGGACTCAAGTGTAGGAAAACTAATAACCATGTCCTTATTTTGCAAGTAAAGCAAACTATTGAAGTTCAAGTGACCAAAACGAGCATGTTAAAGCTACATTTCAGCCATTGAAGAAGTATGAGCAACCAAGGCATTCAAGGTAGCCCTCTTGTATTTATCCATGCGATACAAGCCATTACATATGTACTGGATGTCACGAGAACATCGGCATTGCTGAAATCATGAACCATACACTTATCATCAACAAAGTGTACATGAAGTCCAGCTTTGGCAATCAACGAAACTGAAATTAAGTTCTTCTTGATACCGGACACATACAATGCATTTTTCAAGAGAGTCACACCTCCAGTTGTAGCATCTTTTGGGTGCATCTTTCAAAGATGCAAAAAATCTTTTGCACGATGTTATGTGCTTTGAAACACCACTATCAAAGAACGAATCCTAATCAGCCTCATTCACAACCATACATTTAGAATGCAAAGATGCATCATAATGACATGTAATGACACATGCCTAAAAATCTTGAGCCATGTTAGCTTCATCATTCTCTGCATTTGCTGAATTTTCAGCAATAGACATGCCGGATTCCTTCTTCTTTTCATTGCATTTAGAAAGCTTTCTACACACATCAATAGTATGACCAACCTTCTGACAATATTTTTTTTGGAGAGAACAAGAAATTGATTAATAATGGCATGTATCAATGTAAAGAGGGCAAGACTACCCCCACTAGTTACAAAGCAAGGCCAAAACCATACACCGACTCAAAATGAAGATAGGTACTGTAGCTAGTACAATAGCTTGGATTACAACTAGTGGCAATAGTACAAGGGAGCCAGAAAGCCAGTAATAAAGAGGACAAAAATCAACTAAAGACACAATTCCACCATCTCAATTCTAGTGACTGAGTACAATTCCAAAAGGGATTCTCTCCATTGGCTAGGTCTGGTAATGTACAAAAGCCTGGATAGAGAGAAACCCTCCTTGAGAGCATCAACAATGGCAGCAAGAGCTTTGATGCTCATAGCCTTCAGCCCAGACAGTAAAGAGAATACAGCTGCACCAGTGGATTTTCTTGTTGCTAAACACAACCATATTTCTGCTCTTCCAAATATTCCACAGAATATTGGCTCTCTACATGTTCCATAAGACAAAATCAAATTTGCTGCAGACCCCAGCAGAAGTTCTTTATAGCTTCTCAATGGCAAAGTCAACTTTCGAAGCGGGTAGTTATCACCCTATGTCATGTTCCTCCACCGCATATGGATTTGTTGAAACATTGGATCAAATCTAACTGGGAATCCAAAGGGCTAATAGTTAGGAAAATTCAGTATCTGCCCAATGGATATTTTCTATTCTTCTTTGATGATTTGATTAGTGCACTTTAGGTCATAACAAAGGGCCAATGGATAATCCGTAACACGCCTGTCTTGTCCTTCAAATGGTTTTTGGGATTTAACCCGCGTGGTCCTAAACCCGCTCATGTGCCTGTTTGGATTGAACTACCTGATTTTTCGGTTGAGTTTTATCCTTGGATTGAAGGTCTGTGTGCTCTAGTAGGGAAGGTCCTTTGTCAGCGGCCTAGAGGCACCACTAATCCCAAGTGGGATCCGCAGATTCTTGTAGAAATCGTTATTAATCAATCACTTAAAGACTCATTGAAAATCAATTATTTGGAAGGTCGTCTATTGCATGAACAAAAACACCTATCTTAAATGCAACAGATTAGGGCACTGGGTTCGAGACTGCCCTCTCCTGAAAAATGGGTAAAGTTAATGAGGAAATGAAAAATTTGGATGATCAGCCAGCACATAGAGGGCCAACAACATCTCTGATCAAAAAACCTCCTGTTAAGCATAACAAAAAAAGGGATAAATTGTGGGTTAACACTTTTGATGTGTTGCTAGAAGATGTTTCTAACCCACTCTCTGTGATAGAAAATAAGGATGAAGCTTTTGGGCCGATTCTTGATGGAGCAATGTTCTCCGGTGATGACAATGGCCGTGTTGGCATTAATGTTGGAGATTCGTCAAGCAAGGTTGACGTGGTCTCAGAAAAGTGTTGGACTGTTGTTAAAAAAAAGCTCTGTTTTGTCTACTGATTATTCAAACAATTCTGGTTTTCGTTCTAGATTGGAGACTAACAGCCTGTAGGCCCCCGATGATGGTAGATTCATTGAGGAGCTTGCTAAAATTGCTGAGGCTAAAATTAACAATCTCCTGTGTCATGGTAATGATGTTGATGTTCTAAATCTCTGCCAAAAAGAGAGCATAGCTCCTTCATGTCAAAAATTCTCTAGATATAGAGGAAACATAGTCTTTTGAAAGAAAAAAGGAAAGACATCCTGAAAAATTTGTTTTTGTTGAACAGAATCGCCAGGAATCTTAAGAAATGACTATGTGAGCCCTCTCTGCTCCAATTTCCTTTTGCTTTTTGACCATGAATAATCTTAATATCATTTCGTATAACATAAAAGGGATCTCTGATCCAACTAGAGCTAAGTGCTTAAACAAGTGGATGTATGACTTGTCTCTATTGCTTGACCTTATTTGCCTTCAGGAGCTTAAGCTTTCGAGAGCTAAGTTGAATTTTCATCTTAAGAGCATGTCTGGTAACCATGATTGGTTGATTTTGGCCCACGCTCAAGGTAAGGGAGGGGCAGCTATAGGCATTAATAGTAGGTATAATCAGTTTGTCAAGGAAAAAATCCAGAGCCCCACTCATCAATGGGTTGGTTTTTCCCTTTGCCAAACTTTTGACTGTTTGGTTATCAGCCTCTATGCCTCTAACTGTCCCCATTAGAGGTCCCTTTGTTGGTCAGAGTTTTCCCTTTTGATTGGCCCCCTTATCATTGTTGGGGACTTCAACATGGTCACTGCCATTAGTGATAGATTTGATAAAAACGGTACTGTTATAGTTGGTCAAGGAATGGATCAGACTTATTACTAAGCAAGACTTAATTGATATTTCTTCCCAAACGGGCTTCATGTGGAATAATAGCCAGAAAGGCTCCCATTTTTGTGCAGCTAGACTTGATCGTGCTTATATTAACCTTGCTTTATCCCATCAGTTTTGGGATATGAAAGTTGATCTTGGCCAGTCGTTGAGCATATCGGATCACCTTCCTTTGAGGGTGTCCCTTAAGCTTAACTGTCCTAAGACCAGATCGGGTTGGCCTCACTTAGATCCCACTCTTCTTAAAGTTCCTTGTGTGTTAGAAAAGTCCAAGGGCATCATTACTCATTGCTTTAAGCAGTACTCTAACCCTTGTGTTGCTTGGGCACACTCGGTTAGAAAAATCCAAGCTCTTTTCACCCACTATAAGTCTCTCAAGAGAGCTGCTAGAACTAAGAGAAGAACTGATATAGTCAAGGATATAGACCTTTTGGGTTCCTCTCTTAGACCCGATAAAATGGATTTGATTTTATCCCTCTAGGAGAGATTGAACTTTGAAGAGTACCTTGAAGCTAGGAGCATTCTTTACTCTTCAAGAGAGTTTTGGGTAGGGAATCTTGACAGACCTAACAATAGTATGTCTGCTTTGATGAAAAAGAAGAAAAATAAATATTTATTCCAATGCTTATGAAAAAGTACGGTGGTTTTGCTATTAATGATGAGGAGAACTTGTAGGAGGCTACTTGATTCTTTACTGATGTTTTCTCTAGTTCTCCTAAGTGGGGGGAGAATATCCGCAGAGCCAAGGCCTTCATCACTCTTAAAAGGAAAAAAACCATTCCTCCTGAGATGGCTTCCTTGCTGGACCTGCACCTCACTACCGGTGAGATGAAAGAAACCATAGGTAAATTGAAACCCTACAAGACTCCTGGCCTTGATGGGATTCCTAATGAGTTTTACATTGCACTGAAAGATTTCTTGACTCCCTTTATTCTCTTGATCTGGAATGAATCTGTTAGCAGAGGCTCTCTTCCTATTGAAATCAACACTGGAGTGATAAGGCTGATTCATAATAAATGTCCTAAAGAGGATTTGAATAAATGGAGGCCTATCACCTGTCTTACCAGTATCTATAAGATTTTTGCTTCTTCCCTTGCTAGGAGACTTAGCCCTATGATGAAAGACATAATTCTTCCTAAGCAGAAAGGCTTTATCAAAGTGAGATTTATTCTAGATGCCATTATTGCTATGTGGGAAGGGTTTGAGTATGTTAATGATTCTAACCAACCTTTTTATTTCTTTAAAATTGACTTTGACAATGCTTATGATAGAATTGAGTGGGACTTTGTGCTCCAATCTCTGCATGACATAGGAGTAGGTAAAAGGTTTATTAAAGCGGCCAATACTCTTTTTGGTAATGCTCACTCTAGGGTAGCTTTGAATGGGAACCTGTCTTCTCATTTTAGAATTAGAAGGTCCATCAGGCAAGGATGCCTCCTTAGTCCCCTCCTCTTTGCCATAGCTAGTGATGCCCTTGGGTGGATGATTAAAGATGCTATTGAGAATAAGAGAGTTGAAGGCATTTCTATACCTAGTTGTGATAAACAGCTATGTCTCCAAGCCTTTGCTGATAACACTAATATCCTCATTAAAGTTGAAGAGTGATTTGCCAATTGTATTTGGATTGTCTTAATTCCTTCTGTTTGGCTAGTGGTTCAGCTATTAATCACAAAAAATCTGCTTTTAAATCCTCTTCTAATATTGAGAACATTGGTTGTGAATTCATCAAAGATGGAGAAGTTTGCAGGCTCCTTGGTATTCCTATGGGTTTTCAAATCAGTCTTCATCAAAGGTGGGTTATGGATAAATTCAGGAAAAAGTTGTTTATGTGGTATGGTTGTCAATCTTCTCTATCTCATAGAGTTTTTGTCCTAAACCATTTTATTCTCCCTACCCTGGTCTACTGCCTGTCGTGCTGGGTGCCTTCTGAAAATATTTGCATCTCTTCTTCTTTTGCAAATCACCATCATTAGAGGAATGAGTGGAAGAGGAAGGTTGAGGCATTGGTTTTGACAAATCCAAAGCTGAACCATACTTGCTTTTCCGCTTTTGTGACATAGCAAGTGCTTGCATTCCCTCAATCAAACCACTCCTATTCACTCTAGATTACTCTTCTTGCAAAAAAAGAGACACAAACTCATCAAATGCATACATATTAGGATTCCCTTTTGCAACCAAATGGAGTGTAGTAGCAAAGCTTTGAAAAGATTTTGGTAATCCTTTCAACAATGTAGAAATGAGTGATGCATCCAGAATAATCTCATCTATGTTTTCCAATTGCTCTCTCAAGTCCTTGATGCGTGTCACATACACATCCACCGACTCATTTTCATCCATACATACATCCTCAAGTTGCTTCCTCAAGTATGCAACATGTGCTTTATTATTCACGGCATACAAAGAAGCAAGAGTTTCCCATGCCTGTCTTGATGTAGAACATGACCGAATGTGTGGAACTATATGACACTTCATAGAAAGTGCAATCAATGCATGAGCTTGAACATCTTTTCCATCCCATCTAAGCTACTCCTGTGTAGGTGGAGAAGGATAAACCACTGTACTTAAAGAAGAAGCTTCATCTATGACAGTAGACTGTGAAGTAGAAGCACTTGCAGGTCTTTGATCTACATCTACCACTATGTTCCAAAGTTGTTTTGCAACAAGAACATGCTTCATCATGTAAGACCACATCAGATAGTTGGTCCCATCAAGCTTATCTTTAGCTTGAAGCATGCCAAACAAGCCATTGCTGCCTGCCATTTTAGTAAAGAACAAGAATGTGACAAAATCTTTACTTCAACGAAAGCTGAAATGAATGCTGAAATTTTGGCTCACAAACCCTCACTCTGATGGCAATTCTGACTGCACAAATGGGGTTAAAACCCTAGTGCAATTGGTGGAAATGTTTCTTGGCTGCTGAAATTCACGGTTCTATGCTCCAAAGTCAATTTTCACTGTTAAAAGTGCGCACGCACCACGACGCGAAAAACCAAAACTTGAGAAAGAGCTAAAATTGCTCTGATACCATTGTTAGGTGTTTGTAGAAATGCGAGACACACACGAGAAGCACACACAAGGAGCACGAACTTAGTAAGACACATTGGAGAAGATAGATGGCTGGAATAGCTCTCTCATTGATGATGAACTGAACTGAAGTAAGAGCTGAATAATATCCCTAAGTACAAAGTAGCACCACATATGAGAGTATCAAGTATGTGGTAACATGGGGAAAAAACCTCTACCAAACACTAGAGTAAAAAGTGACCATGTATAGGGAATCAGGTTCACATCAAAGCTACTCAAGGAACACATAAGTGTAACATTTCTATCTTGGGGTCTATCTCTATGCAACCCTGAAAAATAGGAGGTACCACTGTTGAGTGTCAAGTTCATCCATAAAGCATATTTTGATTATTTCTTGTACTCTTGTGCATTATACACACTCAACACTATGTGTAACATTCCTCTAGAAAGATTTTTTATAATTGTAAGCATGCTGGCTACTATGAGCATTTGAAGTTGACTGTTTCATCCAAAGGCAATAAGTTTTTTGAGCTAGTCAATGCGCAAACCTGTTTCTTTTGTATCGACTCTTTCTCCTTGATGCTCCAAAGAACATAATGGATTTTATTGCACTTATCACATGCCTATAAGGTCTTTTTGAGTCTCCATAAGCTCAAGGGCTGGTCTTGTGCTGGTTGGCTAGACTGAACTTCATTGCTTTGCAACTCACCTTTTTACCTCCTACAATCTTCCCCAAGTTTTTCAAAAACTAGAGCAGCCTATGTGATTAAGGGACTAGACTGTGGACACCACCCCCTTCTCATTGGGTCACTAATTAGCCCTTAACCTAGAAGGCCCAAGAAGGGCTTACTTTTGCTGCTAATGCAAGACACTAGTGTTAGCATACTAGAGTCTAGTAGTTGGATGATGTTTAAGCTTTACTCGAAGCATCATTTCGAGGATCTAGTTTACAAAGATAGATAAATGCCTTAGTAACTTGTTAAAATAGATTGTTCAAAAGTCAAAGTCTTGAGTCACATAAAGTCTGACTTGGATTAGTTTAAGATGTCTTAGAAGTATGAATTGGTCTCATAGAATTTGGATCCTCTCTTCTTGCTTTCCAAATCCTTTGGAATTGACTCAAATAAAGTATCTCACTCATTGCAGTAAATGTTAGTGTTAACCAACTGGGATAGGTAACGAGATTCAACATCTCAAATAGATGTTTAGTACAAGAACCCATTCAATCTTCAAAGATGCTAAGTGTCAGGGGAGCACTAGATTGTGCTCTCTGACTACACAAGACAAGATTTCGGAAACACAGTTCTGATTACAAGAATACCCACGAAGGGAAAATGCTACAAGAATATACGATCGATACAAGATGTCCCACAACCCGGGACCAATAGGTATGGAAAACTCGACTAGAGATGATACAGGAGATCCCACAACCCGGGATCGTAGGTAGGAAACAAGATATCTCGATTACAAGAAATCCCCTCAGGGATATGAACTGGATACAAGAAATAACTAGAAAGGATCTCGTACTACGAGATTACAATAGGACAAGAAAGGATGTCCACAATACAAGACTAGACAAGACTAGAGCTAGAAACAAGACTAGAACTTGAACTGGAACTTGAATGTACTTACTTGGAGGTCACGACTCCTTGAGCTCCCAAGACTGGCATTGGCAAGACTGATTATGAATGTGGCCAACCCCTCCTTATATAGGTTTTCAAGGGCGGTTCCCAAGGCGGTTGCGAACTGATGATGTCATCATGATGTCATCGATTTGTAACAAGACCTCCCAATGTCAGAATTCAGCGAATAGACAGTTGATCTTGGGGTTTTGGCACATTCCGGACGCAATGGAAGCATTGGTTTCTCCTAATTCTGAACCAATCATGAGATACAGGGTTCACATGGAATCTTAGGTTCAGGATGGTTTCCTTCGTCCATGACATCACCTCCCCCTCAAGCGACGAGTTCCACGAGGAGCGGTCATGTTATCTGGTCTCGGCTTCGTTGGATTTTTCTTATGGAATTCTCGAACCTTGATTGGTGCTCTCTGAAGGTTTTCTGCAGGTTCCCAAGTACGATCACTGATGTCATACCCTTTCCAATGAATAAGGTATTCCAATCTTCCCCGGGATATTCTGGAATCTAGGACATGCTCGACTTCAAATTCTTCATGATCATCAATCTCAATAGGTGGTGAAGGACTAGGTCTCTCCCCCCTCAATGGTGAAATCTGATATGGTTCCAACATGGATACATGGAAAACTGGATGTATTCTCATGGTACTCGGTAACTGGAGTTTGAAGGTGACTGGATTAATCTTGGCCAAGATGGTAAATGGTCCAAACTTTTGATGATCTAACTTTGCACAAGGCCTTGAAGTTTGTAAATTGTTTCGGAGTAACCATACTTTATCCCCAATTTGATACGATGGATTCTGGACACGATGTTGATCTGCATAGTACTTATATTGTTGTTGAGCTTTATGGATCTCTTCCTTCAGTTCTTTGTGAATGTCCATCAGGTACTGGGCCTTGTCTCTGGCAGCTGGGTTCTTGACATGATTTGAGAGTTGTATATCCATCCTTGGATGTTGTCCATAGTTTGCAAAGAAGGGAGTTTGCTTAGTAGATGCATGAACACTATTGTTATAGGCAAACTCTGCAAAGGGTAACAACTCAAACCAGTCATTTTGGTGATAGTTGCTAGTGCAACGGAGATATTGCTCCAGGACTTGATTCACTCGTTCTGTTTGTCCATCAGTCTGTGGATGATTTGCTGTAGATAGTTTAACTTGAACACCAAGGAGCTTGCAAAGACTGTTCCAAAAGCTGGATATGAACTGTGGACCTCGATCACTGACAATGTCATCAGGCAATCCATGAAGCCTAAATATGTACCTAAGAAAAAGTCTGGCAGTGGCTGCACCTGTGATTGCCTTGGTAGTTGGAATGAAGTGTGCCATCTTTGTAAATCTATCCACAATAACAAGAATGGCATCATACTTATCTGACTTTGGTAGATCTGTGATGAAATCCATCGACAATGAAGCCCATGGCCTTTCTGGAATAGGTAGAGGTTGCAAGAGGCCATGAGGTTTATGTCGGGGTACCTTAGATCTATTGCAAGTATCACAGGTTCGAATGTATTCTTTGACTTCCTTCCACATCTGAGGCCACCAAAAGTCCCTTGATATGAGTTCTATTGTTTTATTTACTCCAAAATGTCCTGCTGCAAGGTTGTCATGGCGTTGTTGAAGTACTTGGATCCTGGGCTTTCCTGGAGGGACATACAATAGGTTCTTATAGAGTAGTAAACCATCCTTTTCCTGAAATTCGTTTACTTCTTGGAATTTTCCTTCTTGAGCTTTCTGCTTAACGTTACAAAACAATTCATCCTGTGGTAGATTCTCACGGATCAACTGATTCAAGGCTGAATCTTCATGATGGCTTGAAGAGATAGCTGCTAACTGGAGATGCTCGGGCTTGAGTAATACACTCTCTTGTTGATCAAAGGCCTCTTCACCCTTCTTTGGTGCAAGGTAAGATCTTCTGGATAGGGCATCTGACTGACATTGATGACGTCCTGGACGGTATGTGATGACAAAGTCGAATCTGGATAAAAAGTTACTCCATCGAGATTGCCTTCTATTGAGGATCCGGGTGGTCATAAAATACTCTAGGTTCTTGTGATCTGAATATACAATGACTTTATGAGCTGCTCCTTCTAGATGGTGACGCCAGGTATCAAACGCGTCTACTATGGCAAGGAGTTCTTTATCATGAATTTCATAATTAATTTCTGGAGGGGAAAACTTCCTTGAATGATATGCAACTGGATGTAGTTGTCCATCATCTCCATATTGGGAAAGAATGGCCCCTAGAGCAAAGTCCGATGCATCTGTCTCAAGGAAGAAGGGCTTACTAGAATCAGGATGAACTAGGATTGGAGCAGTAGTGAATGCTGATTTCAAGGTCTGAAAGGCCTTCTCTGCTTCTTCGGTCCATGAGAATTTGGAGTTCCCTGTAAGCTTGGTAAGAGGTGTCACTATCTTGGAGTAATCTCTGATGAATATCCTATAGAAATTGGCAAACCCCAAAAAACATTGTACATCTCGAACACATGAAGGTGGTTGCCAATCAAGGATTGTCTCAATCTTCTTAGGGTCCATAAAAATTCCTTTATCTGATACTATGTACCCTAAAAATTCCACTTCTGTCTTATGAAAAGAACACTTCTCCAATTTCGCATACAATCCTTTTTCTCTTAGTTTCTCTAGGACTATCTTTACATGATCTTCATGATCCTCTAGATTTTTTGAAAATATCAAGATATCATCAAGGTATATTACAACAAAATCATCTAAATATTCTCGAAAAATATCATTCATCATATGTTGGAAGACAGCTGGAGCATTTGTAAGACCGAAGGGCATAACTACATATTCAAAATGCCCATACCTTGTTCGAAATGCTGTCTTCCATTCGTCTCCTTCTCTGATCCTGACAAGGTTGTAAGCTCCTCGAAGATCAATTTTCGTGAAGAATTTTGCTTTTCCAAGGCGTTCCAAGAGCTCTGATATGAGTGGTAGAGGGTATCTGTTTTTTATAGTGACTTTGTTCAATCCACGATAATCTACACACATCCGGAGAGTCCCATCCTTCTTCTTTACAAATAGAATAGGAGCTCCTGCTGGAGACTTCGAGTGTTTGATAAACCCCTTTGCTAGATTCTCATCAATGTTCTTGCGTAGTTCTGTAAGTTCCTCTGGAGATAGTCTGTAGATTGGTCCAAAGGGTGGTTGTGTTCCCTCTTGAAGATCTATGGGACAATCATAAGGTCTATGCTCTGGAAGGATATCTGCATTCTTCTTTTCAAAAACATCTTCAAAGCCGTTGTACTGATTGGGTAGCTGTACTGGATCATCTTTCTTGGATTCTTGAGCTGGTATGGCATAGATCATATATGTAGGTTCCTTCCTTACTGCATGTATGAAGGCTTTAGCTCCAACATATGTTGGGTTCTTCTGGATATCTCGACGGGTGATTTTATTCTTTTCCCAATTAATTTCTGGATTATGTTTCTTTAACCACGGCATTCCGATGATAACCATATTTGCTGGACTCGATATTACATTGAAACATATGTGTGAATCATGGTCACCAAGGTGTACTCTTAGTGGTATGGTTTCCATGGTTATATTCCCCGATGCTAGAGGCCGTCCATCTACTACTTCGGCTACTACTGGTCTGTTCTTTCGAAGTACTGGAATTCCATGTTTCTTAACGAGTCCTTCATCAATGAAACATGAGGACGCTCCTGAATCTACTAGAGCTATGAGGGAAAGGGTCTTCTTAGACAGGATTAACTTGACAGGGGCAAGACATGTTTCTACGGGTGTGGATGGAATTATGAGACCCTTTCGTATATCATGGTCCGGCTGTATGGTCTCTTTTACAACTGGACTTCCTCGTTTCCCTGCTCTACAAGGGTGGCTGCGACTTTGGAGTTTGTTCTCTTGTTGGGACAATTAACTGCAATGTGGCCAGGGTTTCCACAATATAGACATAATTTGTTATCCCTCCTTCTTTGTTTCTCTTGTGGTGTTAGAGGCTGGAACCTAGTTACATCTATCTGCATAGGTTCGGGCATAGTGTCATCTCTAGGAGTAGGCTGGAAAGGTTTCCATTGGCGAGGTCTTCCTTCTACTTGTTTTTCTTGTTTCCTTTCAAAAAGACGGTTATCACATTGAATGGCTTGGTTGATGTATTCATTCAATGTCTTCACCTCTGGCATCGTGAGTAGAAGGTCCTTCACGTCATCCCTTAAGCCCCATCTAAATTGGCTAATGAAATAATCTTCATGCCAAGTGAGGTCACATATCAATTGCCTAAATTCTGATGCATAGGTAGAGGCAGGGCGGTTACCTTGACGTAGCTTTCGAAGTTTTGTTTCTGCCACTCGACTCGTGTCTGCATCTCCAAATGTGGCGACAAGCTCTCCAAGAAATGCCTCATAATTATGAAGTACGGCCATATCCTTCTCCAAGATTGGGGCGAACCATGATAAAGCTTGACCATAGAGCAAGGTTCCAATAAAACCGACCTTGGATGCATCATCAGGGTATCTATCAGGCTGCATGCGAATGTACAATTTGACTTGTTGCAAGAATCCTCGAAACTTTGTACGATCACCATTGAACTTTTCTGGCATGCAAATCTTGGGTTCCTTCACAAATGATGTACTGGGCCGTTGGTTCACTTGAATACTCCCTTGATTCGCTTGAAGACTCCCGATTCGTTCTTGTAATTCTTGAAGGAGTGTACCTACATGCACTGGATGTCCCATCTCGACTTGTGTCTGTCGACGACTTAGGTCTTCGACTTGTTGTTGGAGACTCTGAAGTGATGCTACGATCTGTTCATAAGCGTTCTCCATGATGTCTGGTCTTGGATAGAAGATAGTCTTGCCAAAATGTCAGGGGAGCACTAGATTGTGCTCTCTGACTACACAAGACAAGATTTCGGAAACACAGTTCTGATTACAAGAATACCCACGAAGGGAAAATGCTACAAGAATATACGATCGATACAAGATGTCCCACAACCCGGGACCAATAGGTATGGAAAACTCGACTAGAGATGATACAGGAGATCCCACAACCCGGGATCGTAGGTAGGAAACAAGATATCTCGATTACAAGAAATCCCCTCAGGGATATGAACTGGATACAAGAAATAACTAGAAAGGATCTCGTACTACGAGATTACAATAGGACAAGAAAGGATGTCCACAATACAAGACTAGACAAGACTAGAGCTAGAAACAAGACTAGAACTTGAACTGGAACTTGAATGTACTTACTTGGAGGTCACGACTCCTTGAGCTCCCAAGACTGGCATTGGCAAGACTGATTATGAATGTGGCCAACCCCTCCTTATATAGGTTTTCAAGGGCGGTTCCCAAGGCGGTTGCGAACTGATGATGTCATCATGATGTCATCGATTTGTAACAAGACCTCCCAATGTCAGAATTCAGCGAATAGACAGTTGATCTTGGGGTTTTGGCACATTCCGGACGCAATGGAAGCATTGGTTTCTCCTAATTCTGAACCAATCATGAGATACAGGGTTCACATGGAATCTTAGGTTCAGGATGGTTTCCTTCGTCCATGACACTAAGTCTCAATTGAGTTATCCATTCAAGTTTGGTTCAAGTTAAGTATCACAACTCCAATGAAGTTCATAGAGTTTAGAACACTCTTGAATATAAAAATTTAGGAATTTCTCATAAAATTGAAAATTTCCAAGAACTTAAATTTAAAAGTCTTTGAGAAAAGTTTCCTGGATGGGACAACGTTCATTTAGAAATTGGTTTCGCCTTGAAAAAAGGTGTACGGAACACTTTCTCCTACATTCTACATAGGATTTTCAAACCTAGTTGGACATAATAGTCCTTCAGTTGGGTGAAAAAATCAAGCTAATGTTGGGTGGAAGTGGACCATGGTACAAATAAGATATCTAAATTAGATGTTTTGGTCAAATGAAAGTTACAATTTCAAAACCAAATTGGAATGAACTAGAAATTATCAAAGTCTTGACGGGGATAAGAATCCACTCCATTTGCTAGGTCTATGCACTAGTGATGCCCAATAATGGAATAGTATCTTAAATCCATCCATTTCACATGTTAGTGCTGAAATAACACATAATGAAAATAATGAATTAGCAAAGAATGTTTTTTGGTTCACCCTTATCATTCATTCAATGAGATGTGTGTCTTGCTAGTTCACACATATGAAATGAGACATTCTTTGGTCATGCTCATGTAGGGCTAAAGTCTCGATAGTAGACTTAATCAAAGGAGCATGTGGTCTCTAAACTACAGAGGTACTTCGCCTAGTGGTTAAGTCATATGGATGAGAAGGAGGATGCCTTGGGTTCAAGTGCTATCAGAGTTGTGGGACATTGTTTATCCCCAAGAGATCGAGAGATTTCTAGAAGCATACAATTGAGTTAACCTCAATCAACTAGGAAACTTTGTGCACATGTAGTTACATGGCTGACACTTAGATGGTTAGTATTCACCTACCATAGAGGGCAGTCCCTTGGAGAGTGCTGTATATAGAGTCACGAGGTTGGGAGGAGAATCATCTCCCTAGCACTTGATGGTTCTAATTCCTTTAGTTCTTAACAATGCAATTCTTCCTTCTTGTTGCTATGTTCATATGAGTTGAACATTTCCTTATGTCTTTTCTTGTATTCTTCTTTATGCCTATGCAAAAGATTAATCGTATCCTCATGAATATGTCTTCACTACACCATAACTTTACACATTCGTAGATATTATTTTGTGCAAAGTTATTCTCACAAATAGATTTGCTTAAATGGCACACTCATGATCTTTTTTCTTACAGTTCATCTCTTCTTTTTCTCTAATCGGTGAAGTATATGTATATGTATTTGACCAATCTTGAATGTGAGAACCCCATATATATTGCATTGTGATAGATTAGCTCTTGTTGTCTAGGGTTCTATTGTTTTTTTATATTTTCTCATCATTACACCACCTTAACTTTCTCACAATTTGCAATCATGCAATATATTGTCATTACTGAATTGATACTTTTTGTCAATATCACATCTTCAGTGGTGGACAAATTAGCGTCCCACTTGCTACAAGAATTTATGGCGTTTTAGTGACATGATTTCTCTTGGTATCTCCAAGTATTTCTTTTTTCTAAGAAAGAAAGATCATTCGTTAATTTTGTCAATATCACATCTTCAGTGGTGGACAAGTTAGCATCCCACAGACTACAAGAATTTATGATGTTTCAATGACATGATTTCTCTTGGTATTTGCAAGAATTTTTTGAAAACAAGGAAATAAAGATCATTTGTTGCTAAAATTTTCTTTTTAACTTCAATCTACATCCGAGATCAATCTTCGATGAAAAGTTTAACTTGTTACATTATTCAAGGTTCATACTTGGAACATGATTGAGTAACTACCCACGTTCAATAAATAAAAAATCATATGGCATAGTAATCCATTGATAATCGTTGCTCAATAGAATATTGGTGGATGACAAGAAATACATTGTGCATACTGAATTAAGTTGAATTAAGTTGTCTTAAAATATAAAAAAATAAGCTCCAAATTTTAATTAATAGAACTTAGAACTGTACAAATGAAGGGCCTAGCAAGAATAATAAAGTCTTCGGGAATGCTCAGAAAGACCATGTATCACGATGTATTTCTGAGCTTAAGAGATTTGGTCTAAATTGTATTAATCATGCTACTGATGCTCCCCTTGAGCATTACAGATATAGAGATGTTGTTTGTACTTACAAGCGAAATAGGTGGAGATCAACTCTTATGAATCTGTACTCTACTGAAAGATTCACTATGTATCATACACTCTTTAGCTGAGTGTTGTCTAGTGGAAGGTGTGTGCCTGCATCTGTTGAGTTGTAAATACCTCTCTCATATTCAATTTAATCTTTGTTGCTTTCAAAAAAGAAAAAAAGGATCCCTTGACAGGAAATTCGAAAGAGCTTACTCTTTCAAACTTTAATTAATAAAAATTAAAGTTGTACAAGTGAACGGACATAGCATCCATGGAACCGCGTATCCCACAAAAATATCTTGTCATTTGAGATTCTGTCTTGCCAGTCAAATTTGAGTCCTGAGTTGGTGCTGCACATGTTGCTTTACAGAAGCAAAAGAAAATCTTGCTCGTTGCACGAGGTCCTTACTCAGAGTGTCATGTACTGTGTACGGAAAGAAGATAGCTTTTAAGATATCCAGCTCATAGTATATGGTGCCCATGTCAGCCCTCCAGCTCATGATCATGATACAGAGATTTGTCGCCCATCATTAACAGTGGCGTGGCTATGGAGGTCGCCATCTAAGTGAATAAGCATGTTGCGACCTATCACTCGCTGGATTCGACCCATCTTCCCCATGCGGAAATTATGTGTGCTCTTCTTATTAGCTAGCCCGTTTCCACCCTATGTTCTGTACCTGCTCTCCATATCGCGGTGACCTTGCCGTCTTTGAACCAGCAAAACGAACTGTTTTTTTCTCCTCTGTATGTTGACATAGACTACGTTTCCTTCGCGCACGATGCGCCCGTTCCTCCTTCTTACGACCGTCTTCTCCGCGTGTTATGGTGATCTTCCGTTCATTGAAACATGAACACGAACTGTTTTTCCTCTTCTCTCCATGCTAATACACAGAATTATGGCTCCATGTTCTCGCTGCACTCAGTCCATCTTCCTCGAGAGGAAATTATGTTTCTCTCCATGCTAATACACAGAATTATGGCTCCATGTTCTCGCTGCATTCAGTCCATCTTCCTCGAGAGGAAATTATGTGTGACCTTCTTACCGTTTCCACCCTATGTTCTCTACGTGCTCTCCATATCGCGGTGACCTTGCCGTCTTTGAACCAGCAAAACGAACTGTTTTTCACCTCTGTATGTTGACATAGACCTACTTTTCGTTCGCGGATGATGCGGCCGTTTCTCCTTCTCACGACTGTCTTCTCCCCGTGTTATAGTGATCTTGCGTTCATTGAAACAGGAACACGAACTCTTTTTCCTCTTCTCTCCATGCTCTCCATGCGCAGAATTATGGCTGTCCTTAACTACGTGTCCTTTGTGCATGACGCGGTCAATTGTTCTTCCCACGCCTGCTGTTCTCTGCGTGCTTTGCACATCACTCTGATATTGCCTTCTTTCAACTAAAATAAAACGAGCTTTTATCCATTTCTCTGCACGTCGATATGCAGAGTTACGTGCAGCCGTTGTAACTACATCCTTCAAGTACAACGACCCATGGTTTCTTCTCAGGAGGATTGTTGCCTCTACTTGTTCTCTATACCATGATGATCATCTTTTCACCATAACAAAAAAATGAAACTGTTTTGCTAACCTTGTTGGATTATTTTCATGTAAAAAAAAGGAAGAGCATTTAGATCTACTCTTCTCGATTAGCTTGATTTATTTTAAAAGTAAAAAGCGGGCATAACACCCATGGAACCTCTCGAATCCCACAAAGCAAGTATAACACCCATGGAACCTCTCGAATCCCACAAAGCAATGGTTGGATGCTTAGAAATTACTAAATATAGAACTCAAACGTTTCCTAAGGTCTTGATCTATAAGGTAGACATTGGAAAAAGACGATTCTAAGATCAAACGAAATAATTAGATTGAAGTGGATAGTCAAAAGATCCAATGTCTCCCGAAGCCTCTACCTTTTTTTATATATATTTTATAAATGGAGATTTGACATGTGCCTACTCCCGAAGGCACTACTTTTGACATGCCACCATTTAAGTGATGAGGGATAGGCTGTAGCTTCCTCAAACAACACTTCTATTTGAAGCCTTGTTGTCATGTGTGAGGCTTCAAACAAAAGTGTAGTGTGCACAAAGTAATCTCTTATCCCTACCAAACTTCATTTTTAGCCATGTGTTACAAAATTTCTCAAGCAAAGCGTATTTAGAGCGATCTGTTTTCTTTTTCTCTTTTACATTTTGCATACGATCATGAAAAGAACAAAATACACACACCTTCACATCCCATGTATTAAGAGCTGGGAAAACTCACACACACACACACACCCTTACAGTCCATAGGGAGAGCTTGGGACATTCCCATCATATAGTGCATAATGTACTTGTTTGAGGCGCTTCAGAGTTAGGAAAACCCCACCACATGGTAAAATTTTTTAAGATATTCTCAAATAGATATGCCTAGATCTAGGTAGGTTTTGAACATGGTCGTAGGTTTTGAACATGGTCCATCTTTCAAGCTGACTCAATTGTTAACCATAGTGCATGCACATTCAATCATAGATTTATTTGTTATTATTAGAACATTCTAATGTGAATATTTGTTTTTTGAATCATTGTGTACTATCTATAGGTAAAACTACTTACTAGAATGGTGAAGCTATAGTCACTACAACATGTGAGGGGCATATCGGGCCTTGTACCAGTGCAAATACATGGGAACAATTCAGCCCCGGTATCGGTATAAACATGGGTACAATAATGTCGATATAAGCATCGGTATGGGTGTCAGTATGAGCAATGCTATTTTCCTAAACCCACGGCATAAGCAATGATATACACATCGATATGAATATCGTCAGTGTGTCCTTGGAAAAATCATCGGTACAAGCATCACTATGTCCCTAGGCATACCGATGCTCATACCGATGTCTATATCGATAACCATATCTGCGAATGTTTTTTTTTTGGTAGAGTGTGTTTTCTCTTGTTGTAGCAACATGACAATGTTGTTGTGTAGCAAATGACAATACACTCTGCCCAAAATAGCCGAGTACATGTGACATGTGCTCTAGTGGTTACCGATTTAGGGTTTAAATGGCTGACAACCAAAACATTATTTGATAAAGCAAAACTCATTGTCAAACATAAAAGAGATATGTAGGAGCTGAATGAACCATGAATCATGTACAAAAGAGATATTCCATAAATGAACCATGTACAAAAGAGATATATATTCCATAAATGAACCATGTAAAAAAGTGTGGCAAACAACTACAATATATGAGCCAAATACAAAATGTGGTAAACCACTGCCATGTATGAACCAAGTACAAAATTGTGGTGCATCACTACCATATATGAGCCAAATACAAAATTATGGCATTGTGCACACCACTACCACATATGAGCCAAATACAAAATTGTGGCACACCACTGCCAGCACTGCCATACACATGCCCTAAGGGATCAAAACATCTACATCTGTAGTCCTACAACAAAACACGTTCATGAAATGAGACAAATTGACACAATATTTATACGCAACAACTAAAAAATACTAAACCAAGTTCAGAAGCTCACTTCATCGCAGATGCTCCCATAAAATGACGGCATCATGTCCCTCCAAGTCCTTCAACATCACAACCAATCGACAAGAAATAACTAGAAAGGATCTCGTACTACGAGATTACAACAGGACAAGAAAGGGTGTCCACGATACAAGACTAGACAAGACTAGAGCAAGAGACAATACTAGAACTTGAACTGGAACTTGAAAGTACTTACTTGGTGATCAGGACTCCTTGAGCTCCCAAGACTGGCATTGGCAAGACCGAGAATGAATGTGGCCAACCCCTCCTTATATAGATTTTCCAAGGGCGGTTACGAATTGATGATGTCATCAATTCAAAGCACGGTCTCTAGATGTCAGAATCGAGCAAGAAGACAGTCGATCTTAGGGTTTTGGCACGTTTCGGATGCAATGGAAGCATTGCTTTACGTAAATTCTGAGCCAATAATGAGTTATAGAAAGTGACATGGAATCTAAGGTTCGAGATGGTTTCCTTTGTGTCCATGACATCACCTCCCCCTCAAGCGACGAGTTCCACAAGGAGCGGTTATGTGACTGAGATCTTCTAGGCCCGTAATATGTTGGAGTTAGACGTCTGCGGAAGCACGCGAACAACACAAGGAAGAAGAAGAAGCTTGGAGCATAACACACAATACTGAATGTATTACTTGAGAATGTACAAAGATAAGTAGCCCATTAGGGCAATAGGCGTATATACAAGCCGGGGGGAAAAAACCTCCTAAAGAGGGAAAAAGTACCCCGGCGGTCCTAGTGTGTTCACACATATCACTACCTAAATATATCAACAAATCCCCCCCTGGGAGTGATGCGGTGAACAAGGAGCTGGCACTCATGTATAAGGAAGTGCCAAGCTATGTGGAAATCACTCCACAAAAGGACGTAAGCCCAAAGCTTTGCAGAAAGCTTCAAACTTCTCCCTAGGCAGAGCCTTCGTGAAAAGGTCTGCAATGTTCTCCTGCGTGGGCACATATGCCAAGCTGATCTCCCCAACAGAGAACCTCTCCCTGACATAGTGATAATGCACCTCAATGTGTTTAGTGCGAGCATGGAACACAGGGTTCCTCGCAACTACCAATGTGCTCTGACTGTCAGTGAAGATGGTGGTGGTAGAAGTTTGACCAACACCCAAATCAGCCATAAGGCATCTGAGCCACACACGCCCAACAGTCGCGATGAAAGCTGCCCTATACTCAGCCTTACAACTGGAAGTGGCCACAGTAGGCTGCTTCTTGCTCAACCAAGATATACATGAGCTACCAAGCATGAAGCAAAAGCCACTAGTGGACACACGAGTGTCATAGCAACAAACCCAATCAGAGTAAAAAAAAGCATGCAAATCTGGCGGTAGTGATCCCCCTTGGGATAAAACAACCCAAGTAGTCGAGTACCACTCAAATAGCGGAAGATGCGCTTAACTGCCTGCCAATGCTTGACTCCTGGGCAATGCATAAACCTGCTCATCTGTGAGACAGCAAACTGAATATCTGGCCGAGTAATGCATAAGTAAATCAAGCATCCAAAAGCCTGCTGATAGAGAACAACATCAAATGCATCTCCAGCATCATGAAGACTCAATCGTTAACCTGTCTCCATAGGAGTGGCAATATGCTTACAGTCTTCAAGGCCAAAACGCTGCAATAATGTGTCAATATATTTCGTTTGACACAAATCCATTCCACCATCAATTTGCATAAACTGAATGCCCAAATAGTGATGCAAATGCCCCAAATCAGACATCTCAAATGAGGCATGCAAATCAGCCTTAAAATCAGCAATATGCTTCTCAATAGGACCAGTGAGAAGCATGTCGTCAACATAGACAACAATGATCAGAAGCACATCATTAGCACCCTTAACATATAAGGTGCTTTCAGTTGGACTGTTCTCAAAACCATGTGCAATCAGATAGGCATGTATCTTCTCATACCCAGCACGTGGTGCTTGCTTTAACCCATATAATGCCTTCTTTAACCTGCACACCTAGTTTTCATGCCCTTTCTGCACAAAGCCATGGGGCTAAAAAACATACACTTCTTCATGCAAGTCACCATTCAGAAATGCTGTTTTAATGTCCAACTGATGTACATTCCAACCATGATGAGCTGCAAGTGCACAGATGCTCCGAACAGTATTCATACGACATGTAGGTGCAAAGGTCTCATCAAAATCAATGCCTCTTTCCTGTGCATAACCTTTTGCAACAAGCCTAGCCTTATACCTGTCAACTGTACCATCTGGTTTACGCTTCAACTTGTATACCCACTTAGTGCCAATGGACTTCTTGCCAGGAGGCAAGTCACATAAAGACCAAGTACCGTTCTTCATTATAGCATCATATTTAGATTGCATAACAGCCATCCAATTTTCTAAATTTTGTGCTTCATCAAACGAAACAGGCTCATTCTCATCACAAAGACTAGATGCAGCCATAGCATAGCAATCTGATGCAAAAGAGGCAGTATGAGATCCTGAACGAGTATGATATGACAGAGGTGCATCTAATTTGCTGTCACACAAAGTCTGCACAAGCCATTTTGGCATAGTTTTTGCCTGCTCAATATCAGCTCTCTCATCAACTAGTGCATCATGTAAATCTGCATAAAAATTGGAATGATCTGCATCATCACATGAAACCTGCAAAGGCTGAGAAGTTGCCTCATTGGGACCAGCACTAGACTGTCCACCTATAAAAAGAGGTAGCAAAGTATCATACATGTCTTTGGAGCTAACAGATGTCTCCTTAGTACATGAAAGCAATGGCTGAATATGATCTTCCACAAAAACAACATCATGGCTAACCAAAATGCCTTTAGTATGTGGATGATACAGACGATAGCCTTTACTTTCAGAACTGTACCCAACAAAAATACATTTTACTGCTTTATCATCCAATTTTCTGCGATGTTGTTCAGGCACTAATGCATATCCCAAACAACTAAAAACATGCAGATAAGCAACAGATGGCTTGCGATCATGCCAAGCCTCATATGGAGTGATAGATTGCGGCGCTTTAGTGGGACACCTGTTCAGTACATATGCTGCACACATGACGGCCTCAAGCCAGAAACTATGTGGTAAAGCCTGACTCTTGACCATGCACCTCGCCATCTCCATGAGTGACCTGTTCTTTTGTTCAGCAACTCCATTCTGTTGAGGTGTATACGACACTGTACACTGGTGTTTTATCCCATGTTAAGCTAGAAATGCATTAAAATCAGAAGACATACATTCCCCCCCTCGATCTGAATGGAGGCTGCCCATTTTACATGCTGGCAGATTTTCAGCCAAAACCAAAAATTGTGTAAAGCACATGAACACTTCGGACTTTGCCTTCAATGGATATACCCATGCATGCCTGGAGAATTCATCAATGAAAGTCACAAAGTAAAGATAATTTCCAAACGAAGGTGTTTGCATAGGACCACAAACATTACTATGTACAAGCTGCAATTTCTGAGTAGCCCAAATTAAACCATCTTTTGGAAATGAGGAACGCTGCATTTTGCCCAAAATACAACCTTCACAAACATGTTTTCCAGGTGCCTCAAGTTTGGGCAAAGAGGACACCATTTCAGATTTCTGCAGGCGTAGCAAACTAGCAAAATTCAGATGACCAAAGCGTGCATGAAAAAGCTTTGCATCTGACATAGCCTGAAAATCATTTACTGCACATGCCAAATCATTTACAAATCTTTCATAGTCTATGAACTTATACAGCCAACGACATAAAATTCCAAAAGCAATAATCATATCGCCATTTGACAGATCATGAACTGTACACCTGTCATCAACAAATTTCACAACCAAGCCAATCTTGGCTAATGCAAAAACTGATAACAGGTTCTTCTTGCTCCCTGGCACAAACAAAGCATCTAACAAAGTGAAAGAACTACCATCAACAGTAGTCAAAATGATCTTACCAACTCCCATAACAGGATAAGAGGAGTTGTTGGCGCATGTAATAGTATTCCCTGTAGGGGCAGGCTCGAGTGAAGAGAAGAAACTGCACTACGAGGTAATATGTTTGGTCGCCCCACTATCAAAATACCAAACATCTGAGTCTACTGCAGACATGCACTGATCATGAGAAGATGGGTCAAATTTGCAGACAGCAGTAAACGCCCATTCTTCTTTCTGCACAAGATTACAGACTCTGTTTTTGGTGTAGAGGCCTCTACAACAACCATTCCAGCCTCTTTCTTCTTTGCCTCTTTAATAGCTAGTTTTGGACAGTTCTCTATGAGATCATTCCCTTTACAATACTTACAAAACAATTTTTGCTTTTCTGATTTCTTCTCATCTTTATCTTCCTTATTCGAATATGCAGAATTAGCAGATTTCTGCTTACTAGTTGAAGAGCTCCATTTTCCTTTGCCCTTCTGATTAGCCAGGAAAGCTTGATCTGCAACTCGCATAATGGACCTATTCTGCCTCAACTGATCTTCCTGCAACACAACAGAGACTAACTCCTCAAATGATAAGGCATTTGGATTTCCTTTCATCATCAACCGAAGAGTAGAAGCAAAACTCTGATATGAATCAGGAAGACCATTCAGAACGGTCTGCACAAGTGAGGTATCTGGTATAACCTCATCAGCAGAAATCAATTGTTCATTCAAGTCTTTGATCTTCGTTAGGAAACTATCCATAGAATCACCTTCATTCATGTGCTCACTCTCCAACTGTTTTCGGAGGTAAGCAACACGAGCCTCATTCCTAGCTTGGTACAATGTGGTAAGTGTATCCCAAGCATCCTTAGCTGTTCTACAAGAGCGAATGTGAGGAATAATGGCACGTTTGACAGACAAAGCTATCAATGCATGTGCTTGGGCATCTCTTCCATCCAAGCGAATCTGCTCTATAGTAGGTGTAGCAAAAACCGCAACACGAACAGGAATATGTAGAATATCATCATCTTCGACACCTTCTGCATCAGCTTCAGTACCTGTAGTTGTAACAGTTGTAGGTATGATAGGATGTTTTTCGACACCTTGCGCAATGTTCCACAGTCCTTTTGCAACCAACACATGTCGCATCATATAAGCCCATAATGGGTAGTTGGTACCATCCAACTTATCCTCAACGGCCAACATACAGAATACATCACTGCTTTCAGCCATGGTCAGTGACTAAAATACCTTGATGCAGAAAATTGACTGTATCTTAAAAAGTTGAACAAAATTACCAAGAAAAATTCTGCTAGACCTGTAGCAGACTTCAAGACGCTTATACTGGCAAACAGAAAGTGGTATATACCTTGGCACAAACAGACAAAATAGCCTGCACAAGCACTGTGATAGTGCGTTCAAAGGCTGAAACGAGCTCAGATCCCGATTTCGGCACCACAAAGCGAAGCTGTTTTGATCTCTAAAACAGCTGAGTATGCTCACCAAAATTTGTGCAATTCTGAGACTGCAACTGGAGGAGTGTCGACGGTGCCTTGGATGAAGCGACGACCTGCTTTGATACCAATTGTTGGAGTTAGACATCTGTGGAAGCACACGAACAGCGCAAGGAAGAAGAAGAAGCTTGGAGCACAACACACAATACTGAATGTATTACTCGAGAATGTACAAAGATAAGTAGCCCATTAGGGCAATAGGCGTATATACAAGCCAGGGGAAAAAAACCTCCTAAAGAGGGAAAAAAGTGCCCGGGCGGTCCTAGTGTGTTCACACACATCACTACCTAAATATATCAATAGAATCTTCATAGCTCTTGGTCTTTGTAGAGTTCTTGATATGTGGTACTAGAACATGATGATGAGGGATATCCATGATGAAACTGAAAAGGGTTTATAGTATATCTAGGTACAAAATCATAGCCATGAGTTTCATGATGGGTAGTACTCCTCTTTTGATTATGATGATGATACTTTTGATGTGGGATGGTGATTGTAGAAGTCCTAATTCCAACTTGCTTCTTCTTCTTAGGACATTTGAATACCATATGATCATGATCTCCACAATAAAAGCATAGTCCATTGTCTTTTCGATGTTTTCTTTCCTTTTGTGTAAGTCTTCTGACACTAATGTTATCCAACTGCATGGGTTCTGGTTGAGATTCTTCCAACATATGTTGTTGAGGAATTGAGGTAAACTTGTATTCTCGATCATGAACATAAATACTCTTCTCTTGCTTTCTCTCAAACAACCTATTGTCACACTCAATTGCCTGATTCATGAATTCATTCAAATTATTTACCTTGGGCATGATCAACATGAGGTCCTTCACCTCGTCACGTAAGCCCCATCGAAATTGGTTGATATAATAATCCTCGTGCCATGTGAGATCATAAATGATTTGTCTAAATTCTGATGCATAGGTAGATGCATGCCTATTTCCTTGATGTAACTTCCTTAGCTTTGTTTCGACAACACGTGAACAATTGGTATCTCCAAACGAGGATGTGAACTCTTGAATAAAGGCCTTGAAATCATGCAAAATATCCATGTCCTTCTCAAGGATAGGTGCAAACCATGAAAGAGAAGGACCACATAATAGAGTTCCTATGAGTCCTACTTAAGAAGCATCATCTGGGTACCTATCTGGTTGCATCCTTATGAATAGCTTCACTTGTTGCACAAATCCTTGAAACTTTGATCTCGTCCCATCAAATTTCTCAGGCATGCTCACTTTTGGACTTTTCTTCATGTTAGTTGTCATGATATAACAAACTCATACTCTCTATTCTTTGTTTTTTGCATATTTTTTCTAAATCTTCATAGACAAGTACAAATTAGCATTGCAATGCCACTCAAAAAGATAAGCAGCTCTAGAGGAGCTTAGAAGCTCCCCTTCACTTATAGCAGAGCACTTTTGCATGTGGATGCATAGGTTGTTGCGAGTTTACACAATGTTGCGTGTTTGTTCTCGGTTAGACAACAAGAAAGCTTCTGATATTGGGGATTACTGAAAATAGATTCAATGCATTTCTATTCCCTACTCCACACTTATAGCATAGAAAACATAACAAATGCTCAAAATAGGGCATTCTAGATAGATGATGGTGCTAGATGAAAATCGTTATCGATTACAGTGCGAAATCATCCATTGCACATCATGAAGATTACAATGTACAAAGCATGGTACACATCTTTGTTTGTCTATAGTACTCTTTGCATACGTCTTCCTGAATTCCTCTTTTGAAGATGTCTCTTTATATCTTCATTACAACGGTTACAACTAAACAACACATAGTCAGTTGAATTTCTAGCGAATTCCTACTAAAATAAATAAATTACAGATTGGGTATCCGAACCATCCGTAGTCTAAGAGTGGCAAGCACTATGAACTTGAACCCTCTTGAATGGCTGCCTCGTTTGCTTTCCTAGTTGACAAGCTTCACATAACTCATGTAGTCCAATGCTATTAAATTTTCGAAGACCTCTTACCACTTCATGTTTGCTCATGTTCTTCAGCTTTGGAATGTTGATGTTTCCTATTCTTTTGTGCCATAAGTCCAGCTCTGAAATCTTCTTGTTCCCACATTGAATGTACATGACCTTTCCATGTGGATGTTGGACATCCAAAGTGAACATCCTTCCTTCTCTTCTACCTCGAGCAATGACCTTGAAGCCTTCTTTTGGATTATTTATGAAGCACCCATTCTCATTGAATATGACATGATAACCCTTCTCTACCATTTGTCCTACTGAAATCAAGTTCTTTGAAATTGTAGGAACATGAAGAACATTAGATAGTACCTTTGCTCTGCTTGTATCTCCAAGCCTTATATCTCCAATGTGTTCAATCATGTGTTGAGTATCATCACCTGTTTCAACACATCCTTTTCCACTTGGTACCTGTAGATTAGTGAACAAACTTCCTTGGCATGACATATGGTTACTACAACATGAATCAATGTACCATTTTTTGTCATCTTCACAAGAGCTTCTATACTCATGTCTCATTGCAAGTAGTGTGTCCTTGCTTCCTTCACTTGAGGTGCTTGCATAGTTGCTTTGGTTCCTTTGATTGCATCCATTTGGTCTTCCATTCTTCAGCCAACAATCACTAGCATAGTGTCCTACTTTACCACAATGATAGCATGTTATACCTTTATGAGAATTGTAGGAGCTTCGGCCTCTTCCTCTACTTCTACCTCGACCTCTTCCTTGTGTGTTGGCATTTGATGCATCCTTGTTGTCTTCCGAATTGTTTTGATTGAAGTTGGAGTGGTTGTGACCTCTTCCTTTTCCTCTTGAGCCTCCTCTTGAGTTTCTTCCTTTACCTCAACCTGCATATAACATTTGGTTATGGCTGTCCTTTCCTTTGGGACCATCGAAGCTAAGCTCTTCTGTGACAAGATGAGGGATTAATTGTTCAAAACCTGGATATACATCTTTCAAGTTAATGGAAGTTATAAAAGGCTTCCATCTTTCATCTTCTCTCAAGCCATTGAGAGTATAACACACAAGATCTTCGTCTTCAACCGTTGTGCCAATAGAAGCTAAAGCATCGCTTAGCTCCTTAATCTTCAAAGTATATTCAACTATGGATTGACTCGAACTTTTCTTGATTGTGTTCAACTCATTCTTGAGTTGAAGTTTCCTAGCTTTGGTATTTGTTGAATACATCCTTTCAAGAGCTTCCCAAGCATCCTTAGCTTTCTCTAGATGTTGAATATGACCTACCATGGCATTAGTAATGACTTGCGAAATGAGGAACATGACTCTCCTATTCCTCTCTTCCCATTCTTTTGCTTGCCTCCTTTGGACTTCAGTGGCCATAGCTTGATTGATTTGAGGTTGAGCATCATCACCGCTCACAATACCCCATAAGCCTTTGCCCATTAGGTAGTTGGTCATTCTAAACTTCCACACGGGATAGTTATCCTTGTCCAACTTCTCTACTTGTTGACCCAAGTCAGCCATTGAAGAGTATCAAAGACTTTGAGAGTTACCTCAAATAGTTATAGTCCTTTGCTCTTGCGTTTGTGAAGCTCCTTCTTGTTTTGTAGCTCCTCTTTTGCTTTGCTTCACCTCCAACTCTGTTGATGAAGCTTCAACACCAAGTTTTATCTGATACCAACTGTGGAGAATGAGTTCTCCTATGCACAACGGAAGTGTGTAGTGAACCCTTGTATGTCCAACACTTGGACAAACATCTGCACCTTAGATAGCTTGCTGCTCTCAATACAAAACTCAAATGGAGTTGATACTTTAGTCAATCAAAGTAGACAAAGAGAGCTTTCTAAAAAGCTATAAATGACTTAATTTGGACAAGTTTTGATTAGGAAACACAACTGTCAAAGATGAACTACCTATCCACACAGGTATACTGAAGAACTGAGCTTCACTCTTGGACTGATAGCTCTTTGAATATATATCCTTTGAGACAAATATTTAGTACAGAGAAAGTAAACACAAATAGATTTCCAACAAGATAAAAATCAAGTAATTTGGATGAGTTTTTGATCAGGAAACGCAACTCATCAAGATAGACCACCTGCACACATAAGTACACTATAAAACTGGACTTTACTCTCTGACAGATATCTCATAGAGTATGAATGATCCGAATGATATATTTGAGACAGTGAAAGTAGATGCCAAGAGCTTTCCAACAAGACAAAAAACACGCAATTTGGATATGGTTTGGTTAGGAAACTGAACCGACCAAAATAGACTACCTATCTACACAGGTATACTGAAAAACGAGACTTCACTCTTTCACTGATATCTCACAAAATACATAAGTTTTCAAAGAGATATTTGATATGCCGAAAGTACACAAGATAAGCTTTCCAATGAATGTTTAGATGCACAAAATGGTTACATATGCACTGAGATATGAGCTCTGCAACAAGAGCTGTGTACAAACTGACATGCGGCTGGAAGGAGTCTAAGGGAAAACCAAAATGACAAAATGGCTAGATCCGACTACTGGGAGCTCTTGCCTCTTTCTCTCCTTGTTTTGAATGTGCTCCCACTTCACTTTTATAACCAATGAGCATGTGAAGAAGTTTGTGCCTTCTTCTTAACTCACCACTTTCTCCACTACATGCTACTAACTACAAGGCAAGATATTGTATCTCTTACTCATCATGAAGTTTTGACTAGACTTTTTCTTTTATTAATTTTTCCTTTTTTTCCTCTACTTTTCCTTTATCTTTATATTTGGTAAATTTATCCAAGCATGGCTTATATGAAAATGAGCTTGTACATTTATCTTCAACAGATTCCATGTCACTTTCTATAGCTCAAGATTGGTTCAGAATTTAGGGAAACAAATTCTTCCATTGCGTCCGAAATGTGCCAAAACCCTTGAATCGACTGTCTTCTTGCTCGATTCTAACATCCAGAGACCATGCTTTGAATTGATGACATCATCAATGACATCATCAATTCGTAACCGCCCTTGGAAAATCTATATAAGGAGGGGTTGGCCACATTCATTCTCAGTCTTGCCAATGCCACTCTTGGGAGCTCAAGGAGTCCTGATCACCAAGTAAGTACTTTCAAGTTCCAGTTCAAGTTCTAGTATTGTCTCTTGCTCTAGTCTTGTCTAGTCTTGTATCGTGGACATCCTTTCTTGTCCTGTTGTAATCTCGTAGTACGAGATCCTTTCTAGTTATTTCTTGTATCTAGTTCATATCCCTGAAGGAAATTCTTGTAATCCAGATATCTTGTCTCATACCTACGATCCCGGGTTGTGGGATCTCCTTTATCATCTCTAGTCCAGTTTTCCATACCTATCGGTCCTGGGTTGTGGGACATCTTGTATTAGTTACGTATTCTTGTATCATTTTACCTACATGGGTGTTCTTGTAACCAGAAGTATATTTCCAAAATCTTGTCTAGTGTAGTCAGAGAGCACAATCTAGTGCTCCCCTGACATTTTGGCAAGACTACCTTCATCAAGACTAAGAACCATGGAGATTATTCGAGAAGAATTTTTTTCTGCACTTAAAGTAATTTAGCAACAAGTCCAAGAGATACAAGAAAACCAACAAAGGATTCAAAAATAGAGTATTCAAGATATAATCACAGAACTTCAGAGGCAAATCCAAGAGCTACATATCATTGTAAGTCAATCTTCTTCAAGTATCTTGAGCAACCATTATATTTTTTATAAGAACAAAGATATACAAGAGTGTCCCGTATCCATTTGGCCTTTCACATTGACATTACCGGCAACGATTTGTTTGCGTAATAAATGAAAATAGAAGCACTTCAAGAGGACTTTGATCATCCCAAAGTCATTTTGGATGAAGAAATTGGTGTCATTGGTGAAGTTTTTATGAATTATCTGTTCCTATATGTAAGAGGCTTATAAACTCGATAGTGCATTTTGACCCTTTTTCCTTCCACCAAGAAGTTGAGCTGTCCATTGCAATCATAGAAACAAGGAGGGCAGGCAAAGAACCTTGCCTTATGTCTTATGGAATACATGAGAATAAAACAAACTTTGAGAGTGCCTTATTGATGTTTATGTTGATGGAAGCATATTCCATTGGGATCTATTCCCATGTCTAAGCGATATTCACCATGAGTAGGAGCTTGTAAGCTGCTAGAGTAGAACTAGAATGGTCAGTATTGGATAAACTCCTAAATGATAAAAATAATATAAAAAATCTAAGATGGATACTTCTAACACTTTCAATTACAGCTTTACCATTCCTATGGGATGTAAGGGTGTGTGTGTGTGTTGTCCCACCTCTTAATGCATGGGATGTGAGGGTGTGTGTATTTTGTTCTAAGAGAACAAGAAAACAGATCGATCTAAGATCTTATGAGTACGCTTTGCTTGAGAAAATTTGTAAGACATGGGTCAAAATGAAGTTTGGAAGGGAGAAGACATCACATTGTGCACACAACACTTTTGTTTGAAGCCTCACACATGCCAGCAAGGCTTCAAATAAAAGTGATGTGTGAGGAGGCTACAGCCTACCCCCCAAGTAAGGGGAGATACCTTTTGACTTCATGGAGGGCCGCCCCTTGCTCCAGTTTTTGACTTGATTAAGGCCTAAAATTGACAATTTTTTGTTTTTGGTCTGTGAAGGGCTATTTTTCTTGGCAAAGCAGGTAATTTGTTAAACGCCGTGTGAAATAACAAGCTGAGTTTGGTAGTTTCCCCTCTCATTCTTTTTTATATATACATATGTCGTGAAAGGTAATTTGTTAAACGCCATCAAAGGTGACCTAATATTTGTCGTGTCATATGAAGTTTTATCCCACGTGTCATTTTTAGGTCCTCGTTGGGACTTAGTAGCCATTGTCATTCATTATTATATATGCAACATGGACAGAAGGAGAAAAAAAAAAGTTCGTTTTCTTTTAATGAAAGCAAGATGAACATGATTTTAAAAAAAAATGGAGGTTCAGCTGAAGCTTACTCCTCGAGTTTTAACTTTGAAAGTGAAACTACACAAGTGAATGGGCATAGTATCCACGAGACCCTCCATATCCCACAAAGCAAGGGTTAGATAAGGTTATAACATTACAACTAGTTTAACTGGCCAAAGCCATACATGTCTAGCCCCAGGCTTGAATCTTGGACCTCTGTCTCAAAAGGCCAAAGCTCAACCAACTACCCTATGGGATGTGGACAAGATGAACATGATTGCCCATGCATGATAGCCCAATGGTTAAGACCACGATCTGAATGAGAGAAAGTTCCGCGCACAATCGGCCATCCCTTTATAATAGGTGTTTTCTGATCTTTTCAGACTTCAAATAAATCATCCCTTTATAATAAGCATTTTCTGATTTTTTGTAACTTCAAAAAATAAAGGACATGATAGGGAGAGTACATAGAGGTAATAAGCATTCCAAAACTGAATATAGTGCCTTCACATTACTATATGGGTTCCATCCAAGAGCTTCATATGCAATTGGATTGCAAAATGAGAAAGTTCAATTGCAAAATGAGAAAGTTCAAGCACTAAAAGGTTTATTGAAAGATATAAACTTAGAATTGAAAGCAAAGGTTTATTGAAAGATATAAACTTAGAATTGAAAGCAGTTAAAGAAAACTTAAGGAAAGCGTATGATATAGCTAAGGCATATAACAATTCTAAGAGGGAAGATATTTCCTTTCAAGTTGGAGAACATGTTTATTTAAAATTTCTTAAGAAATCTGAAACTTTGAAAATAGGACCCTATCTTAAACTATCTCCAAGAGGCTTTGGGCCTTTTGAGATTCTTAGAAAGGTTGGGACTTTGTCCTATGAGTTAAAGCTTCCTAGAGTTTGTCTACGTCACCTATTGTTTCTCGATGAATTGAAAAGAAACCTGGCTAAACAAGATAATCATGTATCTCTAGATACTGAGACGTTCAAACCCACAAAATGCATGAGCCAACACAAGGGACACCAAGAAGATTGCCAGAACAAGTTTATATTCGATTAGCAACTCGTGTTGAAGAAGGCAATGAGAGCTTGGTATGAGGAGTACTAGTACCCCTCATAGTTGCGCACAATTTGGCGCCACAGGGCATACCCCCCAAGCACTGAAAAGGGCTGGATAGAAAAACAGGCTGTGACAGATACAATAGTCTAACCTATCTGACTTTAGACCATCCCTCAAGAACTAGAGAATATATTAAGCACTCAAGATGAAAAGACATGGAATCAATTATATAAAGAGTGCTTAGTTAAATAGAAAGATGGAACAAAAGAAAGTGCCACTTGAGAATGACTAAGTTCCATAATATAAGAGATTCCCTGTTTTCAAAATTTAGGTTGAAGAAGAGGTGATTCCTTGAGAGTTAGACGATGATCGACGAGACTAATCATGATGCATGGTGGAATTCTTCACATACATATTTTCAAGGAAGAAAATGTACTAAAGGGGGAAGAATGTTGTATAACCCTTGGGTTAGACCCTTAGATAATGGCTTTAATCCTTGGGAACCCTTGGTCTATTCGCCTATGTTAGACCCTTGATGATTGGCTTTCACTCTTTGGTTTCAACACCATTATGTACCCTTGGCTTATTTATTTATTTATTTATTTGAATTGTTTTTACCCTAAGGATTAATTATCTTAAGGTATGAGAAGCTTAATGTTGGAAAAAGCTTCTCTCAATTGCCACCTTGATTTGTATGTGAAGGGAAGGCTTCAATTGAAATATAAGACTTGCCTTGGGAAAGTGTCCACATGAGGGAGACTTGGAAGTGTCCTATGACATGGACTTTTTGGCCTTGTGGTAAATATATGCGTGGAGTCGGGTGGGTGGATATGTGAACTTACTCTCAGATGATGGAAACTATCTTTAAAGACTCATTTGATAGAAACCCAACATTGATATAGAGCTTGAAACATGTCTATGAACATTTCAAAGATGAGATAGGATTTTGTTATTGGTCATGGGTTGTTTTTTCAAAAAATATTTCTATGTAGTAAAGAATGAAGTGTAACTTGAAAACTTCTTATATGGGTAAATTCATACATTCTTAGTATGAATTAATATCATTTTGAAATATGATAACAAGAAAATCCAATGATATTAAATGTTATTCTTGTTCATTATTAATGAAGCATAATTTGGATATTTGCAATAAAATTTCTTTAATATCATCTTTTTGGGCCTCATAAATGTCCAATGGCATTAACATGAAGCATAATGATGCAAGTGTGTATGAAATATGATACTTTTTTGGAATTGATGTTTTCTTTTTTATGAGAAAATAAAAAATAAAACTATTGTTCTTTATTTTTAAATATTTTATGGAATCGAAAAAGAGGATATGACATGTTTCCCATTCTTCATGTCTCAACTTTATATCAAGTTCAAGGCATATAATGATCTGAGATATTTTTTAACATTTCGCTGCTTTATTTTCTCTATAGCATGTTTGTTGGATATATTTATATGTCTACACATGTTTCCATGGGGCTTTGTTTACACATATGTCTAGACATTTATCTAGAGAGAGTGACAACACACGTACTTTGCCAACTCATTCATTAATTATTACTAAGACTTCTTTATATACTCTTTTTTATATATATTGATATATTTCCACAGTGATGTGTGTGAACACATTGGCACTTTTTTCCCTCTTTAAGAGGTTTTTGCTTGTACATACTCCTATAACCCTCATGGGTGTCTTATCTTTGTAGATTCACTTGGTATTACATTCTATATTGTGTTGTGCTCCAACCTTTTTCTTCTTCCTTATTTTGTTCATGTGCTTCCATAGACTTCGAACTCCAACAATTGGTATTAGAGTAGGTTGCGGTTACATCTAGAGCATCGTCGACACCCTCCGGTCACACTCTTAAAATTGCACAAAATCTAAGATGGATAATTCTAACACTTTCGACTACAGCTTCACGATTCCAGTAAGGACCATTACTTATAGATACTACACAACAATTCAGCAAACAAATATTCGTATTAGAATGTTTTAATTATAACAAATAAATCTATGGTTGAATGTGCATGGGCTATGATGATTAAGAATTGAGCCATCTTGAAAGATGGACCATGTTCAAAACCTACCTAGATGAAGAGTTGAGCCACCCCTTCCTTCAGTTTTTGACTTGATGAAGGTTGAAGACTTGATGAAGGTTGAAAGGGCCAATTTTTTGTTTCTGTGAAGGGGGTGTCAAATAACAAGCTGAGGTTGGTAATTTTCCTTGTCATTCTTTTTAATATATACATATGTATACTGCTTTATACCATGTAGCCATGAAAGGCGACCTAATATTTGTCGTGTCATATGAAGTTTTATCCCACGTGTAAATTTTAGGTCCTTGTTGGGACTTAGAAGCCATTGTCACTCACTAGGTTGAGTTCACACAGAGGCGGTGGAACAAACACTCAAAAAGTGCACTATTCCGGGTGGAACATTGATAAAAAAATTAGTTCTTTCATTCATGTGTTCACACAAGAAGACGGAACTATGCAAAAGTTATTTGTGTGTTGCCACCCTATGTGAACATAAAGAACGGTGGAACAACTATTTTTTTTTCACATAAACCCTTACAAATGCACAAAAAAGATCAGATTATTAAATCAAATATTCTTAACAATTACATAAAGAAACATATAGTGTTACTATACATTGAATTGAAATGAAACATAACATAATAGCTACTATACATTATGAAGATAATGATGATGACGTATCCATTTCTTCCAAAGCTTTAGTTTCAAAATGTTTTTAAACGTTCATTATGGCTTGCTCTTGTACATTATGTTGAATGAAAAAATGCAATGCTTTTATCTCAACTTAGACTTCTCACGGATCATAACAATATTATTGAAATGCCTGTTTTTCACGAAGATATGCCAATTAATAGTTAAGTTATGAAGAAAGAATAGTAATTGCAAAAATGCATTTAATATTTGATTTGCATTCAGCATCACACAAGCTCCAAAGAGGCACTTTTATGTTGGGGAACTTACTTTCTTATTGCTTTAAAAAAACAACAAATGCCAGGTCATCCATATGTGCCGCTCAGGGGTGGGCTTACCCCTCGGCACAAAATACTCTCTAAAGTGCCGTGTGCTGGCAATGACACAAACCAGCTGCCGTCATGCTCTCTGAACACCCCCTCACACATGGTTGACTATGATTGGTTCAGAGGGGCGTTGCAACTTTGCCGTCGCCCTCTCTGAACCCACTCTTACTATATACGGAACATGGACAGAAGGAGAAAAAAAAGTTATTTTTTTTTATAAATTTTTTAAAGACCACAATCTGAATGGGAGAAAGTTCCGAGCGCAATCGGCCATCCCTTTTTAATAAGTGTTTTCTGATTTTTTGTAACTTCGGAAAATAAAAGACATGATAGGGAGAGTAATAAGCATTACAAAACTGATTGTAGTGCCTTCACGTGGGTTCCATCCAAGAGCCTCATATGCAATTGCAAAATGAGAAAGTCCACGCAATTGAAAAATGAGAAAGTCCACGCACTTAAAGGTTTATTGAGAGAAAACTTAAGGGAAGATATTTCCTTTCAAGTTGGAGAACAACTTTATCTTCAAAATATGAAATTTTGAAAATGGGAACCTCTCCGAAACTATCTCCAAGAGGCTTTAGGCCTTTTGAGATTCTTGGAAAGGTTGGGACTTTTGTTTATGATTTTGCCTACTTCACCTAGTGTTTCTTAGTGGATTGAAAAGAAACCTAGCTAAACAAGATAATCATGTATCTCTAGATACAATCGTCTAACCCATTTGACTTCAAAACATCCCTCAAGAACTAGTGAATAAAATAAGCACTCAAGATAAATAGACAAGAAATCATTTATATAAACAATGCTTAGTTAAATGGAAGAATGGAACAAAAGAAAGCGCCGCTTGGGAACGAGTAAGTTCCATGAATAAAAGATTCAGTCTTTTCAAAATTAAGGTTGAAGAAGAGGTGATTCCTTGAGAGTCAGACCATGATCCATGAGACTAATCATGGTGCATGGTGGAATTCTTCACATACATATACCACTACACATTTTCAAGGAAGAAAATTTACAAGGGGGGAAGAATGTTGTATAGCCCTTGGGTTAGACCCTTAGATAATGGCTTTAATCCTTGGGAACCCTTGGTCTATTTGCCTATGTCAGACCCTTGATGATTGGATTTCACTTCTTGCTTTCAATACTATCATGTATCCTTGGCATATTTATTTAATTGGAGCCTCAATTGAATGGTTTAAACCCTTAGGATTAATTATCCTAAGGTATGAGAAACTTAATGTTGGAAAAAGCTTCTCTTAAATGCCACGTTGATTTGTATGCGAAGGGAAGGCTTCAATTGAAATATACGACTCATCTTGAGAAAGTGTCCACATGAGGTAGACTTGGAAGTGTCCTATGACATGGAATGTTTGGACTTGTGGTAAATATATGCGTGGAGTTGGGTGGGTGGATACATGAACTTAGTCTCACATGGTTGAAACTATCTTCAAGGACTCATTTGATAGAAACGCAACATTGATTTAGGGCGTGAAACATGTCTATGACCATTTTACATAGATGAGGTAGGATTTTGTGATTGGTCATGGGTTGTTTTTTCAAAAAATATTTCTATGTAGTAGAGAATGAAGTGTAACTTGAAAACGTCTTATATGGGAAAATTCATACATTCTTAGTATGAATTAATATCATTTTGAAACATGATCGCCAGAAAACCCATTGATATCAAATGTTATTCTTGTTCATTATTAATGAAGCATAATTTGGATTTGGATATTTGATGAAATACAATTATTAAACAATAAGGACCTTTTTACTGGTTACTTGGTTATCTACGAGAAATTATAGATCCAGTTGCAATCAAATTTCTTTAAATGTCCAATGGCATTGACATGAAGCATTATGATGCAAGTGTATATGAAATATGATATGTTTTATGGAATAGATGTTTTCTTTTTTATGAGAAAATAAAAAATAAGACTATTGTTCTTTATTTTTAAATATTTTATGGAATCGAAAAAGATGACATGTTTCCCATTCGTCATGTCTCAACTTTATATCAAGTTCAAGGCAATATAATGATTTGAGACATTTTTTAACATTTAGCTGCTTTATTTTCTCTATAGCATGTTTGTTGGATATATTTATATGTCTAGACATGTTTCCATGGGGCTTTGTTTACACATATGTCTAGACATTTATCTAGAGAGAGTGATAGCACACTTAGTTTGCCAACTCATTTATTAATTATTGATAGGAATTCTTTATATATTCTTCTTTATATACGCTGATATATTTCCATAGTGATGTGTGTGAACACATTGGCACTTTTTTCCCTCTTTAGGAGGTTTTTTCCCCCGACTTGTATACACCCTTAGAACCCTAATGGGTATCTTATCTTTGTAGATTCATTGGTATTACATTCTATATTGTGTTGTGCTCCAACCTTCTTCTTCTTCCTTGTGTTGTTCATGTTCTTTCATAGACCTCAAACTCCAACAATTGGTATTAGAGCAGGTTGTTGCTTCATCTAGGGCATTGTCAAAACCTTTCCAGTCACGGACTTAGAATTGCACAAAATTGGTGAGCATACTTGGGGTGATTAGGAGTTCAAAAAACATTTGTTGTGTCACATCAAAATTTTGATATAACCTTGTTTTGACCTTCGAACACACCATCGCAAGAATTATGTGGGAAATTTTGTCCTTTTGTGCCAAACGTATATATAGCTTTTGACTCACTAGTACAAGCTCCTTTAAGTATGTTGCAAGTTTAGTAGAGCTTGATCGAGCATTTTTGTTCAGATTTTTGAGATACAATCATTTTTCTACATCAAGGTATTTAGTCACTCCCCATGGTTGAAAGCAATGATGTATTTCATATGTTTCTTATTGAGCATAAGTTGAACGGAAATAATTACCCATTTTAGGCATATTTGATGCATCATGTATTGGTAGCAAAATGGTTGTGGAATATTGTGTAGGGTGTTGAAAAACATCCTACTACACCTAAAAATATAGTTATTGAAGTAGATGCAGATGGCATTGAAGATGTTGATATGCAGATTTCTTTATGTTGCAATTACTGTTGCACCTTCTGTCGATCAAATTTGTTGGGATTGCAGAGATGCTCAAGCACATGCATTAATATCTTTGTCTATCAAACATTCTAGTATCCCTCACATTTGCTCTTGCAAGACAAAAAAGGATGCTTGGGATACACTTACAACTTTATGCCACCCAAGAAAAGAGGCTCTCCAAAAAGAGTTGGAGAGTGATCCTATGAATGAAGGAGATTCCATTGACAATTTTTTGACAAAGATCAAAGATTTGAAGGAGTAGTTGATTTCTAGTAATGAAGTCTTGCAGATAGTTCACTTATATAGAATGTTCTTAATGCTCTTCCAGATTCACATGAGAGTTTTGCTTCTACTCTTTGATTGATGATGAACGGCAATCCAAATGCCTTAATGTTTGAGGATTAGTCTCTTTTTTGTTTTAGGAATGAGTAGTGTATATGTGCACTAGACTTAGATGTTTGGTACTTTGATAGCAGGACAACCAAAAATATTACCTCGTAGCATACTTTCTTCCATTCTGTTGAGCATGCCCCTATAGGAAATATGGTCACATGTGCTCACAACTCCTTTTATCTTGTAATGGGAGCTGCTCAGATCATTCTGATTACTATTGACGGAAATTATTTCACATTTTTGGATGCTCTATATGTGCTAGGGATCAAGAAAAATATGTTGTGAGTTTTAACATTAGCCAAGATAGGCTTGGTTGTCAAACTTGTTGATGAAATATGTATAATTCATGATCTCTCAAATGGCGATGTTATTATTGCTTTTGGTATTTTATGTCATGGGATGTATAAGCTCATAGACTATGCAAAATCTATGAATGATTCAGCATGTACAGTTCAAGATTCGCAGGCTATCTCACATGCAAAGCTTTGGCATGCATGCTTTGCTCATTTTAATTATTCTAGTTTGCTACGCATGCACAAATTCGAAATGGTGTCCTCCTTGCCCAACTTTGAGGCACCTTGTAAACATGTCTATGAAGCCTATATTTTGGGCAAAATGTAGCATTCCTCCTTCCCAAAAGAGAGTTCAAATTCTAAGTACTCATAAGTTGAAGGTTGTTCATAGTGATGTATGTGGTTTTATGTAGACCACCTTCTTTTGGGAAATACTTTTACATTGTGACTTTTATTGATGATTTCTCTAGGCATGCATGGGTGTATCCACTGAAAGAAATGTTTGACATGTGGGACCAAATGGGTATACAAGTTGAAACATAATTCTGAGGGAACATTGACATGTATAAAGCTAGGCTTGTTGCCAAAAGTTATGCTCAAGAGAGAGGCCTTGATTTTTATGAGACCTTTGCTCCCACATGCGAAATGAACACTATTCATAGCATTTGTGCACGTGCAACTCATCATGCTTGGAACATACATCACTTGGACATCAAAACTACATTTCTAAATGCTGGCTTACATGAAGAAGTGTATGTATTTCATCCCCGTGGTTTTGTGCAAAAAAGGCATGAAAACAAAGTGTCGAGGTTGAAAATGGCATTATATGGTTTGAAGCAAGCACCACATGCTTGGTATGAAAAGATACATGCCTACTTCATTACACATGGTTTTGAGAACAATCCAACTGAGAGCACCTTATATGTGAAGCATGTAGATAATATACTATTGATCATTGCTATGTCTGTTGATGACATGCTCCTCACTTGTCCTAATGAGAAGCATATTTCTGAATTTAAGGTTGATTTTCATGTCTCTTTTGAGATATTAGATTTGGGGCATTTACACCATTATTGGGCATTCAATTTATGCAAGTTGATGGGGGAAGAGCTTTGTGTCAAACAAAATATATTGGCACAGTATTGCAACATTTTGGCCCTAACAATTGCAAACTTATTTCCACTCCTATGAAACAAGTTTATGGTTGAGTCTTCATGATGCTAGGGATGCATTTGATGTTGTTCATTATCAACAGGCTGTTGGACACTTGATTTACTTATGCATAACTTGGCTTGATATTCAGTTTGTTGTCTCTTAGATGACCATGTCTATGCATTACCCATGTGTCAAGCATTGGCAAGCGGTTAAGCATATGTTTTGCTATTTGAGTTGTACCCAACTAAGATTGTTTTATCCCAAGGGGGGATCATTACCACCACTACATGATTTTTGTGACTGAGATTAAGTTGGTTTCTATGACACTTGTATGTCCACTAGTGGTTTTTACTTCATTCTTGGTAGCTCATGCATATCTTGGTTGAGCAAGAAGCAGCCTACTCTGGCCACTTCTAGTTGGGAGGTTATGAGGTTGAGTATAGGGTAGCTTTCATATCGATTGTTGAGTGTGTGGCTTGGACACATTTGGATGATTTGGGTGTTGGTTAGTCTTTTTCCACCACCATCTTCATTGACAATCAGAGCACATTGACAGTTGCAAGGAACATTGTGTGCCATGCTCCGACAAAGCACATAGAGATGCACTATCATTATGTCAGGGAGAGGTTCTCTTCTAGAGATATTAGTTTGGCTTATGTGCCCACATAGGATAATGTTGCAGACCTTTTCACAAACGCTTTGGGGCATTTCCTTACACATGAGTGCTAGTTCCTTGCTCACCATATCACTCCCAGGGAGGATTTGTTGATAGATTTTGGTAATGATGTCTGTGAACACACTTAGGATTGTCGACACACTTTTTTCCCTTTATAGGAGGCTTTTTCCCCTAGCTTTTATATATGTCTATAACCCTAACACCAAATGGGTGGTTTATCTTTGTACATTCACTTGGTAATACATTATGTATTGTGTCATGCTCCAAGTATCTTCTTCTTCCTAGTGTTGTTCGTGTGCTTCCATAGACCTTGGTTACCACTAGAATGTCCAAAGATAAGTAGCCCGTTAGGGCAATAGGTGTATATACAAGACGGGGAAAAAACCTCCTAAAGAGGGAAAAAAGTGCCCCAACGGTCCTAGAGTGTTCACACACATCATTACCTAAATATATCAACAAATCCACCCTGGGAGTGATGCAGTGACCAAGGAGCTGGCACTTATGTATAAGGAAGTCCCTAGGTAGAGCCTTCGTAAAAAGGTCTGCAATGTTCTCTTATGTGGGCACATATGCCAAACTGATCTCCCCAACAGAGACCCTCTCCTTGACATAATGATAATGCACTTCAATGTTCTTAGTGCAAGCATGGAACACAGGGTTCCTTACAACTCCCAATGTGCTCTCACTGTTAGTGAAGATGGTGGTGGCAGAAGATTGAGCAACACCCAAATCAGCCATAAGGCACGTGAGCCACACACACTCAACAGTCGCTGTGAAAGCTTCCCTATACTCAGCCTCACAACTGGAAGTGGCCACAGTGGGGTGCTTCTTGCTCAACTGAGCTACCAACCATGAAGCAAAAGCCACTAGTGGATACATGAGTGTCATAGCAACCAAACCAATCATTGTCAAAAAAAGCATGCAAATCTAGCAGTAGAGATCCCCCCTTGGGATAAAACAATCCAAGTAGCTGAGTACCACTCAAGTAGTGAAAGATGTGCTTAACCGCCTGCCAATGCTTGACACGTATACAATGCATAAACCTGCTCATCTGGGACACAACAAACTGAATATCTAGCCGAGTAATGCATAAGTAAATCAACATCGAACAACTGCATCTCCAGCATCATGAAGACTCAATCGTAAACCTGTCTCCATAGGAGTGGGAATAGGCTTACCATCTTCAAGGCCAAAATGCTGCAATAGTGTGTCAATATATTTTGTTCGGCACATAGCCATTCCACCATCAACTTGCATAAATTGAATGCCCAAATAGTGATGCAAATGCCCCAAATCAGATATCTTAGATGAGGAATGCAAATCAGCCTTAAAATCAGCAATATGCGTGTCATGAGGACCATTGAGTAGCATGTCATCAACATACATCACAATGATCAGAAGCACATCATTAGCATGCTCAACATATAAGGTGCTTTCAGTTGGACTGTTCTCAAAACCACGTGCAATGAGATAGGCATGTTTTCATATCAAGCACGTTGTGGAGGTGAGAGCAATCTAGGTGGATGGGGTCCGGTCGTGGCACACACAGAGTGTATGAAGCTAGTTAGAGTTGGAAGGTCTTTGTGATAAAAATGTGAAGGTGAAGATGAAGTTGGCTATGGAGAGGAGAGATGCCATGATTTGATTATGAGAAGGGGCAACATATGGATGTATGCATGATGAGAACAAAAAGAAAACCACACACATGAATCAATTTTTCAAAAGAAGAATGGTCCAACAATAGAGCTTCTTATACACTTTTGAAAATCAATTCATATGTATGGGTTCTTGTCGATGTATGCATGATGAGATAAAAAAGAACACCACATACATAAATCAATTTTTGAAAGGAAGAATGGTCCAAGAATGGAGCTTCTTATACACTTTCAAAACCGAATCATATGCATGGGTTTTTGTGGCTGGTATGAATGTATGTGGGTCATGATGTATAAATGAATAGAAACTTTTTTTCTCAATCTCAATGGATCATCCTCAGGAACCTTATCACACATAGAAAGAGACAGTAGGAGACATGTAAAAACATATAAGAGACTAAGACACAAGAGACAAGAGACAAGAGACATGAAATAGAAGACATTGTTATGACATACATATACATGAATGTTGTGAAACGTCAAGCTAAGCATTCTACTCGTCAAAGGTGGTCCGCACGACCCTCTCACCATGACAGTGCGACTGAATGTCACACGTAAGAGGATAAGTTCCACTTTATTAACCTTATGTCTTTCTAGGATCATCATGTGATTCTAAAGAAGTCTAAGACTTATAAAACCAGCTCTAACTCACTCACACGCTCCACTGAGGGTGAGCAAAGAAAGAGAAACTCGGTTTATGAGCCTATCCTAGATTGGAATTCTAAAAATTGATTCTAGGAACTATGATCTTACTAGCCCACCTTGGATCCTCACACGCTCAACTGAGGGTGATCGTCTCAAGGAAACCATGTGCTAGCAAGGGCCCTATGGATGCCTAACAATGATGCTCTAGGAGTTTGGAGGGGGGTTTATATAGTTTTTTGAATGAATTTGGGCCTTTGGATATAGAGAAATCAACTCTCAATCCTAGGATCAATTGCTTTTGATTACAACCATTGGATTTATCAAATGGATGGATAAGATTGGTTCTTTATATGATATCTAGGGCAAAGGGGTGAAAATTAGCTACATCCATTCTCTACCATTGGATTTGGGGCTGATCTGAACCGTCGGATCAGTGCTGACATCAATTTGGATAAGATAAGCTGGTATTTTTGGACAAACTTTGCATTATTGATCTTTGATCATCAAAAAAGCTTATCCGATGAAAAAAACTCGTGAATCCTCCTTGTTTTATGCTTTAATGCATCTCCACCTTTGAATGCGAACTCATCCTGATCATACAACATGGTTCAATCAATGTTTGCCATGTGGCAACCCTTCAAGCCTTCAATTTTCTTATTCTAGGAAACTGCAGTGACCTTGAAAACTGGATTTTGTGCTCTTTGACCCTTTAAATATCCTTTGATGAAGATGAAATTTTTTAAGGCTATGTTTTGAAAGGCCTCCTTTAGGAATATGCAGAAGAAACTCCCATCTGAATCTCCCTTATATAAGTTTGACTACATTTGGAAGCTTGCAAGGTGGCATTAAGGTGCCTAGGAAGCTTTGATAGCCTTGAAAATTTGTACAAATATGTAGCCACATATGGTCTTTATACATACCAAACCATATGGCTAACAAAAATTCCTATACAAGATTTTTTAGGGTATAAGTGAAAAAATTACATTTTTTACAAAATGCACATGGCATATCAATGTGCTAGAAAATCCATTTACATGTGAAATTGAGGCCATAGATTGCCTTTGATAGGTTTTACAAGTGTATGAAGTTTCATGTGATTTGGAGACATTGAAATTTTTGCCGTAATTTCCAAAATTAAATCAAAAGCAAATGCTACGAAGCGTTTCACGTCGGGTTCAAATGTGGAGGTGATCACAATCCAGGTGGATCGAGTCTGGTCGCGCCACATGCAGGGTGTATAAAGCTAGTGAGTGTTGGAAGGTCTTTGTGATAAAAAATGGGAAGGTGAAGATGAAGTTGGGTATGGAGAGGAGAGATGTCATGATTTGATTATGAGAAGGGGGAACATATGGATGTATGCATGATGAGAACAAAAAGAAAACCACATACATGAATTAATTTTTGAAAGGAAGAATGTTCCAACAATGGAGCTTCTTATACACTTTCAAAAATCAATTCATATGCATGGGTTCTTGTGGATGTATGCATGATGAGATAAAAAATAAAACCACACACATGAATCAATTTTTGAAAGGAAGAATGGTCCAAGAATGGAGCTTCTTATACACTTTCAAAACCGAATCATATGCATGGGTTTTTTGTGACTGGTATGAATGTATGTGGGTCATGATGTATAAATGAATAGAAACTTTTTTCCTCAATCTCAATGGATCATCCTCACTGGTTCAACGCATGACTGCGGAGCCTTCTCACACATATAAAGAGATAGTAGGAGACATGTAAAAACATATAAGAGACTAAGAGACAAGAGACAAGAGACATGAATTAGAAGATATTGTTATGACATACATATACATGAATGTTGTGAAACGTCAAGTTAAGCATTCTACTGGTCAAAGGTGGTCCGCACGACCCTCTCACCATGACAGTTCAACTGAATGTCATACATAAGAGGATAGGTTCCACTTCATTGACCCTATGTCTTTCTAGGATCGTCATGTGATTCTAAAGAAGTCTAAGACTCATAAAACCAGCTTTAACTCACTCACATGCTCCACTAAGGATGAGCAAAGAAAGAGAAATTGGGTTTATGAGCCTATCCTAGATTGGACGTCTAAGATTGATTCTAGGAACTATGCTCTTACTAGCCCACCTTGGATCCTCACATGCTCAACTGAGGGTGATCATCTCAAGGAAACCATGTGCTAGCAAGGGCCCTATGGATGCCTAACAATGATGCTCTAAGAGTTTGGAGGGGGCTTTATATAGTGTTTTGAATGAATTTTGGCCTTTGGATCTAGAGAAATCAACCCTCAATCCTAGGATCAATTGCTTTTGATTACAATCATTGGATTTATTAAATGGATGGCTAAGATTGGTTCTTTATAAGATATCTAGGGCAAAGGGGTGAAATTAGGTGCATCCATTCTCTCTTATTGGATTTGGGGTTGATCTGAACTGTCAGATCAGTGCTGACATCAATTTGGATAAGATAAGCTACTATTTTTGGCTAAACTTTGCATTATTGATCTTTCATCATAAAAAAAGCTTATCCGATGAAAACAACTCGTGGATCCTCCTTGCTTTATGCTTTAGTGCATCTCCAACCTTGAATGTGAACTCACCTTGACTGCACAACATGGTTCAATCATTATTTGCCATGTGGTAGCCCTTCAAGCCTTCAATTTTCTTATTCTAGGAAACTACGATGACCTTGAAAACTGGATTTTGTGCTTTTTGACCCTTCAAATATCCTTTGATGAAGATGAGAATTTGTAGGCTATGTTTTGAAAGGCCTCCTTTAGGATTATGCAACAAAAACTCCCATCCAAATCTCCCTTATACAAGTTTGACTACATTTGGAAGCTTGCAAAGTGGCATTAAGGTGTCTAGGAAGCTCTGATAGCCTTGAAAATGTGTACAAATATGTAGCCACATATGATCTTTATACGTTCCAAACCATATGGCTAACAAAAATTCCTATACAAGATTTTGCAGGGTCTAAGTGGAAAAATTATATTTTTTATAAAATGCACATGGCATATCAATGTGCTAGAAAATCCATTTACGTGTGAAATTGAGGTTATAGACTGCCTTTGATAGGCTTTAAAAGTATATGAAGTTTCATGTGATTTGGAGACATTGAAATTTTTTCCCTAATTTCCAAAATTTGACCATCTTTGACAGCTACCCTGGGTTTGCTTGATTTCTTCCAAAGTTTGCATGTGAACTTCTTGGACTTCTCAGGGAATTCTATCTACCTTCACCGAATGTGTTTCCTGTAGGCCTTCATGAGTGAGAGAGGAGAGAAAATCTCGACGACGACGTGGTGCTTGCTTTAAACCATATAATGCCTTCTTTAACCTGCACACCTAGTTTTCATTCCCTTTCTGCATAAAGCCACGGGGCTGAAATGTTGGAACATCAAGCTTACACTATGCTTGAGGTGGATTTGATCTACATCAAAGGCTATCGCGTCGAAAGAATATCCGTTGGAGAGTTCTTTTTCTTATGCTCATTTATTGTATTTTTTTGAGAGATTTTTGATGGTTCATTTACCGTTGTAAAAGCCTTGAACTTTACACATGTAAAGGTAGAAAGATAGAGTCCGAATCCCACGAATTTGTGGATCCAGTCTTCCATGTTGGATTACTTAAAAAGTATGTTCCTAATGTTGATCATGTTTTGCAGGACAAATCTAAGTTGAAGGAAGATGCCACTTTTGAACTTGAACCAGAAGTTATATTGGATAGGAGAGTTAGACATCTTAGGAATCGCGAAATAGTGAAAATTTTAGTAAAGTGGTTTGCATATCCTATTGAAGATTCAACATGGGTTGGTTTAGATGAGTTTATGGAACATTATCCTTCTTTCCAACTCTGAGGACAGAGTTCTTTAAAGAGGGGGAGAATTGTAAGATGCCACGTTGATTTTCCACCTGGAAAAAAAAAAAAAGATGTGTAGGTAATAATGAAATTTTATGTTTAGGATATTTTGATCATGTCTGCAAAATTTTGTAGCAATAAGTTTTTACATTCTCTCTCTAGAAAGTTGTCGCATGAAATTTGTATGTTAATTTCGAGCATGAAGATGAAGGAATCTGAAAAAGTGTTGTATGAGAGAAAGGTAGAGTATTCTTAGTAGAAAAACTTTACCTGATTGAATTTTTTGTAGTTCCTATGTTTTATGTCTCATTTGGTTCCATGAAGATAGGTTAATGAAGAGATTTTTCATGTTTTTTCATCTCTCTAGAATTTTTGATTTTGCAGGGCCCAAAAGTGATATCTGGAAGCAGATTTGGACCTGAGGCGTCTCTAACATTATTGTACAGATTTAAGAACTGAATATTTTTGTCTCTCACAAGCTCAAGCTGATTCCTCACTGTTTTCGAGTTATAGGGTTTTGAAAAGTGCCGTTTTCCAACACTTAAAAAAAAAAAAGAGAGAGAAGCCTTCATTCATTCATCTTATTCATGTTCGCGGATTTAGAAAACGCACATGGGTATATGGGTTATTTTTGGGTGTTTGACGTGTGTGTGAGTGCGTTGCAGGGATTACCTCTATTTTTGCAGGTACGATTCTTGATGGTGCACATGAAAAGTAGATGCATGGGTGGTCCGGAAGTCTTGCATGAGACATGCAAAAAGACGCTATCTTGGAGCATGCAGATTCTAAAAGTGCGGGTCTAGGAAGGCGTGATTGGTCGTGCGCTGGCGAAAGGCGGAGATCCCAAAAAGACGAAGACTGAGAGATAGAAAAGCATGATGGTCGTACAGTCATTACGATCGTTTTTCGGCTTCTGGAATTGCGATTGAGATTGAGATTGAGATTGTGATTGTGATTGAGATTGGGATTGAGATTGTGATTGTGATTGAGATTGGGATTGAGATCAGCTCGGGGGTAGTCGGGTGGATGAGGCTTCACATTGAAGCAATCTGATAGATTTTGTAACGCAGATCAGAACTACTTGTAAATCTGCACAGATAATAAAATTCTCTCTCTTCTTGTTCTGCATATACTCTGTTTGCCTTCTTTATATCTTGTGGTGTCGAAACCCATTATTCTGTGTGAGATTGTGACTCAAGTTTGAAGACTTGTTACACTACTGCTCTCTCTCGAGAGCTCCAAAATGAGTGCAAGATGGCTCATTGGAAAGCTATAGGTGTCTAGTGTATGTCTATAAATTTTCAAAGCATTTGGTTCAGAAAATTAGGAGAAATTTGAGTTTGTATGTCTCGGGATCAATCTCTACATATTCCTAAAAAATAGGAAGTACCACAGGTGAATGTGGCATTCATTCCTATAGCATATTTTGCTTATTCCTTATACTTTTGTGCATTATACACACTCAACCCTATGTGTATCACTCCCATAAAAGGAATTTTTCTAATTGTAATCACGCTGGTCGCTATGGGCATTTGAAGTTCATTGTCTCTTCCATAGATATTAAGTTTTTAAGCTAGTCGGCCTACGAACCTATCTGTTTTGTATCGACTCATTCTCCTTGATGCTCCAAAGTACATAGTGTGTTTCTTTGCACTTATTGCATGCCTATAAGGTCTATTTGAGTCTCCATAAGCTCAAGGACTGGTCTTGTGCCGGTTGGCTAGACCAAACTTCATCGCTTCGAAACACATTTTTCTACCTTCTACAAGCTTCTCCAAGTTCTTTCAGTGGTATCAGAGCTAGATCAAGATGGGTGACGGCTTTCCCTCAATGATTGAGAAGCTTGATCGACACAACTATGCAGCTTGGCAAATCAGGATGGAGGCCTATTTGCAAGGTACAAATCTTTATGGAATTGTAGCAGGTGATGAAGCTATACCTATTCCAAGATCCAAAGGAGGACCTACACAAGAGGAGACAGATAAGCTCACACTTTGGTGTGCAAGGGATGCTCAAGCAAGGTCGTACATACTAAACTCTATCTCTGACTTTCTATTACCACATATTAGAGGATGCAAGACAACTCAAGAGACTTGGGATGCCCTCGAGACTTTCTTTTCTACTAGTACCAAAGCAAGAAAGAATCATTTTTGGAACGAGTTCAACCAAATGAAGAAGACACATAAACAAACCATCATAGAGTTTGTTACCAAGATCAAGGAGGTTGCGGATCAGTTAGCATCCATTGGAGAGCTAATTGAAGAAGAGGTCATCATGAGGCACATTCTCAACGGCATTCGAAGTGATAAGCAATGGCAATCCTTCACGACGACTTATGATCTCATCATGGATGTGCAAATTCCAGACTTCAATATCTTTCTTGGACAACTCTTCAATCAAGAAGCCAACAATAGCATAAAGGAAGGTAACTCTTATCATGGTAATTCAACTAGTGCTCTATGTGCAGATAAGAAGGATAAGAAGCAAAAAGGCAAGAAGAAGGAAGAAGATGAAGAAGAGACTTCTCAAGCCAACTTTACAAGCAAGAGCAAGTGGAAAGGGAAGAAGAAAGGACCAAAGCAAGACAAAACCAAAGGTCAGAATGTTCAACCTTGTGCCATATGCGATAAGACCAACCACACCACTTAGAATTGTTACCGTTAGTGTCCATGTGAAAGGCCAAATGGCCACCGGGGGAGGACCTCAACGATCAAGGAATATAGAGGTTCCCGGTACTTCCCGGGAGGTCACCCATCCCAGTACTGTTCCCCCCAGAGCTCGCTTAACCGCGGTAATCTCTTGCCACTAAGCTACACTCTTGTGGTGTTTGAAGAAGGGGAAAGACTAAGGTTGGCATTACCTTGAACAAGTTTTGGTCCCTCAAAGCTTCATTTTTGCTTTTAAAGCCTATTTCTGAAGCAATTTTGGGGTGTTTTTGGAGCCATTTTGGAGTACTTTCGCACGTAGTTCTCTTCACACAGGTCCAAGAACATCAAGAAGAGTGTTCCTTGTACTTCTCAGACAATAAATATCAACCTTTGGGGCTATATTTTCAGCCACACTCGTAAAACTACAGGTTTCTCGAGGGGTTTTCAGTTTTGGTGGGAGCAATCGCTGCAAATTTATGCAGGTTTTTAAAGCCTAAAACATCAGAGTTGACAGACACTTGCAGGTGTTATTGGCTAGTTTTTTGGGCTGTGTATTCAGCCTTTCAGTGTCATTTTACTGCATATATTGAGCACATACACACCATGTACGCTTCTGTGGATACCGCTTATGTACGTCCATGTGGGCATTGATATAGCGGTTACGTTCTTTGCATAAAGCCTTTTACGTTTGAGAAAGAGGGTCGTGGTGAGGTTTTCTTAACTGGGAGACACCCAGATGTCGGGGTCTCTTCGGTGATGCAGGTGGAAGACTTACCCAGCCTCGCCATAGGAGATGTATGATAGTTGTTCATAGGTGCTCGATAAGCCTAGTTGGCTTCTATTGGGTAACTGATTATATGCAGTGGAGTCAGTGATTCACTATGCAGGTAGACATGTTAGTACTTGCAGTTTTATGATACTTTGACACTGGTCATATGCTAATTTTGCAGAGGATACTCTGGCAAAATTTTTCCAGATTTCTGGTTTAGTCAACTATATAGTGGTCGATTTACTCCTTGATACACTTATTTGTTGGTGTTTGGACTCTTCTAGCTCCATTATCATTCTATTCAGTTCTCTATGATCATGGCATCAGAGGTCTCAGGCACATCCGGTGGATCAGGGTCTAGTGCTAGCGTTCCGAGGAGGAGCTATAACTTGCAGGGCAAAGACCATTTTGAGATCCGAAAATTTGATGGCACAAACTTTGCTCTATGGAAGAATCAGATTAAAGATGTGCTGATTCAAAGAAGGCAATGGAAGCCAGTAAATGGGATTTCAAAGAAGCCTGCTGACATGGATGAAGATGATTGGGATGAGTTAGATGAAATGGCCAGGTCTACCATTCGCTTGCACCTAGCAAATAATGTTTACTTTACAGTATTAGACTGTGAAAGTGCAGAGGAGCTTTGGAAGAAGTTATGCAATACATATGAAAAAGAGACGGCATCAAATAAAGTATATCTGATGAGAAAATTATACGACCTTCGTATGAAGGACACAGATAGTGTTGCTGCTCATCTAAATGAGTTTGATGCCATATTCTCCCAGTTGCAGGCTCAGAAAATGGATATGGACAATGAAATGAAAGCAGTATTGCTATTATGCACCCTGCCATCATCATGGGATACATTTTGCACAGCTATTAGCAATAGTGCACCAGGTGGTAAACTCGTCTATGATGACATATGTGGAGCACTCTTGAGTGAGGAGATTCGTAGAAAATCTATGGTTGGCACTCAGAGTGGAGATGCATATAATGTTCGTGATTCTTACCAAGGAAAGAATCAACAACGTGGCAGGAGCAAGAACAAGGAAAAGAATGGTCAACGGAATAAGAGCAGAAGTAAATCAAGGAAGAGGGATATTGAATGCCATTATTGTCATAAGAAAGGACACATGAAGAAAGACTGTTATGCATTAAAGAATGCTAAAGGTAAAGGACAGAATGTTGATGGGCATGTTAAACAGTTACCTGCACCATCTACTTCGACTATGAAGATTGAAGAAATTAATGCTATTTCTGATGATGCTGATGTGTTGACACTTGATAGAGCTGTGCCATCTGAGGCACTTATGGCTGATTCTCTTTCCCACACCTGGCTGCTAGATTCTGGTGCTTCTTTCCATGTGACACCACATAGAGAATGGTTCTCTAATTATGCAGCAAAGTCTCTTGGTACCGTGAGACTTGGTGACTCTTACCAGTGTGATGTTGTGGGGATTGGAGATGTGGTTGTGCAATTCATTGACGGTTCAAAATTTACTATGCATAATGTACGCCATGTACCTCAGTTATCACGCAGTTTGATGTCAGTTGGTCAACTTGATGACCTTGGTTACAAGGTGGTCTTCTATGCTCAGTCCTTTCGTATATCAAAGGGCAATATGGTTATTGCAAAAGGAAGGAAAGTTGGCTCACTTTACCCTTTATTTGTATCACAGAAAGAACACTTGTTAGCTGTTACTGAACAGCCTATGGCTTGTATTTGGCATGGTCGTTTGGGCCATATATCTCGTAGTGGAATGGAAAATCTTTCTCGTTCTGGCTACTTACCTGTGTTATCTTTCTCTGATTTTTCATTTTGTGAGCATTGTCAATATGGAAAGCAAACCAGAAATGTGCATAAAACGCACATTGACTCTTCAATTCAGCCTTTAGATCTTGTTCATACACATGTGTGTGGTCCTATGCCCACTAGGTCCTTAGGTGGTTCTCTTTACTTTGTTACTTTCATAGATGATGCTACTAGAAAAGTCTGGGTATATCCTATCAAATCGAAGGATGATGTATTCCCTACTTTCAGAAAATGGCTTGCTTCAGTTGAGACTGAAAAAGGAACTAAGCTTAAGGCTTTACGTTCAGATAATGGGGGTGAGTATACCTCACATGAATTCAGCCTTTTCTGTCAGTGTAGAGGGATTCGTAGAGAGTTTACAGCTCCTTATACCCCAATACAGAATGGTGTAGCTGAGAGGATGAATAGAACTATTCAAGATAGAATAGTCTCTATGTTGCATCATGCAAACCTCTCACAAGGTTTTTGGGCAGAAGCAGTATTGACTGCAGTTCATGTGATTAACCTTTCACCTAGTACTGCCAAAGGTCTGAAAGTGGCACAAGAGTTATGGACAGGGAAACCACCATATTATGATCATCTTCGAGTTTTTGGGTGTGAAGCATATGTTCATATACCCAAGAATCTTAGACAGAAGTTGGACCATAAGTCAAAGAAATGCATTTTTCTTGGATATGGTCGAGAAGGACAATTTGGATATCGCTTATGGGATCCTGAAACACGGTCAGTGATCAGAAGTAGTGATGTCATTTTTAATGAGTCTAAGATGCATAAACAACCGATTAAGGAGGTTGAAGTGAGAAGAGTGGTGTTTGAGGATACTAGTCCTCCGGTTAGCATGCATAAAAATGCTGCACATAGGGATGTTCAAGAGAATGTCCATTCAGATCAATCTGCACATGTTCCTGTTCAGCAACCATTGAGACGTTCTGCACGTGTCTCATATCCACCTGATAGATATGTTCCAGGTTTAGATTTTGTTATGCTAACAGATGCCGGTGAGCCCTCTTGCTACAAAGAGGCTATGCAGACAGAGGATCATGTCAAGTGGGAGCGTGCCATGAAGAGTGAGTTGGATTCTATTCACAAGAATGGTACTTGGGACTTAGTACCTTTGCCAAAGGGAAGGAAAGCTTTACCATGTAAATGGGTATATAAGCTGAAATTCACATCAGATAGTGCTTCTCCAAAATATAAAGCACGACTTGTTGCAAAGGGTTTTAAGCAACAACATGGTGTTGATTTTGAGGAAATCTTCTCCCCAGTGGTCAAGATGACTACTTTGCGCATGTTGCTTGGATTCGTTGCAATGGAGGACTTAGAGCTAGTCCAAATGGATGTGAAAACAGCTTTCTTGCATGGAGATCTTACATATGAGATCTATATGGAACAACCAGAGGGTTATGTAGTTCCTGGCAAGGAAAGTCTAGTTTGTAAGCTCAAGAAGAGCTTGTATGGACTTAAACAGTCTCCTAGACAATGGTACCAAAAGTTTGATGCTTTTATGAAGTCCCAAGGCTATTCTCGGAGCAATGAGGATCATTGTCTCTACACAAAGAGATGTTCTGATGGCAGCTTGATATGCTTGATACTTTACGTCGATGATATGTTGATTGCTGGGAAGTCCTCTTATGATTTGTCAATTCTCAAAAAGAAGTTGAGTCAGACATTTGATATGAAGGATTTGGGGGATGCCAAACATATTCTTGGCATGCGCATTACTCGTGATAGGAGTAAAAGATGCATATACTTGTCTCAAAGTGAGTACATATCCAAAGTACTTCATCGATTCAATATGAAGGGTGGAAAGGCATTGAGTACACCTTTACCCACATATGTGAAATTGAGCAAGGATGACTGCCCCAAATCAGATGAGGAAAAGGAATTCATGACCAAAATTCCCTATCAGTCTGCTGTTGGTAGTCTCATGTATGCTATGGTAGCTACGAGACCAGACATTGCATTTGCAGTGGGAGTTGTGAGCAGATATATGTCTAATCCTGGCAAGAAACATTGGGAAGCGGTCAAAATGATTTTGAGATATCTGAGTGGCACTAAGGACAAGTGTCTATGCTTAGGTAGAGGGAAAGCATCCATTATTGGTTACACAGATTCTGACTATGCTGGTTGTGTAGACAATCGTAAGTCTACATCAGGGTACATTTTTCATTTTGCTGGAGGTGCTATCTCTTGGAGATCTCGTCTTCAAGAATGTACAGCTGTTTCCACCACAGAAGCAGAGTATGTTGCAGCAAGTGAGGCATGTAAGGAAGCATTGTGGCTTTCTCGTCTTGCTTGTGATATGGGTTTGCCTCAGCATGTACCTCACTTGCTCAGTGATAGTCAGAGTGCCATTGCTTTGGCTAAGAATCCGGTCTATCATGCAAAGACCAAGCACATTGAGGTGAGGTATCACTTCATTAGAGATTGCTTAGCCACTGAGAGCATTATTCTTGAGAAGGTTCACACTCGAGATAATGCTGCAGATGCTTTGACTAAAGCTCTACCACAGGATAGCTTTCGACACTGTTGTCACTTGATGGGGGTTACTTGATTCTTGATCTTACGCAGTCACTTGTATACTGTGTAACATGCCCATCAGGTGGGAGGTATAGTTTGTATACTTACACTCAGGTATTCTTTATCATTCTTTCTTTTTTCTCCCATAGTTACTCTGGCCATATTGGCCTTTAGTGGGAGATTGTTACCGTTAGTGTCCATGTGAAAGGCCAAATGGCCACCGGACACTTCTTTGTATATGTTCTTTAATAAAACATATAGTGGCCTGGTCAGTCACAGACTATAAGTTCGACCGCATTTGTAAGACCTAAGAAGTCTCTCTTCGTGCTCCCTGTGTACTGCGTTTTCTGCGTATTCTACAACATCTGTGCGGAGTACTGTGTGTGGCGACAGGAGCTCAGTTTTCTACTTTGAGCATATCGTCGTGGAGCTCTCGAGAAGGAGAGTCCAGTGTGGTGCACGCCATCGAAATACTTCAAGAATTTCTAGTTCAATGGGAAGACCCAGAAAGGAAGTGAAAGAGGTGGATATGGCAACAATAGAGGCAGAGGTGGACACAACTTCAACAATAACAATAGAAGCTATAATAGAAGGGACTACAACAATTATTCAGAAGATCAACCACATGAAGACTCATTGCTTCTTATGAATCTAAGCCACAAAGAAGGTAAAGAAGATGATCATTTGTTCTACATTGCTCTTCTATCTGATTTGGAAAGTCCAAAGCATAGACATGAAGTGCAAACAGGGGATGAGACAAAGCACAATGTGGAGAAGATTGGTAATGTCAAAGCTTCCAATGGAAAGACAAACATTCTGAGTAAGGTTCTCTATGTACCCAAAAACCTAATAAGTGTAGGCCAAATAGTTGAAAAAGGCTTGCAAGTTAGGTTCACCCAACATGGAGCTTTTGTGGAAGATCCATGTCAAGGCTTCAAAAAGGTAGCCTGAGGTGAGAAGCATGGTAGGCTCTTTACTTTTGAAGTAGGAGAAACCAAGAACATAGCTCTATTCAACTTTGGGTCTCAAACCCTAAGTGAGCTTGAAGTGTGGCATAAGAGACTTGCTCATGTGAATGAAAGAATCTTGAAGGATATATGCAGGGATCAAATTGTTCTAGGACTGCCGAACATATCAAAGCAACACATGATCAACAGGTGTGATGCATGTCAGATTCGGAAGGCACAAAGACAACCATTCAACCACAAAGGCTACATCCACAACAACTTATTGGACTTAGTAACTACAGATGTATGGGGACCAAGTCAAGAACCTTCATTGACAGGATCAAGGTATTATGTCTCATTTATTGATGACCATAGTAGATGGAATGTTCTATACTTTATCAAGAGTAAGAATGAAGTGTTTGATTGCTTCAAGAAGTATCTTGCACATGTGGAGAATCATATAGGTAGATCACTAAAGAAGCTCTGATCTGATGGAGGGGGAGAATACATCTCCAAAGAGTTTGATGAGTTCTTGCAGGAAAAAGGTATCAAAAGGGAAGTGACTACTAGGTACTCTCCTCAACTAAATGGAATTGCAGAGAGGAGAAACAAGGCATTGGTTGGATCATCCAGAACAATGCTTGAAGAGAAGAAGTTGCCACATTATCTATGGGCAGAAGCTATTTCAACTACTGTGTACCTTGTCAATAGACTACCATCCAAATCACTTCAAGGTATGACTCCTTATGAAGCATGGCATGGAAGAAAACCTAGTCTTGGACATTGCAAGGTTTTTGGTTGTTTAGCTTATGTTCATGTACCATCACAAATAAGAGGTAAGCTAGATGAAAGGGCAACAAAGGTAGTGTTTATTGGATATGATTCAACTCAGATGGGTTACAGGTTCTTCAATCGTTCAACCAAGCAATTCACTACAAGTAGAGATGTTGTGTTTGAAGAACACAGGTCTTGGTATGATGAAGACAAACAAAAGGTAACACTACCATATGATCTTGATTCTGACTCTTATCAATTAGGAAGCATGCATGATACACATGTCCAGGATCGAAGAAGTGATACAAACGATGACCAAGATGAAAGATAAAAAGATTACAAGCTATGGAAGTCAAGAGGCAATGCAAAGATGCAAGAGGTTGGAGAATGCTCCAAACAAGCACCTAGAAGATCAGAAAGAGAGAAGAAACAACCAGAAAGGTATGGATATGATTCCACATGCTACTCATACAAGGGCAGACATCTCATATAGTGTGGGAGTGCTTAGTCAGTTCATGCACTCATCGAGAAGACCACACATGGATGCGGCTAAGAGAGTACTTAAGTATCTCAAAGGTACAATCAACAAAGGTATATTCTATCCTTACTCTTCAGATTTGCATATCAAAATCTGCTCAGATGCAGATTGGGCAGGAGCTAAGGATGATAGAAAAAGTACATCTGGTTACTTAGCATTTGCAGGTTCAAAGCTAGTGTCATGGATTTCCAAGAAGCAACCAACAGTTGCTTTATCCTTAACTAAAGCAGAGTACAAAGGCTTGACCATAGCAACTCAAGAGGCAATATGGTTAAAAGCATTGTATACAGATTTGGGACTTGTGAGTTGGGAACCTCACATATTTGGAGATAATGTAAGTTGCATGCATCTAGCAACAAATCCTATTTTCCATGCGAGAACCAAGCACATAGAAGTCCATTACCACTTCATCAGGGAGAAGCTCATGGCAAAGGAGATTGACATTTCTTTTGTTCCTACTGAAAAGCAAGTAGCAGATATGATGACAAAGGCACTTGATGGAATAAAGCTTTGTAGATTCAAAGCTATGGCAGGTATTCAACCTATCAGAGAATCAAGACTCAAGCATACTTTAGCTTGAGGGGTAGCTGTTGGAACATCAAGCTTACACCATTCTTGATCTACATCAAAGGCTATCACGTTGAAAGAATATCCGTTGGAGAGTTCTTTTGTTATGCTCATTTATTGTATTTTGTTGAGAGATTTTTGATGGTTCATTTACCATTGTAAAAGCCTTGAACTTTACACATATAAATGTAGAAAGATAGAGCCCAAATCCCACGAATTTATGGTGGTTGAAGTTACATTCAATCAAGCAATCAAATCACCTAAAAGTAGATCAAACTAGATCTTCACTTTTCCTAGATTGTAGGGAAGTGAATTGATTCCCTCCAACAACCATTCCCACCTTCATTTGAATTCAAATTTCACTTGTAGAAGTCTTGGAACACTCCTAGAGTCTATATAAAGACTTCAATCACTTGTACATTACATGGAAGCAATATACATATACTTGTGACCATTATTGTCTTGCTCCTTCAATTCTCTGCATCATCTTTTTTGCCAACAATAATCTTGCAGAGGTTGCTGCTCTCTCTCCAGAGCTCCAAATTGAGTGAAAGATGGATCATTGGAAAGCTATAAGTGTCTAGTTTATGCCTATAAATTTTCAGAGCATTTGGTTGTGCAGAGTGGGAGAAATCTGAGTTTTTCTGTCTCGGGGTCAATCTCTACGTATTCCTGAAAAATAGGAAGTACCACCGGTGAATGTCGCATTCATTCCTATAGCATATTTTGCTTATTCCTTATACTTTTGTGCATTCTACACACTCAACCCTATGTGTATCCCATAAAATGATTTTTTCTAATTGTAATCATGCTGGTCGCTATGGGCATTTGAAGTTCATTGTCTCTTCCATAGATAGTAAGTTTTTGAGTTAGTCGACCCGTGAACCTATCTGTTTTGTATCGACTCATTCTCCTTGATGCTCCAAAGTACATAGTGTGTTTCTTTGCACTTATCGCATGCCTATAAGGTCTATTTGAGTCTCCATAAGCTCAAGGGCTGGTCTTGTGCCGGTTGGCTAGACCAAACTTCGTCGCTTCGAAACGCATTTTTCTACCTTCTACAAGCTTCTCGAAGTTCTTTCATGAAAAACATATACTTCTTCATGCAAGTCACCATTCAAAAATGTTGTTTTAATGTCCAATTGATGTACATTCCAACCATGATGAGCTTCAAGTGCATAGATGTTACGAACAGTAGTCATTCGGCAAGTAGGAGCAAAGGTTTCATCAAAATCAATGCCTCTTTCCTATGCATAACCCTTTGCAATAAGCCTAGCATTTTACTTGTCAACTGTTCCATCACGTTTATGCTTCAGCTTGTATACCCACTTAGTGCCAGTGGCCATCTTTCCACGAGGCAATTCACATAAAGACCATGTATTATTTTTCATGATAGAATCATATTCAGATTGCATTGTAGCCATCCAATGTTCAGAATTTTGTGCTTCATCAAACGAAACAAGTTCAGTCTCATCACAGAGACTAGAGGCAGCCATAGCATAGCAATCTGATGCAAAAGAGGCACTATGAGGGCCTGATCAAGTACGATATGGAAAATGTGTATCTATTTTGTTGTCATGCAAAGTCTGCACAAGCCATTTTGGCATAGTTTTTATCTGCTCAATATCAGATCTCTCATCAACAAGTGCATCATGTAAATTTGCATCAGAAATGGAATGATCAGCCTCATCACATGAAACCTACAAAGGCTGAGAAGTTGCCTCATTAGGACGAGCACTAGACTGTCCACCTGTAAAAAGAGGCAACAATGTATCATATATGTCTTTGGAGCTAATAGATGTCTCCTTAGTACATGAAAGCAATGGCTGAATAGCATCTTCCACAAAAACAACATCACGGCTAACCAGAATGCATTTAGTCTATGGATGATACAAACGATAGCCTTTAGATTCAGAACTATACCAAAAAAAATACATTTTATTGCTTTATCATCCAATTTTCTTACGATGTTGTTCAGGCACTAATGCATATGTCAGACAATAAAAAACATGCAGATGAGCAACAAATGGCTTGCGACCATGCCAAGCCTCATATGGAGTGATAGAGTGCAACGCTTTAGTGGGACACTTGTTAAGTACATATACTGCACACATAAAAGCCTCAAGCCAGAAACTATGTGGTAAAGCCTGACTCTTGATCATACACCTCACCATCTCCATGCATGACCTATTCTTCTATTCAGCAACTCCTTCTATTGAGGTGTATATGGCACAGTACATTGATGTTTTATCCCTTGTTCATTTAGAAATGCATTAAAGCCGAAAGACATATATTCCTCCTTAGAATGGAGGGTGCCCATTTTACATGCTAACAGATTTTCAGCCAAAACCAGAAAGTGTTTGAAGCACATAAACACTTCGGACTTTGCCTTCAATGGATATACCCATGCATGCTTGGAAAAATCATCGATGAAAGTCATGAAGTAAAGATAGTTCCCAAAAGAAGTTGTCTGGGTAGGACCATAGACATCACTATGTACAAGCTGCAATTTTTGAGTAGCCCGATCTGAACCATCTTTCGGATCTAGGTGCCTCAAGTTTGGGCAAAGAGAACACCATTTCAGATTTCTACAGGCGTAGCAAACTAGCAAAATTCAGATGACCAAAGCGTGCATGCCAAAGCTTTGCATCTGACATAGCTTGAGAATCATGTACTGCACATGCTAAATCATTCACATATTTTTCATAATCTATGAGCTTATACAACCCACAAGATAAAACTCCAGAAGAAATAATCATATTGCTATTTGACAAATCATGAACTGTACATCTATCATTAACAAATTTCACAACCAAGCCAATCTTGGCTAAAGCCAAAACTGATAAAAGATTCTTCTTGATCCCTGACACAAATAAAGCATGTGACAAAGTGAAAGAACCACCATCAGTAGTAGTCAAAATGATCTCACCAACTCCCATGACAAGATAAGAAGAGTTGTTGCTGCATGTGACAGTATTCCCTGTAGGGGCAGGCTCCAGTGAAGAGAAGAAACTGCGCTGTGAGGTAATATGTTTGGTCACCCCACTATCAAAGTACCAAACATCTGAGTCTACTATAAACATGCCCTGCTCATGAGAAGATGGGTCAAAACTGCAAATAGTAGTAAACGCCCATTCTTCTTCCTGCACAAGATTAGCAGACTCTATTTTCAATGTAGAGGCCTCTGCAACAACCATTATGGTCTCTTTCTTCTTTGCCTCTTTAGCAGCTAGTTTTGGAATGTTCTTAATGACATGATCATTTGCTTTACATGAGTATTTGCAAAACAATTTTTGCTTTTCTAATTTCTTCTCATCTTTGTCTTCCTTCTTCGAATGTGTAGCATTTGCAGATTTCTGCTTACTAGTAGAAGAGCTCCATTTTCCTTTGCCCTTCTGACTAGCTAAGAAATCTTGATCCACAACACACATAATAGACTTGTTCTACCTAGACTGGTCTTCCTGCAACAAAACAAAAAACTAACTCTTCAAATGTTAAGGCATTTAGATTGCCTTTCATCATTAAACAAAGAGTAGAAGCAAAACTTTGATATGAGTCAAGAAGACCATTCAGAAGAGTCTGCACAAGTGAAATGTCAGGGAGGACTTCATCTGTAGAAATCAAGTGTTCCTTCAAATCCTTGATCTTTGTCAGAAAATTGTTCATAGAACCACCTTCATTCATGTGCTCACTCTCCAATTGTTTTCGGAGGTAAGCAACACGAGGCTCATTCCTAGCCTGGTACAATGTGGTAAGTGTATCCCAAGCATCCTTAGCTATTCTGCAAGTGAGGAATAATGGCACTTTTGATAGACAAAGCTATCAATGCATGTGCCTAGGCATCTCTGCCATCCCAACAAATTTTCTCTACAGTGGGTGCAGCAAAAACAGTAGCACGAACAAGAATTTGTAGAATATCACCATCTTCGACATCTTTTGCATAAGCTTTAGTACCTACAGTTATGACAATTGCAGGTGTGATATGACGTTTTTCAACACCTTGCACAATGTTCCATAGTCCTTTTGCAACCAATACATGTCGCATCATATAAGCCCATAATGGGTAGTTGGTACCATCCAACTTATCCTCAACAGCCAACATACAGAATACATCACTGCTTTCAGCCATGGCCGGTGTCTAAAATACCTTGATGCGAAAAATTGATTGTACCTCAAAAAGTTGAACAGAGCTGCCTAGATGAATTTTGCTAAACCCGTAGCAGACTTCGAGACGCTTATACTGGCAAACCAAAACTGGTATATACCTTTGGCACAAAAAGACAAATAGCTTGCACAAGTGCTGCAAGAGTGCATTTGGAGGCCGAAATGAGCTCATATTATGATTTCGACACCACAGAGTGAAGCCGTTTTGATCTTTGAAACACCCTAAGTATGCTCACCAAATTTCATGCGATTCTGAGACTTCAATTGGAGAGGTGTCAATGACGCTCTAGATGAAGCAGTGACCTGCTTTGATACCAATTGTTGGAGTTAGAGGTCTGCGGAAGCACGCAAACAACACAAGGAAGAAGAAGAAGCTTGGAGCACAACACACAATACTGAATGTACTACCACTAGAATGTACAAAGATAAGTAGTCCATTAGGGAAATAGGTGTATATACAAGCTGGGGGAAAGAAACCTCCTAAAGAGGGAAAAAAGTGCCCCGACGGTCCTATAGTGCTCACACACATCACGACCTAAATATATCAACATGAGCTACCAAGCATGAAGCAAAAACCATTGGTGGACACACTAGTGTCATAGCAACCAACTCAGTCTCAGTCTGAAAAGCATGTAGTGGTGGTAATGATTCCCCCTTGGGATAAAACAATCCAAGTAGTTGGGTACCACTCAAATAGCAAAACATACACTTAACCACTTGTCAATGCTTGACACATGGATAATGCATAAACATGGTAATCCAAGAGACAACAAGTTGAATACCAAGCCATGCATAAGTAAATCAAGGATCCAACAACTTGCTAATAGTGAACAATATCAAACGCATCCCTAGCATGATGAAGACTCAACCATAAACTTGTTTCCATATGAGTGGAAATAGGTTTTCAATTTTCAAGGCCAAAACATTGCAATGCTGTTCCAATATATTTTGTTTGAAACAAAGCTATTCCCCCATGAGCTTGCATAAATAAATGCCCAAATAATGGTGCAAATGCCCCAAATTTGACATCTCAAAAGAGACATGAAAGTCAACATTAAATTAAAAAATATGCTTCTTATTGGGACTAGCGAGCAACATCTCATCAACATACATAGCAATGATTAGTAGTATATCATCTACACGCTTGCTTGACATATAAGGTGATGTCAATTGGACTGTTCTCAAAACAATGTGTAATGAAGTAGGCATGTATCTTTTTCATACCAAGCACATGGTGCTTGCTTTAAACAATATAATGCCATTTTCAACCTACACAATTTGATTTCATGCCCTTTTTGTACAAAATCACGGAGATGAAATACATACACTTCTTCATGTAAGCCAACATTAAAAAATATAGTTTTAATGTCCAATTGATGTACATCCCAGCCATGAATGAGCGGCAGGTGCACACATCCTACGAATGGTGTTCATTCAGCATGTGGGACCAAAGGTCTCATCAAAATGAAGGCCTCTCTCTTGAGCATAACATTTGGCAACAAGCCTAGCTTTATATGTGTCAATTGTTCCATCAGGCTTATGTTTCAACTTGTATACTGTTGTATAACTATGGGTCAAAGTGGCCAAAGACATGGGTTTAGAGGGTCCAAAACCACTTGGAGAACCCTTGGATTCTATTGGGAAACCCTTGGGAAAGTGTCTCCAAGAGTGTGGTTTGAACCCTTGAGTTATTTGGATTTATTTACTCCCAATTGAAGGGTTTTGACCCTTAGGATTGATATTTCCTAAGGGTATGGTAATTAACCCTTAGGGAGGCCTCTCAAGCCTTGAGACTTGTACCTCCTACAAGCTTGGGAGAAGTCCTTTTAAGAATCCATGTGAAGGCCATGTGATTTCCAAGGTTAGAAGCCCTTGGATTAGAATCCATGTGGAGAGGACACTTGGCAAGCTCTCCTCTCATTTCCTCCCTTGGCCTTGAGGTATATATATGGGTGGAGTTGGTTGGGTGGATATGTGCTCTCTCTTAGGAGTGTGGTCTTGGTAGTTAGATTTATGAGTTCTAGCTTGTTGTTTCACAACATTGGTATCAAGAGCCAAGGTTTATAGTCTCACTAGAATATTGCCTCCGTGCGCTCACGAGAATTCTCAGCGTTCAAAGCCTTTCGTAAGGGTGCATTCAGGAGGCTTTGCATGTGCAAAAGGCGGGCCATGTGACACCCCCATGGAGTAGAAGGCCTATTAACCCATCAGGGTACTCATACTCGCGGACGGCCGGCTTCAAGGACCAGGTGCCCAACAGCCCACGTGCATTTTTGAAGTATGAACAAAACAAGCGCGTTCACGTATGCTCATGTTGTTTGTTGTCAGCAAACTGGGAAAGCTCCTTTACTTATACTATCTGCCTTGGGCGCATTACTTTTATGTGGGATTTATACCACCCTCACGCATCGCGCGTATCTTCAGGAGTGATTCCCGTTCATACACATAGAGAATGTCAAGAGTTTTCTCTCATGGATATAGTAGATTTAAAGTAAAACTATGGCTCGCATATTCTCAACGTATTCTCTTTATTCTTTTTGGCTTAAATTGTTGTTATGAGAGTATATTAGTTAAGCTTTGATATCATCTCTACCCTCGGAAAGAAAGCCAAGAACATGCACTCTTTCGTAATAATGGAAGATAGAATGATTTTTCACCCTTACGGCGAAACCAACGCACGATTCCGAAGCCGCGGGCGCAAGTTGCATTCAAAAAACTTGATGATTCGCAGAATTATGCAATTCACACTACGTATTGCATTTCACCCTCATTGATAAAAGAAGGAGTATGGATTTTGAGCATCAGAAGCAAATCTCTCTTTCATTTTTCGATATTCAAGTTATTCTCTTTACACCTAGTCAGATAGGCATATGTATGAGATATTTTAACAAAATCTTGTATGCATTCTATGTGTGAAGAGAGCATGAAGTGGAAAGGATGGAATTTATCTTCCTAGAAGCATGACTATAATTATTATAGGATATGTAGCATATACTAATATGCATTGAATTCATCTTATAAATGATGTGGCATTCATTGAATGGACAAGCATAGTGGAGCTTCATATATTATTGCAACTATGCCTTTAAGCATCCTTAAAGGTTTTGTAAGGTTGAATGCGTTGTTGGGCACCCAAGTAAATATAAGGATGCCTCAAAAAAAATAAGATTAGAGATTGAAATGTCATGATGACTCAAGCCTGCAACTTCAAGAACAAAGTGCCCAAAAGAATGTGCCTCTTCATGCAAGGATTCAGAGATGGACGAAGCTATGATGGAGGTTAGTACAACTTCCAATTTGTTCATCTATTTTCTTTGTTTGGCATAAGAAAGGAATGCATGAAAGAATGCATTTCTAATGAATGAAGTGAAACACTTATGTACATTGAATGGTGCATAAAATTATTCACTTACATGGTGCATTAGAGGCATAATTGAATAAAAATATGTTTTTCATTAGCATAGAATATATTGAGCATCTAAAAGATTGTTATAAAATGGACATAGAATGTTCATTATAGCATGACATGAACATGAATGGAAAATACAAGCATGCATTCATGCATTAAATGGAGTTCTAAATGTGTATTCCATGCATGCTTTAAAGAGGGCTTCAATTTTCGGACCTTATGCGTGCTAAAAATCTTCAAGAAAAGATGTACATGTTCTTGGCTTACACCATGTATGCATGAATTGAATCTCATATGCATGGGTTGATGGGACATGAGAGAGAAATTAAGTTCTCTAAGTTTAAGGTTTAAGATAGAAAAATGACTTCTTCAAATGAAGTCAAAAGCATAAAAGTTTATGGTGTGCTGAGATTATGCCCATTAACTTTTATGCTTTTTATATGTTGGCTTAATTCAAAAGCCAACAAAATTCAACTTAGGAAGAGGAACTTTAAACTTCGAGTGCTACTTATGGACCCACAAGTTCCATAATACCCATGGCATGCCTGATCAGCAAGGCCAAGCACTTAAGCTTCAAATCCAACAAAGTTTCTCTTCTTATTAAACCATAAATGGTAGTTATAAGAACTTGGATTAAAAAATCCAAAGGAGAAACTAGAAGCCTATGTGAGACCCTACACACATGGGATAATTTTTCATATGTGAACGATGTTAAGAAGTTTAGAGGAACTTCAATATCTGATCATTGAGGACAATGATCACACTAAAAGGGGGAAGAGAATGTCCTCAAATGATATATTAGGGAAAAAATGGTTGAACCATTTTACCCTTTTAAGCATTCATTTCTTCTCCAATAAGCTTCTTCATTCATTGACAAGCAATAGGATCCATTTGAAGCTTTGAGAAAATTGCTTCAAAATTGAAAAATTCTAACTCATTAAGCATATCTAGAGAAGAGGAAGATTAAAGGGTTAAAAGAAACCCTTAAGAACTCTACTCCAAAATGTGCTCTATGAGTAAGAAATAATTTATCAAGATGGTTAACAAGGTAACCATTTAGCAAAGCTTACGATTGACTATATCCTTTGATACAGATGCCTACTTATGTCAATAGATGATATCTAGTATGAGAATACTAGCTCTATTATCAAATCACATAAACAAAGATAACTTTGATTGCATCTAATCAAGGAAATAGTTCAATGAAAGCTCAACGTCTTTTCAAAGAACAAATCAAGACTCTGTAAGAATGTAGCTTACAAAGATTTTGATTATATTTGATAAGACGAATGAAGTTTAATCCTTGAGTAAGAGCTAAAGTTTTCTACACTAAGGTGGGATTGAAAACCGGATGGTATGGGACATCTAGGTTTACAATGTCACATAAGTCGGTTTAGTGGTATGGGACACTGGACTTAAGGATAATGGAAGCTTAAGCTCAAGGATATTGGAGAGCTGTTTGAGTAAAGGACTTAGCATAAATGAACCTCCCATTTGGATAGGAAATTAAAAGATCATCAATTTCCTGCAGTTTTCGAGGACGAAAACTCTTTAAAGGGGGGAAGAAAGGTATCATCAATATGATACTTCTAAGCAAAAGATATTCTTAACTCTTTCATGAAAGTTCAGGAGTACATTGGATGTCCAAGTACCTAAGTGTGTTTGAGTTAAATCTCAAACAAAATAAGAACAAAATAGGTAAGAAGGGAATTCATTAAAGAATTCCAATTTGGCAAGTAAATTGAGCTAGCCAAAGATTTGAAGGATAATCAGAGTAGGACATTTGAGAATGGATAAACATGGATCCAAAGTTTGGATTGATAAGCATGTCAACTTGCTTAAGTCAAAAGGGTGACATATAATTGTTGATCCCTAAAAAGAGAATAGTTAATGGTTTGAAGAACATCAACATGATGTTGAAAGACTTAAGCAAAGATATCAACTTGTGAAGGTATGAGTTGAAGATCCCAAGAAAATCCCATGGGTAAATATCATTGAAAAAGGGATCTAAAGGAGAAAAGACTTGATCTTATCTCATGTTAAATTAGCTAGAGGAATTTTTGAGAAAGCCAAGTGACCAAACTTGGTCAATTATATCCAACCCTTTATGGTTGGATAATCCAAGAGCCATACATTGGTAAAAAAGATCAAAACCTTTTATAGTTCGATACCAAGTAAAGTTCAAAGGTCAACCTAGATAGACCTTTTAATTGACATTAGAAACCTTAGTCTTTGCTCTCATGATAATGATGCCAAGGAGTTCCAAGATGGAATTCATGATCATGGTAAATGATCAAAGAGCATTGGAAAGATAAGGACAAAGAATGTGGAAAGGTTAAGGATGTCGTTCTACGGATTGGAGAAAGAACTCACTGGTATGGGACAGTGAGAACTAACTCCCATTGAGATTTTTCTCTGATGGCCAGAGAGAAAATAGGCTCAATATCCGATAGGAAACATCATGATAAGCTTTAAAGATAAGGCCATTTAGATTAAGGTCTTAGGTTCATTATGAGGTGTAGAAATGTACCTCCTTGAACCAATTTAATACAGCTAGTTGTATGTACAAAAGGGTAAATAGAATAAACATGACACTTACCCTAGAAAAGGCTATCCTTTATCCTCCTAAGTAGATGCATTTTTCTTAATAAAATGCATAGCCAAATTTCATGTGGAACAATAAATTTGGATAAGTAAGAGGGTAAAGAATTTTGGGAGTTTACGAAGTTAAACTCCAAAAGTAAGTGAAACCTATTCAAATATAATAGCCTTGAATGAAAGAATGATCTGTAAAAGATCTTGTTTTGAATCTTTGGTGAGAACAAGGCCTTGGAACTAAAGCTACATCCAATAGAACAAGGCCTTGGTGAATCTTTGGTGAAAACAAGGTCTTGATGAAGTATTGTTCCTCAATTTTAAGGATTTGAAGGAATTGGTTTATGAAGATTTGTTTCTCTTTGCAAAGCTTTGATGACCTTTGAGGTTAGTATACATAACTATCTGAACAATAGTTGGTTTAAGATAGTTAGTACTGATTCTCATTGGAAGAACACGCTAAGCTAAGACGAACAAATGGGGTAGAGACCTAGGAGAACGGTCTACCAAATAATTCCAATTCCTAAAGTCATCTTTGGATCTAAGTCTTGAATGTTAAAACTTCCAAAAGGATTAAACTCTATTCTGAGAATTAATCCAGGGAAAATCAAACATGATCAAGATAAGGATCCACTTGTAGACATGAACTTGTAGATTGGGGATATTATCATTCGGTATACTTGAACTTTATGTTTCAAGAAAACCTGGATAATTGAAATAAGTCCACCTAAGTTGCCAAGGAATGAGAAGATAGTATTTCTCCTCATTTTATTGAGCATGTTTTGGCAGGGACTCACTAGACCCACATTGCTAGGTTCACATCTTTAGCTAAGTCCTCGCAAATACAAATAAAGTATATTTGTATTTGAAAAGGACTATAAAAGAATAAGTTAAGTTCAGAATATCTGAAGATTCCTCTCCTTTCTGTTGAAAGTGGAAGACGAATCTAGTTTCTGGTCCTTTCAAGATAAAGATAGGATCTCTATCATAGACTCCTAAAATTATAAATTTCTAGGGAAGTACCAAATGTACTGAAATGTATTATTTTATGGAGCTCAAGGTTTGTGAAAGTACCAAAAGAAAAAGACCACCAAAGAAGTCCACCCATCTCACTAGTCCATAGGTACAGGGCATGCATGTACACTCGGGGGACTAAGAGAAAGTGATTTGGGCAGGGATTTTGATTCATTTCTTTTTCAGAATAAGGTAGAGATTAGCCCTTATCTCTAGTAATCTAAAGAGAGAGATGACCATGCTCAGAGTATAGATCATGGGGCACGGGGGAATACTCCACATAATATACCTACTCACATTTTCGAGGACGAAAATGTTAAAGGAGGGAAGAATGTTGTATAACTATGGGTCAAAGTGGCCAAAGACATGGGTTAAGAGGGTCCAAAACCACTTGGAGAACCCTTGGATTCTATTGGGAAACCCTTGGGAAAGTGTCTCCAAGAGTGTGGTTTGAACCCTTGAGTTATTTGGATTTATTTACTCCCAATTGAAGGGTTTTGACCCTTAGGATTGATATTTCCTAAGGGTATGGTATTTAACCCTTAGGGAGGCCTCTCAAGCTTTGAGACTTGTACGTACAAGCTTGGGAAAAGTCCTTTTAAGAATCCATGTGAAGGCCATGTGATTTCCAAGGTTAGAAGGCCTTGGATTAGAATCCATGTGGAGAGGACACTTGGCAAGCTCTCCTCTCATTTCCCCCCTTGGCCTTGAGGTATATATATGGGTGGAGTTGGTTGGGTGGATACGCGCTCTCTCTTAGGAGTGTGGTCTTGGTAGTTAGATTTATGAGTTCTAGCTTGTTGTTTCACAACATATACCCATCTAGTGCCACACTTCAAACTTTTGTATCAATGGATACACCCATGCATGCCTAGAGAAATCATCAATAAAAGTCACAAGGTAAAAGTAGTTCCCAAAAGAAGGTCTTTACATAGGACCACATACATCACTATGAACAACCTTCAATTTATGAGTAGCTAGGAGTGAACCATCTTTTGGGAAGGAAGAACATTGAATTTTGCCCAAAATATAGGGGCTTCAAATATATGTTTACAAGGTGTCTCAAATTTGGGCATGGAGGACACCATTTTAGATTTCCACATGCATAGCAAACTAGAAAAATTCAGATGACCAAAGCATGCCTGCCAAAGATTTGCATGTGATATAGCCTAAAAATTTTGAATTATACATGTTGAAACATTCATAGATTTTGCATAGCCTATGAGCTTGTACATCCCATGACATAAAATGCTAGAAGCAATGATAACATCACCATTTGAAAGATCATGAATTATAAATATTTCATCAACAAATTTGACAAACAAGCCTATCTTGGCTAATGTTGAGACTGACAACAAATGGTTCTTGCTCCATGGCACATATAAATCATCCAACAACATGAAATAACTTCCATCAATAGCAGCCAAAATGATCTTACCAACTCCCATTAAAAGATATAAAAGGAGTTGTGAGAACATGTGACATTGTTTCCTATAGGGGCAAGCTCAACATAATGGAAGAAAGTGTGCTACATGGTAATATGTTTGGTTTCCCTACATTAAAAGTAGCAAACATCTAAATCTAGTGCAGACATACACTGCTCATGTGAGATGGCTCATAGCTACAACAATTGTAAATGTCCATATTTATTATGAACAAGATTAGCAGACTCTATTTTAGGTGTAGTGGCCTTTGCAACAACCATTCCAGCCTCTTTTTTGTTTGCCTCTTTTGTCTTTTTTTTTAGCTAGTTTTGGACAAATCTTTATGACATATTTAATTACCTAATACTATTTACAAAATTGTTTCTACTTTTCTATTTTCTTATCATCTTTATCTTTGACTATGCCGCATCAGAAAATTTTTGCTTACCTGAATCCTACAAATCTTTGATCTTTGCCAAGAAATTGTCCATGGAATCTCCATTCATATGCTCATTCTACAATTCTTTTTGGAGGGTATCATTTCTTTCGTTGTATAAATTTATAAGTGTATTCCAAGCATTTTGTGTTTCCTTGCAAGAGAAAATGTGAGGGATAATGGCACGTTTGATAGACAAAGATATCAATGCATATGCCTGAGCATCTCTGCCATCCCAACAAAATTGCTTTACGGTAGGTGTAGTAGGAACCACAACATAAAAGAATCTGAAGATCATCATCTTCAACGCCATCTGCATCACCTTCAATAACTATGTTTGTAGGTATAGTAGGATATTTTTCAATACCTTGCAATATTCCACAACCATTTTGCTACCAATACATGACACATCATATATGCCTAAAATGGGTAATTAGTTCCATCCAAATTATCTTCATAGCCAACATATGGAATACATCATTGCTTTCACCCCATGGTGAGTGATGAAATACCTTGATGGAGAAAAATGATTGCATCTCAAAAATTTGAACAAAAACACTCTATCAAGCTCTACTAAACTTGTAGCAGACTTCAAGAGGCTTGTGCTAGTGAGTCAAAACCTATATATATGTTTGACACAAAAGGATGAAATTGCCTACATAATTGCTACAATAGTGTGTTTAGAGGCCAAAACAAGCTTATATCAAAATTTTGATGTGACACAATAAATCTATTTTGAACTCCTAATCCCACTGCTTATGCTCACCAATTTCGTGCGATTCTAAGACTCTAGCCAGAGGGGTGTTGATGATGCCTTGAATGAAGTGGAAAACTGCTCTAATACCAATTGCTGGAGTTTGAGGGCTACAAAAGCACACGAACAACACAAGAAAGAAGAAGAAGAAGCTTGGAGCATAACACATTATAGAATGTAGCACCAAGTAAATGTAGAAAGATAAGACACCTGTTAGGGTTATATGAGTATATACAAGCCGAAGAAAAAAACCTCCTAAAGACGGAAAAAAGTGCCAGTGTGTTCACACACATCACTATGGAAAGATATCAACATATATAAACAAGAGTACATAAAGAAGTCCTAGTAATGACTAATGAATTATTTGGAAAAGTAAGTATGCCATCACGCTCTATAGATAAATGTATAGACATATCCGCAGGCATCTAACTCCAATAGCTCATGCATATCTTGGTTGAGCAAGAAGCAGCCTACTATCACCCCGTCTAGTTGTGAGGTTGAGTATAGAGTAGCTTTCATATCGATTGTTGAGTGTGTGGTTCAGGCACATTTGAATGATTTGGGTGTTGGTTAGTCTTTTGTCACCACCATCTTCACTGACAATCAGAGCGCATTGACGGTTGTGAGGAACCTTGTTATCAGGATCTTTAGTGCACGCACACACAGAGGTAGAAAGAAGACGAACAAGAATCAGAAACAGAGAGACAATCAACAGGATATTGGGTTCAATCTCCCCCCGTGTACTCTGATGGGCGAGTCTATGAGAGTACCCGTATTTATAAGTCTATTTCTATTACATCCAGAAAATAGAAGTTACATGAGGGCCGTCGCTTTTAGAAGCGACTTTTAGGAAAAACTTCTTTATTTACAAAAGACGTCACTTTCTAAAGGGAACCACTACTTTACAACAAGTTAAACCTAAATATAACTTATTCTAGAAGTCTTCGATTTAATCTTCGAATTTATTTATTTATGCGCATCCACTTCTATCCACGCTCTCATGCTTCTTCACCTGCTAGATCAAACACAACCACATTAAAACCTTCTGGACATTTGAAACATTAAAAATCCATTTAACCTTCCATGATTCCATAATATACAACATGCCTCCCAGTTGACAAGCAACTGTCCTCAGTTGATAAATATAAAAACAGACATGAATGATCAGTTGCATGTCCCATCTGTGAACAATAGTAAGCATGAACCATGTAAAACACATGCATGGAATCGGAAACTTGAGAGTTTAATGTAATTGGGAATGATATGCAGAAATTAAATGATCATAGTGAGGTGATAAAGAAGTCTTATGTATCCATTGTGATTCCTCAGATGAGTGATTTTTATATTTGACTAAATATCTATGATATTGCTTACAAGTTCGTGTAGTGGTAACAACATAAGCTATTAGTTTCTCGGGAATCAATATTTTTGCATCCTCTTCAAGTAAAGGAGGATCATCTAAAATAGGCGTGAGTGGTAAAGTATCTCGGAAATATTTTAACAAACTTATATGGAAAGAATTATGTATGCCACAATGAGAAGGTATATCTAAAGGAAAATAATTTTCATTTATTTTCTCAATAATGGGAAAAGGTCCGTAATATCATGGGGCAAGTTTTACCTTAGGATGTTGAGAAATATTTTTTAACTCCTTTTAATGATTCGTAACCAAACTAAATCATTTTCATTAAATTGTTTGGCTATGTGCGTCTTATTAATACTATGCATGTAACGTTCCTTACTCTTCCTAATATGCTCATGCACTTCAACAAGTGTAGAAATATGGTCTTGTGCAAAAGAATCAGCCATAGGAATGTCAGTTTGAGTGAGACTCATGGGGGTGGGAAGCTTTCTTCCATAAACAATTTCATATGGTGCATGACCAGTAGTAGTGTGTGGGGTGTTATTACATGCAAACTGAAGTAAAGGAAGTTTGTCATCCCAATTACTTGGATTATCTAAAGAGTAACAACGCAATAAATCCAATTTAGTACTATTTGTAGCTTCACTCTGACCATTACTTTCAGGATGAAATGCAGAACTAAAATCTATTTTGGATCCTAGATGTTGAAATAATGCTACCCAAAAATGGTTACAAAAACGAACATCTCGATCGGAAACAATAACTTTAGGAAAACCATGATGTGGAAAAATACATTTAATAAATAACTTAGCAGCTTGAGGTGCAGTTAAAGTCTTTTTAGAAGGAATGAAGTATGCATGTTTACTAAATCTATCAACAATTGTCCAAATCATATCATTGTGAGATGCAGTTGTCGGAAGAGGAGTAACGAAATCCATAGAAATCTGTTCCCATGGTCCATCAGGTATAGGAAGTGGCATTAATAATCCGAATGGTTTACCATGATGTCGTTTTACACGCTGACAAGTTCAAATATGTGAGGTTTGGAACTCACAAGTGCCAAATCTGTATACAATGCTTTTGAACATATTGCCTCTTGAGTTGCTATGGTCAAGCCTCTGTATTCTGCTTCAGTTGAGGATAAAGCAACTGTTGGTTGCTTCTTGGAACTCCATGACACTAGCTTCGAACCTGCGAATGCTAAGTAACCAGATGTACTTTTTCTATCATCCTTAGCTCTTGCCCAATCTGTATCTGAATAGATTTTGATATCCAAATCTGAAGAGTAAGGATAGAATATACCTTTGTTGATTGTACCTTTGAGATACTTAAGTACTCTCTTAGCCGCATCCATGTGTGGTCTTCTCGGTGAGTGCATGAACTAACTAAGCACTCCCACACTATATGAGATGACTGCCCTTGTATGAGTAGCATATATCAAGCTACCTACCAAGCTTTGATACTCTTCAATGTCTTCAACTTTCTCACCTTCATAAACACTTAGTTTATGATTCATCTCCGAAGGTGTACCTGCAGGTTTAGTGTTCTCCATTTTGAGCTTGAGAAGAAGATCCTGAATGTATCTTCTTTGAGTCAAACACATTCCTTCATTTGTGTATATCACCTGCATACCTAGGAAATATGTGAGCTCACCTAGGTCACTGATTTTGAACTCCTCTTGCATGTCCCTCTTGATCCTTTGAATGCCATTTAGATCATCACCTGTCACAATAATATCATCTATATACACACATAGATAGATAAACTCATTGTGATCCCTTTTGATGAATAGAGAAGGATCTGAGCTGCTAGCTTTGAGCCCTTGATCTTGAAGATATGTAACCAACCTGTAATTTCAAGCTCTAGGAGCTTGTTTCAATCCATATAATGCTTTATTAAGTCTGCAAACATAAGATGGATGATTAGGGTTTTCAAAACCTGGTGGTTGTGACATGTATACCTCTTCACTTATCCAACCATTTAAGAATGCATTTTTCACATCAAGTTGGAGGAGTTTCCAATTCCTTGTAGCAGCTACACTTATCAATGTCCTGATTGTAGTCATCTTTGTAATTGGTGAGAATGTTTTCTCATAGTCTATACCATGCGTTTTTGAGCATCCTTTGGTAGCTAATCTTGCCTTGTACTTGCAAACTCATCCATCTGAGTTTAATTTAACTTTATATACCCATCTACAACCAATTACCTTTTGATTCGGCTATATTGGAACCAAATCCCAAGTGTCCATTTCCTTCAATGCATCTATCTCTTCTTTCATGGCCTTTTCCCAACTAGGGTTTCCCTTTGCCTCTTCATAGATTGAGGGTTCCTCTGAAATAGAGTCTTTTGCCAAGTATATTGAATGCTTCGTAACAAATGTGGAATCATATCCATACCTTTCTGGTTGTTTCTTCTCTCTTGCTGATCTTCTAGGTACTTGTTTGGAGCATTCTCCAACCTCTTGCATCTTTGCTTTGCCTCTTGACTTGCATAACTTGTAATCCTTTTCCCTTTCATCTTGGTCATCGTCTGTATCACTTCTTGGATCCTCGACCTGTGTATCATACTTGCTTCCTAATCGATGAGAGTCAGAATCAAGATCATATGGTAGTGTTACCTTTTGTTTGTCTTCATCATACCAAGACTTGTGTTCTTCAAACACAACATCTCTACTTGTAGTGAATTGCTTGGTTGAAGGATTGAAGAACATGTAACCTATCTGAGTTGAATCATATCCAATTAACACTTCCTTTGTTGCCCTTTCATCTAGCTTACCTCTTATTTGTGATAGTACATGAACATAAGCTAAACAACCAAAAACCTTGCAATGTCCAAGACTATGTTTTCTTCCATGCCATGCTTCATAAGGAGTCATACCTTGAAGTGATTTGGATGGTAGTCTATTGACAAGGTACACAACAGTTGAAATAGCTTCTGCCCATAGATAATGTGGAAACTTCTTCTCTTCAAGCATTGTTCTAGCTGGTCCAACCAGTGTCTTGTTTCTCCTCTCTGCAATTCCATTTAGTTGAGGAGAGTACCTAGTAATCACTTCCCTTTTGATACCTTTGTCCTGCAAGAACTCATCAAACTCTTTGGAGAAGTATTCTCCCCCTCCATCAGATCTGAGCTTCTTTAGTGATCTACCTGTATGATTCTCCACATGTGCAAGATACTTCTTGAAGCAATCAAACACTTTGCTCTTACTCTTGATAAAGTATAAAACAGTCCATCTACTATGGTCGTCAATAAATTAGACATAATACCTTGATCCTGCCAATGAAGGTTCTTGACTTGGTCCCCATACATCTGTATGTACTAAGTCCCATAAGTTGTTGTGGATGTAGCCTTTGTGGTTGAATGGTTGTCTTTATGCCTTCCCAATCTGACATGCATCAGAATGCTTTGATATGTTCAGTAGTCCTAGAACACTTTGATCCGTGCATATATCCTTCAAGGTTCTTTCATTCACATGAGCAAGTCTCTTATGCCACACTTCAAGCTCACTTAGGGTTTGAGACCCAAAGTTGAATAGAGCTATGTTCCTGGTTTTTCCTACTCCAAAAATAAAGAGCCTACCATGCTTCTCACCTCGGGCTATCTTTTTGAAGCCTTGACATGGATCTTCCACAAAAGCTCCATGTTGGGTGAACCTAACTTGCAACCCTTTTTCAACTATTTGGCCTACACTTATTAGGTTTTTAGTGATAGTGGGTGCATAGAGAACCTTACTCTGAATGTTTGTCCTGCCATTGGAAGCTTTGACATTACCAATCTTCTCCACATTGTGCTTTGTTTCATCCCTTGTTTGCACTTCATGTCTATGCTTTGGAATTTCCAAGTCAGATAGAAAAGCAATGTTGCCTGCAATATGATTAGAGCATCTTGAATCGATGTAGAACAAATGATCATCTTCTTTACCTTCTTTGTGGCTTAGATTCATAAGAAGCAATGAGTCTTCATGTGCTTGATCCTCTGAATAATTTTTGTAGTCCCTTCTATTATAGCTTCTATTGTTATTGTTGAAGTTGTGTCCACCTCTACCTCTATTGCTGCCTCTATTTCAAATAGTTGATTTGAAACTCATCCATCATGTCTCGAAAGTCGGTATCCATAGCCATTGAAAATATAGCTACTCTATTTGTGATCCATATCTTGTTGTAAAAGTAGTCTCACAAACTTGAACATTCTGACCTTTTGCTTTGTCTTGCTTTGGTCCTTTCTTCTTCCCTTTCCACTTGCTCTTGCTTGCGAAGTTGGCTTGGGAGGTCTCTTCTTCATCTTCTTCCTTCGTCTTGCCTTTCTGCTTCTTATCCTTCTATTCTGCATATAGAGCACTAGTTGAATTACCATGATAAGAGTTACCTTCCTTTATGCTATTGTTGGCTTCTTGATTGAAGAGTTGTCCAAGAAAGATGTTGAAGTTTGGAGTTTGCACATCCATGATGAGATCATAAGCCATCGTGAAGGATTGCCATTGCTTATCACTTCGAATGTCGTTGAGAATTTGCCTCATGATGACCTCTTCTTCAATCAGCTCTCCAATGGATGCTAACTGACCTGCAACCTCCTTGACCTTGGTAACAAACTCTGTGATGGTTTGTTTAGGTGTCTTCGTCATGTGGTTGAGCTCGTTCCAAAGATGATTCTTTCTTGCTTTGGTACTAGCAGAAAAGAAAGTCTCGAGGGCATCCCAAGTCTCTTAAGATGTTTTGCATCCTCTAATATGTGGTAATAGAAAGTAAGAGATAAAAGTTTAGTATGTACGACCTTGCTTGAGCATCACTTGTGCACAAAAGTCTGAGCTTATCTATCTCCTCTTGTGTCTGTCCTCCTTTGGATCTTGGAATAGGCATAGCTTCATCATCTGCTACAATTCCATTACGATTTCTACCTTGCAAATAGGCCTCCATTCTGATTTGCCAAGCTGCGTAGTTGTGTCGATCAAGCTTCTTGATCAGTGAGGTAAATCGGTCACCCATCTTGATCTAGCTTTGATACCACTGAAAGAACTTGGAGAAGCTTGTAGAAGGTAGAAAAATGTGTTTTGAAGCAACGAAGTTTGGTCTAGCCAACCGGCACAAGACCAGCGCTTGAGCTTATGGAGACTCAAATAGACCTTATAAGAATGTGATAAGTGCAAAGAAACACACTATGTACTTTGGAGCATCAATGAGAATGAGTCGATACAAAACAGATAGGTTCGCAGGTCGACTAGCTCAAAAAACTTACTATCTATGGAAGAGACCATGAACTTCAAATACCCATAGCGACCAGCGTGATTAAAATTAGAAAAAATACTTTTATGGGAGTGATACAGATAGGGTTGAGTGTATAGAATGCACAAAAGTATAAGGAATAAGCAAAATATGCTATAGGAATGAATGAGACATTCACCGGTGGTACTTCCTATTTGATGGTCACAAGTGTATGTATATTCCTTCCATGTAATGTACAAGTGATTTCAAGTCTTTATATAGACTCTAGGAGTGTTCCACGACTTCTACAAGTGAAGTTTGAATTCAAATGAAGGTGGGAATGGTTGTTGGAGGGAATCAATTCCCTTTCCTACAATCTAGGAAAAGTGAAGATCTAGTTTGATCTACTTTTAGGTGATTGATTGCTTTATTGAATGCAACTTCAACCACCACAAATTCGTGGGATTTGGGCTTTATCTTTCTACCTTTACATGTGTAAAGCTCAAGGCTTTTACAATGGTAAATGAACCATAAAAAATCTCTCAAAAAAATACAATAATTGAGCATAAAAAAAAATCGTCAACGGATATTCTTTCGACGCAATAGCCTTTGATGTAGATCAAATCCACCTCAAGCATAGTGTAAGCTTGATGTTCAAACATGTACCTCCTTCATAACATTAGACCTATTCCCTATAAAGGCAGCCTTAATCTTATACATAGAAGGATGAGTAGTAAGGTTAAGATTTTTAACTAGCTTATGAGAAATAAAATCATGCGAACTACCATCGTCATGTAAAACATTTACTGTAGGAGGGTTGGAACTATTCCGTAATACATTCCACCATAGCTGCGCTCTTCCTACCAAATAATTGGTAGCAAACTTGACTTTCTCATGTTCTAAATATGACTCATCGGAGTAGAAATCGCTGAATTGAGAGAGCCATGATAGGACAAATTGGCCATTCTTTCGTCCATCAAATATGGAGAATTGGAAGTTCTTGCACCTTCTTCTTGTGCAGTGATAATCACTTTCACCACTCTGATTAAGCTACGATCATCACTTTGTACTTGCTGGAGCATAGCATCGCATTCTTGTACAGCTTGTTGAGTTGCTTGAAGTTCTTCTCGCATAATCTCTAATTGTTGCTCGACTGAGACCCTAGGTAAAGGTGAATTGCCAAAATCCTCCATTGTTGTAGGATCCATATCTAGAAAACAAAATCCCTCTTTCAAACTATATTGGATTCTCAATCTAATAGGGTAAGCTTGTTCTGAGAGCTTTCCAACGATATATTATATGCTAAAATCCGAGTTATATAGTGAAAGCTATTCCCTTCTTATAATGCACTTCCCTAGGAAAATCGACGGGCGCTTCCACATGTGTGAGCTTAACTTGGGACTTGGAAAAGGAAGAGGGAGGTGAAAGTTGATGTAAATATCACAAAAGGGAGATAGAGTGATAACTCAAAGAGATAGAGTAGTGGTTAAAGTACTTCCCTTGTAAGTAGGAGGTTGTGGGCTCAAATCCTCCTACGTTAGGGAGTCTAAAACTCTCTATTGCCACTCAAAATTAAAATTGCCTTGCACGTAGCCAACGGTCGCCAAGGGAGCCTTGGGTGCCAATGTATTGCCTAAGTTATTGCCTTAGTCGATGCCTTAGAGTAGGCCGCAGGTATAAATGCAGGTTCTGGTTCTAGAACTGGAAGTGAAATAGAGACAGAGATAGAGACAGAGACAGAAGCAGAAGTAGAAGCGGACATGGACGCGGATTCGGATTCGGATTTGGATTCACGAACAAAGAACGCAAAAAATCCCCTTGGCAAACAATCTCCTCCGGAGTGATACGTGCCAAGCTTTGATACCACTGTTATTAGGATCTTCAGTGCATGTACACACAGAGGTAGAAAGAAGACAAACAAGAATCAGAAACAGAGAGACAATCAACATGATATTGGGTGCAATCTCTCCCTGTGTACTCTGATGGACGAGTCTATCAGAGTACTCGTATTTATAGGTTTATTTCTATTACGTCTTGAAAATAGAAGTTACATGAGGGCCATCGCTTTTAGAAGTAAAAAAACTACTTTATTTACAAAAGATGTGGCTTTCTAAAGCGAATCACTAGTTTACAACAAGTTAAACCTAAATATAACTTATTCTAGAAGTCTTCAATTTAATCTTCGAATTTATTTATTTATGCGCATCCACTTGTATCCACACCCTCATGCTTCTTCACCTGCTAGATCAAACACAACCACATTAAAACCTTCTAGACATTTAAAACATTAAAAATCCATTTAACCTTCCATGATTCCATAATATACAACAAACCTTGTGTTCCATGTTCACACAAAGCACATTGAGGTGCACTATCATTATGTTAGGAGAGGTATTCTTCTTGAGGGATTAGTTTGGCTTATGTGCCCACACAGGATAATGTTGTAGACCTTCTCACAAAGGCTTTGCCTAGGGAGATATTTGAAGCTTTTCACAAAGCTTCGGCTTACTTCCTTTGTGTATTGATCTCTTTCCACATAGTTTTGCATTTCCTTGTACATCAGTGCTAATTCCTTGTTCACTACGTCAATTCCAAGGGGGATTTGTTGATAGATTTTTATAGTGATGTCTCTGAATAGACTTAGGATTGTCAAGACAACTTTTTCCCTCTTTAAAATGCTTTTTTTCCCTTGACTTTAATATATGCATATAACCCTAATGGAGGACTTACATTTGTACATTCACTTGATAATACATTCTGTATTGTATTGTTCTCCAAGTGTCTTGTTCTTCCTTGTGTTGTTCATGTGCTTCCACAGACCTCAAAATCCTTGAGTATAATGGATTATCTTATATGTTGCATCAATCCATTCTTATACTTTCAAAGAAGGAGAACGAACAAAAGAGGAGGACAAGATTGTTAGTGTCACATCTCTTTGTGCTCCCCCCTTTCACATGTGATTTTGGGTGATTGCAAGAGCTTTATTTCTTTTCCCTTATCTTCTTATAGACATAGGTAGGTTTGCCAAGTGAGCATTGCTTGAATGTTGTAATTGGTCAATTATATGGATATATGTTGTGTTACCATTAGTGTCCATGTGAAAGGCCAAATGGCCATCGAACAATTCTTTGTGTATGTTCTTTAATAAAACATATAGTGGCCTGGTCAGTCACACACTAAAAGTTCGACCACAGTTGTAAGACCTAAGAAGTCTGTCTTCATGCTCCATGTGTACTGTGTTTTTTGAGTATTTAGCAGCCCCTATGCGAAGTACTATGTGCTGCCTTAGGAGATTTATTTTCTACCCTGTCGTGGAGCTGTCGAGAAGGAGAGCGCACTATGGTGCATCGGCATCAAAATACTTCACTCGTATCAAAGCAGTTCGAGGCAAAAGCTTTTTTCCTTTTGTGCGAGCGAAGCAAGCACCCCTCCCCCCCCTAAGGCTTGCGACTAGGGTGGCGACCAAGGCATAGACCTTGGCATACCTTGTCATCCGAGTTATTGAAGTCACCGTTGGCACCGTTGGCTGCGTGCGAGGGAGGACATCAATGATCAAGGAATACAGAGGTTCTCGGTACTTCCCGGGAGGTCACCCATCGTAGTATTGTTTCCCCCAGAGCTCGCTTAACCGTGGCAATCTCTTGCCACTAACCTACATTCTTGTGGTGTCTGAAGAAGGGGAAAGACTAAGGTTGACATTACCTTGAATGAGTTTTGGTCCCTCAAAGCTTCATTCTTTGCTTTCAAAGCCTATTTTTGAAGCAATTTTGGGGTGTCTTTTGGAGCCAGCTTGGAGTACTTTCACACATAGTTCTCTTCACACAAGTCCAAGAACAACAAGAAGGGTGTTCTTTGTACTTCTTTGACAATAAATATCAAACTTTGAGGTTGTGCTTTCAACCACATTCATAAAACTACAAGTTTCTCGAGACGTTTTCAGTTTTGGTGGGAGCACTCGCTGCAAATTTATGTAGGTTTTTGAGCCTAAAACATCAGAGTTGACAGAAACTTGCAAGTGTTATTGGCTAGTTTTTGGGTTGTGCATTCAACCTTTTATTGCCATTTTATTGCATATATTGAGCACATACACACCATGTACGCTTCTGTGGATACCGCTTATGTACATCCATGTGGTCATTGATATAGCGGTTACATTTTTGCATAAAGCCTTTTACATTTGATAAAGAGGGTCGTGGTGAGGTTTTCTTAACTCGGAGACACCTAGATGTCAGGATCTCTTCGGTGATGGAGATGGAAGACTTACCCAGCCTCGCCATAGGAGATGTATGATAGTTGTTCATAGGTGCTCGATAAGCAGGATAGAATGTTGATGGGAATGTTAAACAGTTACCTGCACCATCTACTTTGACTGTGAAGATTGAAGAAATTAATGCTATTTCTAATGATGTTGATGTGTTGATACTTGATAGTACTGTGCCAATTGAGGCTCTTATGGATGATTCTCTTTCCCACACTTGGCTGCTAGATTTTGGTGCTTCTTTCCATGTGACACCACATAGAGAATGGTTCTCTAATTCTGTAGCAAAGTCTCTTGGTACCGTGAGAGTTGGTGACTCTTACCAGTGTGATGTTGTGGGGATTGGAGATGTGGTTGTGCAGTTCATTGATGGTTCAATTTACTATGCATAATGTACTCCATGTACCTCAGTTATCATGAAGTTTGATGTCAGTTGGTCAACTTGATGACCTTGGTTACAAGGTAGTCTTCTATGCTCAGTTCTTTCACATATCAAAGGCCAATATGGTTATTGCAAAAGGAAGCAAAGTTGGCTCACTTTATCCTTTATTTATATTATAGAAAGAACACTTGTTAGCTGTTACTGAACAACCTATGCCTTGTATTTGGCATGGTCATCTGAGCCATATATTTCGTAGTGGAATGGAAAATCTTTCTCGTTCTGGCTACTTACCTGTGTTATCTTTCTCTGATTTTTCATTTTGTGAGCATTGTCAATATTGAAAGCAAACCAAAAATGTGCATAGAATACACATTGACTCTTCAATTCAGCCTTTAGATCTAGTTCATACAGATGTGTGTGGTCCTATGCAGACTAGGTCCTTAGGTGGTTCTCTTTACTTTGTCACTTTCATAGATGATGCTACTGAAAAAGGAACTAAGCTTAAGGCTTTACGTTCAAATAATGGGGGTGAGTATACCTCACATGAATTCAGCCTTTTCTATTAGTCTAGAGGGATTCGTAGAGAGTTTACAGCTCCTTATACCTTAGTACAGATTGGTGTAGCTGAGAGGATGAATAGAACTATTCAAAATAGAGTAGTCTCTATGTTGCATCATGCAAACCTCTCACAAGGTTTTTGGGCAGAAGCAATATTGACTGTAGTTTATGTGATTAACCTTTCACCTAGTAGTGCTAAAGGTTTGAAAGTGGCACAAGAGTTATGGACAGGGAAACCACCATATTATGATCATCTTCGAGTTTTTGGGTGTGAAACATATGTTCATATACCCAAGAATCGTAGACAAAAGTTGGACCATAAGTCAAAGAAATGCATTTTTCTTGGATATGGTCAAGAAGGACAATTTGGATATCGCTTATGGGATCCTGAAACACGACCAGTGATCAGAAGTAGTGATGTCATTTTCAATGAGTCTAAAATGCATAAACAACACATTAAGGAGGTTGAAGTGAGAAGAGCGGTGTTTGAGGATACTAGTCCTCCGGTTATCATGCATAAAAATGCTGCACATTGGGATGTTCAAGAGAATGTCCATTCAGATCAGTCTGCACATATTCCTGTTCAGCAACCATTGAGACATTCTGCATGTGTCTCACATCCACCTGATAGATATGTTCCATGTTTAGATTTTGTTATGCTAACAGATGCCGGTGAGCCTTCTTGCTACAAAGAGGCTATGCAGACAGAGGATCATGGCAAGTGGGAGTGTGCCATGAAGATTGAGTTGGATTCTATTCACAAGAATGGTACTTGGGATTTAGTACCTTTGCCAAAGGGCAGGAGAGCTTTACCATGTAACTGGGTATATACGCTGAAATTCACATCAGATAGTGCTTCTCCAAAGTATAAAGCATGACTTGTTGCAAAGGGTTTTAAGCAACAACATGGTGTTGATTTCAAGGAAATCTTCTCTCTAGTGGTCAAGATGACTACCCTGCACATGTTGCTTGGCTTCGCTGCAATGGAAGACTTAGAGCTAGTCCAAATGGATGTGAAAACTGCTTTCTTGCATGGCGATCTTACAGATGAGATCTATGAGAGCAAAGGATGCATATACTTGTGTCAAAGTGAGTACATATCCAAAGTACTTCATAGGTTCAATATGCAGGGTGGAAAGGCATTGAGTACACCTTTACCCACACATGTGAAATTGAGCAGGGATGATTGCCCCAAATCAAATGAGGTAAAGGAATTCATGACCAAAATTCTCTATCTGTCTACTGTTGGTAGTATCATGTATGCTATGGTAGGTATGAGACCAGTAATTGCATTTGCAGTGGGAGTGGGAGTTGTGAGCAGATATATGTCTAATCCTGGCAAGAAACATTGGGAAGCGGTCAAGATGATTTTAAGATATCTGAGTGGCACTAAGGACAAGTGTCTATGCTTAGGTAGAGGAAAATCATCCATTACTCGTTACACAGATTTTGACTATGCTCGTTGTGTAGACAATCGTAAGTCTACATCAGGGTACATTTTTCATTTTGCTGGAGGTGCTATCTCTTGGAGATCTCATCTTCAAGAATGTACAACTGTTTCCACCACAGAAGCAGAGTATGTTGCATCAAGTGAGGCATGTAAGGAAGCATTGTGGCTTTCTCGTCTTGCTTGTGATATGGGTTTACCTCAGCATGTACCTCGTTTGCTCAGTGATAGTCAGAGTGCCATCGCTTTGGCTAAGAATCCGGTCTATCATGCAAAGACTAAGCACATTGAGGTGAGGTATCACTTCATTAGAGATTGCTTAGCAACTGAGCATATTATTCTTGAGAAGGCTCACGCTCGAGGTAATGCTGCATATGCTTTGACTAAAGCTCTACCACAGGATAGCTTTCGATGCTGTTGTCACTTGATGGGGGTTACTTGATTCACGATCTTACACAGTCACTTGTATACTATGTAACATGCCCATCAGGTGGGAGGTATAGTTTGTATACTTACACTCAGGTATTCTTTATTTTTTTTCCATAGTTACTTTGGCCATATTGGCCTTTAGTGGGAGATTGTTACCGTTAGTGTCCATGTGAAAGGCCGAATGGCCACCGAACACTTCTTTGTATATGTTATTTAATAAAACATATAGTGGCCTTTCAGTCCAAGGTTTAATGCGTTTACCTCTACAAAGCGAACCCTCATAAACATCCTCCCCCTTGAAAAAAAGAAAGAAAAATGGTTTAGTAAGCGCCGATAATTTTTTTGACCAAATTTGGATGAAAAGCCGTGGGGGTGCTCACTGCCCTTGCCAAGCGACAAAATGGATGTGATGTATGTGTCGAAAGATGTTGTTGAGAACTCTCGGAGAGTCGGACCGGAGAGAGCTCACAGAACTACCAAGCTATAAGGAAAACAATGACGGCGCCAACGAAGAAGAGTTGGAGATCCCGCCGCCGGGGTCACGGGATCAGGATTCGGAAGTGGGCGGCAATCTGTCACGTGTATGATCGAATGAAAGAGGGTCGGAGAGAGCAGATTTTCAACAGGAAGCGGCATGGTCACTCTTCAAGTCAAAGGGATGGATCATGAAATTTCAAGTGACGACTGAAGAGATAGGGCGGGCTATTGATTTCTACAGCAACCGACGGCACGAATAGAAGTCGACTTGAGAGACACAAGGACGTTTAAACTGTTTTACAACTGCTCGCACTCGTGAGCGACTATAAATGTACGTGCGCGCATGAGAGAGAGAGAGAGAGAGAGAGAGAGAGAGACAGAGAGAGAGAGAGATGGAGCTCCTCTCAAACCGGATCCAGCCGTCTGAGCTCGTTCCAGGAGATCACGTTTACTCCTACCGCAAGAGATGGGGTTACCTGTTTCCCCATCATGGTACGTCTGCCTTCGTCCTCCTTTCGCTTTCCTTGTTTTTCATTTCATTTGGCGAAAACCGATTGATTTCTGTCTTACTGTATCTGTGATTTGGTATTCATGGTTGACATTCTGCTTCAAAGCCATTGTCACCATTTGAGTGAATGATCATTGATAGCATCTCCTCTCCCAGAAAAGATGCCCGCGTTTCATTCATAGATGGGTCATCGATCCCTGATCTGATAGATTCTGCGTCCATCAAGCTGGGTTGTTCGGCGGTGGAGTCCTCGTACTCCGATGATTACTCGATCTCTGTTCGCTGATGAGATCGCCCTCCAATGGAGAAGTGATTGTCGGTTATCGACCAAACTCGGGCCACGAACCTGATATTGATGCTTCGTGAATTCCGCATTAGTGGCGGAGGATGCTTCTGCTTCAGGGTTGCGATATATCCACCAGCTTCCATAGGATTCACCAAAATTCTCTGAATAATTGCACATTTCACACGAATTTCACAGTAGCAAATCCGTATTCTGTCGCAGATCGCAAATGCCTGTGGGCTTGCTCTCTGTTTGTTTGAAGGATACTGTGTTTCCCGTGCCGTTTACTGTCAAGCCAGGAGGATGACTTTCTCCGAATGTTTGGCAGGACTTTTCGTCCATGGAAATAAAGTGGTGCACTTCATGGGAGACACAAGCTTCATGGCGGCTGTAAGCGGGTGGGAGCCGTCACCACTCTGCGAGCAATGCGGCTTCCACGACTCCCTCACCGGAGTGTTGACATCGTGCCTGCAGTGCTTCCTCAAGGGCGGCACTTTGCGACGATTTAAGTATGGCGTCGGTCGGTGGGAAAGGATAGTGGCGCTTCGGGGCGTATGCTCTATGACGGAGGCTGACGCGTCCTGCGAGGCGGTATTAGAGCGTGCTGCATTCTTCGAACGGCGGGGCACCTTCGGCGTGTACGACGTTATAGAGAACAATTGCATGCACTTCGCTTACTATTGCAAGACTGGCAGAGTCAAGGATGGCGGCGGCGGGGCGGGGCGGCCACTCCCGGTGACAGAGGTGGAAAGCTGCCTTGCGAGGATGGTGAAGGAGAAATCGCTCGCCTTTTTATTCGCGAACGCCTGCAACACACTCGTTTCCTGCTTCACGGACGGAGAAGATCTGAGCGTTTTCTGTCCGGAGGGGCGGCGGGCCGAGCTCAAGAGCAGGGCTGCCGCTGCCTGCTCGGCGGCCGCCGCCAAGGCCGCCACCGACTCTGGGTCATGGGCGTTTTTCTCCCTAATGAGGCTCATCCACTCCAAAAGTGGCCCCATCATACTTTCCAACCCGCCCAATTCATCAAGCATAAACCGGTAGGGATATTCTCAACATTATCCAAAAGATAGCCTAGCAGCGATGGATTATTCTTTCTTCATCGCATCAATTTCGCATCATTCGTTTGAAGCTTCATGAGGTATGCGTCTATTCATGATGTGCTAGGGATTTGTGTGTCCCTCCTATCCCTCTCCCTCTCTCTCTAGCTTTACTTGACCATTCCTAAATCTCTACATTCCCTTTTTCTCTCCCCTACTGGCTAACGGTTCGCACCATGGAATTCTCTCTCTTGTTCTTTGCCTAGGACCTAATTTCATTTTCTCTCCTTATACCAATTGTCCTCCAACAAATTCTCTCTCTGTCTCTATTTGCACCCAATAAGAGATTTCATATTCTCCTTATTCACCAATTGTTCTCACCGAAGCCCCTTTGTATGATTACACATAGGCCATTGTAGAAAAGATGTACATGTGTGTATACATTGATCAATGATTTACCAAATTTACTATTGTTTTCAATCGATGTATTGTTTTCTTGCTTCATGTGCCTCTTCCCTCATAAGGATAACATCATTTATGACTTAATAAGACAAGCTTGAAGTCAACATTTCCAAAGATTTGATGAAAAGTCATCTTAGTGATGAGCTACATATTCATGTCTTATCTATTTTCCAATCATAAAGCACACACATTCACGCATCTAATTGTGCTAGAAGTAGGTCAGTTCTATTGAGTATTATTGTACATTACATTCCATCAATACACATGTTAAAGAAGCTTATGGAAACATGTCTTCAAGATTGACATATCCAAGATTAGGCCACTTAAAATAGTTTATTGGGTAACTTAAAATGTTCGAGAATTTGGCTCAAACATGTCTTCATGAGCGGCATAAGAAGATCCTAAGAGGATTCATTTTGCACAAAGAACTTAGTATAATAATTTAATTTTCTATTTCTTGAGAGTTAAACTCTTAATTGTATTAAAGGAGAAGATGGTCAAGATGGGCAGGGGGAAATAAGGTGGGGGGACATAAAGATTACTTGCCCCCTAGGTAGTAGAGCAATTCCAAATTCATAATGTTACCTTGAATTATAAATGTTTGTAATCAGTAGATGAAGAAATCTTGTAATGTGACAGCGAGCTTTCACATATAACTTCAACACTCCCACTCAAGCTCATTTGGGAGTTATCTTTAACCATATCTTGCAAATTTATCATATCCTTGAAACCTTTGAGTTTAGAAGCATCAAAGAACTTTGTTAACATGTTTGCAACCTCCATTTTGTTTCCTATGGACTTTATTCTCCATATCTTTGCTTAGTAACTTCTCCCTTACATAATGGTAGTGGATCTTCATGTGCTTACTCCTTGCATGAAACATGGGATTGCTTGCCAAGTAAATCATTTACATGTTATTTGCATATATAGAAATGATTTCAACTTGCACTTCCAGATCAGGCAAAAGCTTCTTAATCTACATTGCTTCACATGTGGAAAATGCTAATCGTCTATACTCAGCCTCCATGGATGAAAGTGCAATAGTAGGCTGTTTCCTCGAGGCCCATATGATAGATTTGCTTCCTATTACAAACACATATCGTGAAGTTCATCTCGTATCCTCCTTTGAGCTTTCCCAATTAGCATCACTAAAGCCTTTGACCTCTAATTCTTCACCAAACTTAAAAAAGAAGCATGATTAGTTATATGATTTATGTCTCTCAACAATCTCTTGGATAAATTTAAATTCTCACTTTTTAGAGATTGCATAAATAGAGAAAGTACACCAATAACAAATTAAATCAAGTTCTGTAATGTTTTGTAATGTCACTACATCTTCTCGATTTTTCTCCATTGTTTGAGTAAGGCTTTGTATTTGTGTCCATGGCCTGAGTGAGTGGTTTGCATTCACTGATTCCAAATTTGAAGAGAATATCCAACAGGCAATTCCTTTGCATCAAGTATATTTCATCTCTCCTAGATCTAAAATTTTGACCTTGAAACCTTCCTTTAGATTCTTTATGAAGCATCCTTTCTTATTGAATATTATATGATAACCATTCTTTATCATCTTTCCTACTGAAATCAAGTTCTTTGAAATTGTAGGAACATGAAGAATATTAGATAGCATCTTTGCTTCACTTGTATCTCCAAGCGTATATCTCCAATATGTTCAATCAGATGTTTGAAAGATCCCAATTAGCTACCTACCACTCTCCTCTCAACCTTAAATAGCCCTTGCCCTTGGCACCTCTAGAATCTTCTCTAAGGTCCAAACACTCCTCATATGGCCACTCTGCGGAGATGGAATAACCTCGAAGATCCGTGCTAGAGCCTTGGCTCTCCCGAGCTCTGGTCTTGATCCAGCTAGGATCCTCGACCAAATGCAGGTAGAATAATGGTCTGAAGCTTATTGAACACGTGTTTCGAAAAATTTCCTGTGAACCTAGGATCCTTGTCTGAAACTATAGATCTAGGTAGACCATGTAGTCTAAAAATATTCTGAATAAATAGTCCCATGACTTGCTTAGCCTCCACTGATTCATTTGTAGGGATAAGGTGTGCCATTTTACTCAAATGATCAACCACTACAAGAATAGCATTCTTTTGTTATGGTATCCTAGGTAAACCTATTATGAAGTCCAAGGAAATACTATCCCAACAATACGGTGGTATCTCCAATGGCTGTAGCAGACCTGGAGAACTAATCCTCTCTACTTTATTAACTTGACATTTAAAATATTGACTTATATAATTGTTTATATCTCTAACTATCTTTGATCACAAAAAGTACATTTAATCAACTGCAAAGTTTTCTCAATACCAGAATGTCCTGCACAAGGTGCATCGTGGTTCTCGAAAATAACCTCTTTTCTAAACTTTCCTTCTTGGGAATTAGGCACACAAATCTTTCCCTTTCTTTTGAGCAAACCTTGCTCCACTTGAAAAGTTAAGAATGCTTGATCTTTATCATTTTGTGATAACTTTTTGATTATAGACTGACAATAATCATCTTCAATCTGTGAATCTTTGATCTCTTGGATCGAATCACTATCAAGAACTATGAAGCTAATCTGATGCAAAATACGAGATAATGCATCTGCAATTGTATTCATTTTTCCTTTTCTATATAGAATTTCCATATGAAATTCTTGCATCAACTTAGCCCATCTAACTTGTCTCCCCCGAAGATCAGGCTGGGAATAGAAATACTTCAATGTGTGATGATCTGTGTATACTTTAAAGGTTGCACCATATAGATAGTGTCTCCAAATCTTAAAGCATGGACTATTGCATATAATTCTTGTTCATGGACAGACCAATTTCTCTGAGCTGGAGAAAGTTTCTTACTTTGAAAAGCTACTAGTCTGCCATCTTGAATCAAAACGGAACCAACTGCGATGCCACTAGCATCCGTTTCTATTTCAAAAGGTTTTTGAGGATCTACCACCAATAAAATTCGAGCACCTGAAACTGCTTGTTTCAATATATCAAAAGCTTTCTGTTGTGCACTAGTCTATACAAAATTTAGATTTTTCTATAACAAATCCATCAATGGCGTAGTTGTGTGCAAATAGTTGGCAATAAATTTCCTATAGAAGCCTGATAATCCTAAGAATGATTGCAATTGGTGCTCATTCTGAGGAATCGGCAAACCAAGGATCACAAAAACTTTCTGTGGATCCATTCTAATTCCATCTGTAGAAATTATATATCCTAAGTACTCAACCTCACATAAACATAGCTGTGTCTTCTCTGGATTGAGGTACAAAGTGTTGTCATTCAATATTTGAAAATTGTACGCAAATGATATTCATGTTCTTCCAAACTTTTACTATAAACCAACAGATCATCTACAGAATCAACCACAAAGTGACCAATAAAAGGACGAAAAATATCATTCATGAGCATCATAAAAATAGCTGGAGTATTAGTTAAACGAAAAGGCATTACAAGATACTCATAATGATCAAATCTAGTACGAAAAGCTGTTTTATGTACATCATCGTCCTTGAATCTTATTTAATGATAAACACTTTTTAAGTCTATTTTACTATATACAATAGCACCTCCTAGTGCATCCAGAATATCATCAATGTGAGGCATTGGATATCTGTGTTTTATTGTTACTTTATTTAATGCTCTAAAGTCTATACACATCTTGAAAGATCCATCGTTTTTGCGAACCAAAAGCACTGTGGCTGCAAAAGGTGAATAACTGGATCTGATGAGTCCTTTGTCAAGATACTCCTCGACGGTACGATGTACTTCTACCTCCTCTTGTAGACTCATTCGATATGGCTGTCTGGCCGGTGGATGAGCTCCTGGTACTAGCTCAATCCTATGCTCCACTTTTCTGCAAGGTGAAAGACCTGCAGGTAACTCTGAAAGAAACAAGTGTTGGAATTCAGTTTTCATTCTAGAAACTAGCTGAGCCTCCAGACTAGTTCGAATCTATAAACTTAACAACTCTTTATGCTCAAAATATAAGAAATACAAATACTTACACTCTGCTTTTACCATCGCACAGGTAGATGCTCCTCTGTATACCTTGACGTCTGGCTCTCCACGGATGATGATGCGGTGATCATTATGATTAAATTGATATATGTGAGTCTGAAAATCAATAGTTGGCTTCTTACTTGCATGCCACTGTTTACTGAGGATGAGATAAAATCTAGCCAACCTGGCGATCTCAAAATCTAGCTCATCTTTATAAGTCTGTATCTAGTTTGGTAATCCAACAACTTGTCGATCCCAGGTCTCAGATCCCTTCCCATCTGCCAACTCTACTCTGTAGGTGTATGCAGATGGAGTAGTCTTCAACTTTAGTTTCTTGACTAAGGAAGAGTTAATAACATTATGTGTGGATCTTGTATCAAATAGAACTTTAATGAGATGTCCATGAACTTCCCTACTCATGACATCCAACTTGGTGTCTGGGAACTGATACCCTTTTTGAGCAACTCCGGATAACACTACATCTGGAACATTCTTAACCTTGTTAGTGACTGTTATATTTAAAATCAGTTTTTTATCTTTAGATGGAGGACCCATCTCAGTATCTATAGCTAGAAGATCAAAATCCGAAGGAGATGATAGAGTGGATGGTGAGGACTGCTGCCTCTCCACCACCATCATTGCAGATATCTTCTTTTTCTTCTTAGGATACATCCTGTAAGCATGTCGACCTAGGCATTCATAACAAAGACCCTCATGATAGGCCTTTTCTTTCTGTTACTGTGTCAAACTGGATCTCTGAAAATCTCTATCTGCCATGGATGCACTTACTTTTCTCTTCTCATGGCTCGAAGTCTGAATGACATTCATCTGTCTGTTAGATGCGAGAACTGAAGCTATCGGCTTCTTGAATCTCGTCCAAGTATTCTTTTGTCTTGAAGGTTGTAATCGAGAGCGTCACCCATCCTCCAACACCAAAGCAAGTTCTACTACCTCATTTAGGGTGTGGCATTGCTCCTTGCGCACAAGTGGACACAACGTCTCCCTAAGCCCAAGAAAAAATTTATGCACCTGAAGAAAATCAGACACCTAATCTGGAATCTTCAAGACAAGACTTCCCTATATTTATTTGCATACTCCTGCACTGAAAGTTGTCTCTACTGTAGGAAAAATCATGCATCTAGAGCCCTGGAACGCTCATCTGGAGGAACAAAATTATTGTAAAATATAACTTTAAATTCTGCCTAAGTGGCCGGTTCCATCTTATCTTTCTCTATTTTCCTCCACCATCGATGAGCAACATCCATCAAACTGTAAGTGGCATGCTGTATTTTTTGTTTTTCATCCTCAATATTACAAAGCCAAAAACACTGTTCCCACTTACTTATCCATTGCTCCACTGCATCTATCGTCCTGGCACTAACTTATCCGTGGTACTTTGATGGATTTAAATATTTAACTTGCCATCTGAAATCTCTACCAGAAGAAGCCCCCACATCGGTCAATGGTATTTGTGAACTAGATGGTTCACTAGATGGAACTTCCATCTGCATAGGTGTGTCGATAGGTGGCACCTCTGGTTTGTTAATTGCTTGGAGGATCTTCTGAAGGGTATCCTCCATGCCTCTAACTTTAGCATTGAGATTCGTAATCTCTGTAGTATAAGGTCCTCAAGTTCGACCTCTTCCATGGGAGTTACAATCTCATCGGCATTCATTCTCTTGCACAGAAAAACCGACCATGACAAGTTCTTTTTGCCCAAACATTCACGTCTATCCACGTCCCCAAGATAGCCACCCCACGCAAAAAAGCTCCTTCAATTCACATGCACGAGAGCCCTTCTTCTTTCCCACGAATTTTTTGAGGAAGACGATGAAGCGGTCTCTTCTCTTCAAGACTTTTCTTTCTCTCACTCAAGCTCTAATACCAAATGAAAGATCCCAATTAGCTACCTGCCACTCTCCTCCCAACCTTAAATAGCCCTTTCCCTTGGCACCTCTAGAATCTTCTCTAAGGTCTAAACACTCCTCATATGGCCACTCTGAGGAGATGGAATAACCTCGAAGATCTGTGCTAGAGCCTGAAAGAAATTGGAGAAGCTTGTAGAAGGTAGAACGGTGCGTTTCGAGGCGACGAAGTTTGGTCAAGCCAACCAGCACAAGACCAGCCCTTGCGCTTATGGAGACTCAAATAGACCTTATAGGCATGCAGTAAGTGCAAAGAAACACATTATGTACCTTGGAGCATCAAGGAGAATGAGTCGATACAAAACAGATAGGTTCACGGGTCGAATAGCTCAAAAAACTTACTATCTATGGAAGAGGCAATGAAATTCAAATGCCCATAGCGACCACCGTGATTACAATTAGAAACAATCCTTTTATGGGAGTGATACACATAGGGTTGAGTGCACGGAATGCACAAAAATATAAGGAATAAGCGAAATATGCTATAGGAATGAATGCGACATTCACTGGTGGTACTTCCTATTTTTTAGGAATACGCAGAGATTGACCCCGAGGCAGAAAAACTCAGCTTTCTCCCAATCTGAAGAACCAAGTGCTATGAAAATTTACAGGCATAAACTAGACACTAATACCTTTCCAATGAGTCATCTTGAACTCAATTTGAAGCTATGGAGAGAGAACACCAGCCTCTGCAAGGTTATTGTTGGCGAAGAAGATGATGTAGAGAATTGAAGGAGCAAGACAATGATGGTCACAAGTATATGTATATTGCTTCCATATAATGTACACGTGATTTCAAGTCCTTATATAGCCTCTAGGAGTGTTCGAGGACTTTTACAAGTTGAATTTGAATTCAAATGAAGGTGGGAATGGGGGTTGGAGGGAATCAATTAACTTTCCTACAATCTAGGAAAAGTGAAGATCTAGTTTGATCTACTTTTAGGTGATTGATTGCTTGATTGAATGCAACTTCAACCACCAAAAATTCGTGGGATTTTGACTCTATCTTTCTACCTTTACATGTGTAAAGCTCAAGGCTTTTAAACGATAAATGAACCATAAAAAATTTCTCAAAAAAATACAATAAATGAGCATAAGAAAAAGAACTCTCCAACGGATATTCTTTCGACGCGATAGCCTTTGATGTAGATCAAATCCACCTCAAGCATAGTGTAAGCTTGATGTTCCAACAGCTCCCCCTCAAGCTAAAGTATACTTGAGTCTTCATTCTTTGATAGGTTGAATACCTGCCATAGCTTTGAATCTACAAAGCTTTATTCAGTCAAGTGCCTTCGTCATCATATCTGCTACTTGCTTTTCAGTAGGAACAAAAGAAATATCAATCTCCTTTGCCATGAGCTTCTCCGTGATGAAGTGGTAATGGACTTCTATGTGCTTGGTTCTCGCATGGAAAATAGGATTTGTCGCTAGATGCATGACACTTACATTATCTCCGAATATGTGAGGTTTGGAACTCACAAGTCCCAAATTTGTATACAATGCTTTTAATAAAATTGCCTCTTGAGTTGCTATGGTCAAGCCTCTGTACTCTGCTTCAGTTGAGGATAAAGCAACTGTTGGTTGCTTCTTGGAACTCCATGACACTAGCTTTGAACCTGCAAATGCTAAGTAACCAGATGTACTTTTTCTATCATCCTTAGCTCCTGCCCAATCTGCATCTGAGTAGATTTTGATAAATATGAAGAGTAAGGATAGAATATACCTTCGTTGATTGTACCTTTGAGATACTTAAGTACTCTCTTAGCCGCATCCATGTGTGGTCTTCTCGGTGAGTGCATGAACTGACTAAGCACTCCCAAACTATATGAGATGTTTGCCCTTGTATGAATAGCATATATCAAGCTACCTACCAAGCTTTGATACTCTTTAATGTCTTCAATTTTCTCACCTTCATAAACACTAAGTTTATGATTCATCTCCAAAGGCGTACCTGCAGGTTTAGTGTTCTCCATTTTGAACTTGAGAAGAAGATCCTGAATGTATCTTCTTTGAGTCAAATACATTCCTTCATCTGTGTATATCACCTGCATACTTAGGAAATATGTGAGCTCACCTAGGTCGCTGATTTTGAACTCCTCTTGCATGTGTCTCTTGATCCTTTGAATGCCATTTAGATCATCACCTATCACAATAATATAATCTACATATACACATAGATAGATAACCTCATTGTGATCCCTTTTGATGAATAGAGAAGGATCTGAGCTGCTAGCTTTGAGCCCTTGATCTTGAAGATATGTAACCAACCTGTAATTCCAAGCTCTAGGAGCTTGTTTCAACCCATACAATGCTTTCTTAAGTCTGCAAACATAAGATGCATGATTAGGGTCTTCAAAACCTGGTGGTTGTGACATGTATACCTCTTCACTTATCCAACCATTTAAGAATGCATTTTTCACATCAAGTTGGAGGAGTCTCCAATTCCTTGCAACAGCTACACTTATCAATGTCCTGATTGTAGTCATCTTTGCAACTGGTGAGAATGTTTCCTCATAGTCTATACCATGAGTTTGTGAGCATCGTTTGGCAACTAATCTTGCCTTGTACCTGCAAACTGATCCATCTCAATTTCTTTTAACTTTATATACCCATCTGCAACCAATTACCTTTTGATTCGACGACATTGGAACCAAAATCCCAAGTGTCCATGTCCTTCAATGCATCTATCTCTTCGTTCATGGCCTTTTCCCAATTAGGGTTTCCCTTTGCCTCTTCATCGGTTGAGGGTTCCTCTGAAATAGAGTCTTTTGCCAAGTAGATTGAATGCTTTGTAACAAATGTGGAATCATATCAATACCTTTCTGGTTGTTTCTTCTCTCTTGCTGATCTTCTAGATGCTTGTTTGGAGCATTCTCCAACCTCTTGCATCTTTGCTTTGCCTCTTGACTTCCATAGCTTGTAATTCTTTTCTCTGTCATCTTGATCATCACCTATATCACTTCTTGGATCCTGGACCTGTGTATCGTGCTTGCTTCCTAATTGATGAGAGTCAGAATCAAGATCATATGGTAGTGTTACCTTTTGTTTGTCTTTATCACACCAAGACCTGTGTTCTTCAAACACAACATCTCTACTTATATTGAATTGCTTGGTTGAAGGATTGAAGAACCTGTAACCCATCTGAGTTGAATCATATCCAATAAACACTGCCTTTGTTGCCCTTTCATCTAGTTTATCTCTTATTTGTGATGGTACATGAACATAAGCTAAACAACCAAAAACCTTGCAATGTCCAAGACTAGGTTTTCTTCCATGCCATGCTTCATAAGGAGTCATATCTTGAAGTGATTTGGATGGTAGTCGATTGATAAGGTACACAACAGTTGAAATAGCTTCTGCCCATAGATAATATGGCAACTTCTTCTCTTCAAGCATTGTTCGGGCTGATCCAACCAATATCTTGTTTCTCCTCTCTGCAATTCCATTTAGTTGAGGAGAGTACCTAGTAGTCACTTCCCTTTTGATACCTTTTTCCTGTAAGAACTCATCAAACTCTTTGGAGAAGTATTCTCCCCCTCCATCTGACTTCTTTAGTGATCTACCTGTATGATTCTATACTTCTTGAAGCAATCAAACACTTCATTCTTATTCCTGATAAGGTATAGAATATTCCATCTACTATAGTCATCAAAAAATGAGACATAATACCTTGATCTTGCCAATGAAGGTTCTTGATTTGGTCCCCATATATCTATATGTACTAAGTCCAATAAGTTGTTGTGGATGTAGCCTTTGTGGTTGAAATGTTGTCTTTGTGCCTTCCCAATCTGACATGCATCACACCTGTTGATCATGTGTTGCTTTGATATGTTCGGCAGTCCTAGAACACTTTGATCCCTGCATATATCCTTCAAGGTTCTTTCATTCACATGAGCAAGTCTCTTATGCCACACTTCAAGCTCACTTAGGGTTTGAGACCCAAAGTTGAATAGAGCTATGTTCCTGGTTTCTCCTACTTCAAAAGTAAAGAGCCTACCATGCTTGTCACCTCTGGCTATCTTCTTGAAGCCTTGACATGGATCTTCTACAAAAGCTCCATGTTGGGTGAACCTAACTTGCAAGCCTTTTTCAACTATTTGGCCTACACTTATTAGGTTTTTAGTGATAGTGGGTACATAGAGAACCTTACTCAAAATATTTATCCTGCCATTGGAAGCTTTGACATTACCAATCTTCTCCACATTGTGCTTTGTGTCATCCCCTGTTTGCACTTCATGTCTATGCTTTGGACTTTCCAAATTAGATAGAAGAGCAATGTTGCCTGCAACATGATTCGAGCATCCTAAGTATATGTAGAACAAATGATCATCTTCTTTACCTTCTTTGTGGCTTAGATTCATAAGAAGCAATGAGTCTTAATGTGGTTGATCTTCTGAATAGTTGTTGTATTCCCTTCTATTATAGCTTCTATTGTTATTGTTGAAGTTGTGTCCACCTCTGCCTCTATTGCTACCATATCCACCTCTTCCACTTCCTTTCTGGGTCTTCCCATTGAACCAACAATTCTGAGTGGTGTGGTTGGTCTTATCGCATATGGCACAAGGTTGAACATTCTGACCTTTGGCTTTGTCTTGTTTTGGTCCTTTCTTCTTCCCTTTCCACTTGCTCTTGCTTGCAAAGTTGGCTTGAGAAGTCTCTTCTTCATCTTCTTCCTTCTTCTTGCCTTTCTGCTTCTTATCCTTCTTATCTGCATATAGAGCACTAGTCGAATTACTATGATAAGCATTATCTTCCTTTATGCTATTGTTGGCTTCTTGATTGAAGAGTTGTCCAAGAAAGATATTGAAGTCTGGAGTCTGCACATCCATGATGAGATCATAAGTTGTCATGAAGGATTGCCATTGCTTATCACTTCGAGAATGCCATTGAAAATTTGCCTCATGATGACCTCTTCTTCAATCAGCTCTCCAATTGATGCTTACTGATCCGCAACCTCCTTGACCTTGGTAACAAACTCTGTGATGGTTTGTTTAGGTGTCTTCTTTATTTGGTTGAACTCGTTGCAAAGATGATTCTTTCTTGCTTTGGTACTAGCAGAAAAGAAAGTCTCGAGAGCATCCCAAGTCTCTTGAGATGTCTTGCATCCTCTAATATGTGGTAATAGAAAGTCAGAGATAGAGTTTATTATGTAGGACCTTGCTTGAGCATCCCTTGCGCACCAAAGTGTGAGCTTATCTGTCTCCTCTTGTGTAGGTCCTCCTTTGGATCTTGGAATAGGCATAGCTTCATCACCTGCTACAATTCCATAAAGATTTCTACCTTGCAAATAGGTCTCCATTCTAATTTGCCAAGCCGCATAGTTGTGTCAATCAAGCTTCTCGATCATTGAGGGAAAGCCGTCACCCATCTTGATCTAGCTCTGATACCACTGAAAGAACTTGGAGAAGCTTGTAGAAGGTAGAAAGGTGCGTTTCGAGGCGACAAAGTTTGGTCAAGCCAACCAGCACAAGACCAGCCCTTGAGCTTATGGAGACTCAAATAGACCTTATAGACATGCAGTAAGTGCAAAGAAACACACTATGTACCTTGGAGCATCAAGGAGAATGAGTCGATACAAAACAGATAGGTTCACAGGTCGAATAGCTCAAAAAACTTACTATCAATGGAAGAGACAATGAACTTCAAATGCCCATAGCGACCAGCGTGATTATAATTAGAAAAAATCCTTTTATGGGAGTGATAGACATAGGGTTGAGTGCACGGAATGCACAAAAGTATAAGGAATAAGAAAAATATGCTATAGGAATGAATGCGACATTCACCGGTGGTACTTCCTATTTTTTAGGAATACAAAGAGATTGACCACGAGGCAGAAAAACTCAGATTTCTCCCAATCTGCTGAACAAAATACTATGAAACTTTACAGGCATAAACTAGACAGTAATACCTTTCCAATGAGTCATGTTGCATTCAATTTAGATCTCTAGAGAGAGAAAAGCAGCCTTTGCAAGGTTACTATTAGCGAAGAAGATGATGTAGAGAATTGAAGGAGCAAGACAATGATGGTCACAAGTGTATGTATATTTCTTCCATATAATGTACAAGTGATTTCAAGTCCTTATATAGCCTCTAGGAGCGTTCGAGGACTTTTACAAGTTGAATATGAATTCAAATGAAGGTGGGAATGGTTGTTGGAGGGAATCAATTCACTTTTCTATAATCTAGGAAAAGTGAAGATCTAGTTTGATCTACTTTTAGGTGATTGATTGCTTGATTGAATGCAACTTAAACCACCATAATGGATTTTGGCTCTATCTTTCTGCCTTTACATGTGTAAAGCTCAAGGCTTTTACAACGGTAAATGAACCATAACAAATTTCTCAAAAAAATATAATAAATGAGCATAAGAAAAAGAACTCTCCAACGGATATTCTTTTCACGCGATAGCCTTTGATGTAGATCAAATCCACCTCAAGCATAGTGTAAGCTTGATGTTCCAACAGAGCCTTGGCTCCCTCGAGCTCTAATCCTTGACCTAGCTAGGGTCCTCGACCAAATGCAGGTAGACCAATGGTAGACCATGGAGGTCTAAATAAATCTAACAATGTTGCATATCATCACCTATTTCAACATATCCCTTTCTACTTGGTACCTATATATTAGTGATATATGATTACTACAACTTGAATGAATGTACGTTTTTTTTCATCATTATAAGAGATTCTATACTCATGTTTCATTGCAAGTAATGTGCTCTTTCTTCCTTCACTTGAGGTGCTTGCATGGTTGCCTTGAATTCTTTGATTGGGTCATTCAATATTCCATTTTTCATCCAACAATTAATAGCATAGTGTCTGACTTATCTTGCCAATGAAGGTTCTTGACTTGGTCCCCATACATCTGTATGTACTAAGTCCAATAAGTTGTTGTGGATGTAGCCTTTGTGGTTGAATGATTGTCTTTGTGCCTTCCCAATCTGACATGCATCACAGCTATTGATCATGTGTTGCTTTGATATGTTCGGCAATCCTAGAATACTTTGATCCCTACATATATCCTTCAAGGTTCTTTCATTCACATGAGCAAGTCTCTTGTGCCACACTCCAATCTCACTTAGGGTTTGAGATCCAAAGTTGAATAGAGCTATGTTCTTGGTTTCTCCTACTTCAAAAGTAAAGAGCCTACCATGCTTCTCACCTCTGGCTATCTTTTGAAGCCTTGACATGGATCTTCCACAAAAGCTCCATGTTGGGTGAACCTAACTTGCAAACCTTTTTCAACTATTTGGCATACACTTATTAGGCTTTTAGTAATAGTGGATTCATAGAGAACCTTACTCATAATGTTTGTCCTGCCATTGGAAGCTTTGACATTACCAATCTTCTCCACATTGTGCTTTGTGTCATCCCTTGTTTGCACTTCATGTCTATGCTTTGGACTTTCCAAATCACATAGAAGAGCAATGTTGCCTGCAACATGATTCGAACATCCTGAATCTATGTAGAACAAATGATCATCTTCTTTACCCTCTTTGTGGCTTAGATTCATGAGAAGCAATGAGTCTTCATGTGGTTGATCTTTTGAATAATTATTGTAGTCCCTATTATAGCCTCTATTGCTATTGTTGAAGTTGTGTCAACCTCTGCCTCTATTACTGCCATATCCACCTCTTCCATTTCCTTTTTGGGTCTTCCCATTGAACCAGCAATTCTGATGTGGTGTGGTTGGTCTTATCGCAGATGGCACAAGGTTGAACATTCTCACCTTTGGATTTTTCTTGCTTTGATCCTTTCTTCTTTCCTTTCAACTTGCTCTTGCTTGCGAAGTTGACTTGGGAAGTCTCTTCTTCATCTTCTTCCTTCTACTTGCCTTTCTGCTTCTTATCCTTCTTATCTGCATATAGAGCACTCGTTGAATTACCATGATATGAGTTACCTTCCTTTATGCTATTTTTGGCCTCTTGATTGAAGAGTTGTCCAAGAAAGATATTGATGTCTGGATTCTTCACATCCATGATGAGATCGTAAGCCGTCGTGAAGGATTTCTGTTGCATATCACTTCGATTGTCATTGAGAATTTGCCTCATGATAGCCTCTTCTTCAATCAGCTCTCCAATGGATGCTAACTGATCCGCAACCTCCTTGACCTTAGTAACAAACTCTGTGATAGTTTGTTTAGGTATCTTCTTCATTCGGTTGAACTCGTTCCAAAGATGATTCTTTCTTGCTTTGGTACTAGCAGAATAGAAAGTCTCGAGGACATCCCAAGTCTCTTGAGATGTCTTGCATCCTCTAATATGTGGTGATAGAAAGTCAAAGATAGAGTTTAATATGTACAACCTTGCTTGAGCATCCCTTGCACACCAAAGTGTGAGCTTATCTATGTCCTCTTGTGTAGGTCCTTCTTTGGATCTTGGAATAGGCATAGCTTCATTAGCTACTACAATTCCATAAATATTTCTACCTTGAAAATAGGCCTCCATTCTGATTTTCCAAGCCACGTAGTTGTGTTGATCAAGCTTCTCGATCATTGAGGAAAAGCCATCACCCATCTTGATCTAGCTCTGATACCACTGAAAGAACTTGGAGAAGCTTGTAGGAGGTAGAAAAGTACGTTTCGAAGCAATGAAGTTTGGTCTAGCCAACCGGCACAAGACCAGCCCTTGAGCTTATGGGGACTCAAATAGACCTTCTAGGCATGCGATAAATGCAAAGAAATGCACTATGTACTTTGGAGCATCAAGGAGAATGAGTCGATACAAAACAGATAGGTTCGTGGATCAACTAGCTAAAAAAACTTACAATCTATGGAAGTGACAATGAACTTCAAATCCCCATAGCGACCATCATGATTACGATTAGAAAAAATCCTTTTATGGCAGTGATACACATAGAGTTGAGTGTATAGAATGACAAAAGTATAAGGAATAAGCAAAATATGCTATAGGAATGAATCAAACACTCAACGCTGGTACTTCCTATTTTTCAGGAATATGTAGAGATTGACCTTGAGACAGAAAAACTGAGTTTGCTCCCAATCTACTAAACTAAATGTTATAAAAAGTTATACGCATAAACTAGACACTAATACCTTTCCAATGAGCCATTATGCACTCAATTTGGAGCTTTGTAGCGAGAGGAGCAGAAACCTCTGCAAAATTACTATTGGTGAGAAGATGATGCAGAAAATTTAAGGACCAAGACAATGATGGGCACGTGTATATATATTGCTTCCATGTATTTTACAAGTTATTTCAAGTCTTTATATAGAATCTAAGAGTGTTCCATGACTTCTAACAATGGATTTTGAATTCAAATGAAGGTGGGAATGGTTGTTGGAGGGAATCAATTCACTTTCCTATAATCTAGGAAAAGTGAAAATCTAGTTTGATCTACTTTTAGGTGATCGATTGCTTGATTGAATACAACTCAACTACCATATCTGACTTCGACATCAAGCTATATTTTGAATCATGCAGATTGGGCCGGCTCAAAAGATGATAGGAGGAGCACCTCTAGCTACTTATCTTTTGTAGGATCAAAGTTGATTTCATGGTCATCAAAGAAATAACCAACTATGCCATTGTCATCAACTAAAGCTAAATATAGGGGTCTAGCAAATGCAACACAAGAGGCAATGTGGCTTAAGCCACTCTACTCAGAATTGGGATACATACATACACTCCAATGATCTTTGGAGATAACACTAGCTCACTTCATTTGGCTGCTAATCCTGTATATCATGCAAGGACTAAGCACATTGAAGTGCATTATCATTATGTGAGAGAAACTACTCAGCAAGGACATACAGTTGTCCTATGTATAAACAAACCTACAATGTGCAGATATGCTAACCAAATCTTTGGATGGAACAAAATTGAACAGGTTCAAGATGATGATTGGATTGCAGGTGATTAAAGAAAATCGAAGCCAAGATAATTAGTCTTGAGGGGGATCTTGGTGCAATTACTCCAAGCCTAAATGCTTATCATAAGGCTCATATGTACATTCATGTACTAGCACATGAATGATCTCTTGTAAAGATTGACTTTTTACTACTTGTAAAACTACACATATGGAATCACTTCAATTACAAGTTGTTAGGATAATATTTTCACAATTTATTAGTGACTTAGATGGAGATTGAGATCCTAAAATCTAGAGACACTTTTTGGCAGAAGTTTGAATTTCAAAATTCAAAAATTAGCTCCAACTTTAGCTATAAAAGAGGACTTCAAAAGTCACATATGGGCAGCCCAAATTGGAGAGATATTCAAAGAGATCTTAAGTTGATATTGAGCTCACATCATAGCTCTAACATTGCCCTCACATCATGCAATCATTCATTGCCAATGTCAATGTAATCTATGTGCATTAATACATATAGTTTTCTCATATCTCATACCTTCTACTCTGTCATGTACCACTCAAAATAGTGAACTTCTTTGAATTGTTTCTCAGTGTATACTTGATCATTTGATGTGATTAAAGTTGTTATAGATTTACTGGACACTTTGCCTTCTTGCTATCAAGTTGCATTATCATTTCCTTGACCAATCTCGAGTTATGAGCTAAACACTGCTCATTGGTGTGCATAATGTTAGTGCCCGAAAATCTCGGGATTCACCTCTAACTTGCTAAGCATCATTCGCTGAGCATGGTCCATCATTTCAAGTGAAATAAGGTGCAAACATTAGCTATCCAAGTTAACTAGATATGCCCAAAATCATTTTATTCAATTTTTAGCAAAGAGGGATTACTGTTCATTTCTTTGAGCATGTGTAGTGGCCGAAATAGTAAGCTTTGGTTCATAGTTGAAACTCCTACTCATCTATTTTGATCCAATGATTTGAGGATCATATTCCAAAGTAATTGGGTGATTATTTGTGCTTCTTGGGAAGCTCAAGGTGTCCACTTTGCACTCTTTAATTCAATTTTGGCTGGTGTAAAGCAGGAACTTAGAGCAGCAATGCATCTCTAGAAGGTGTCCATCATCTCCTCCAACACAGATCAAGCTTTCCTGGTTAGTCGGAAGGGCAAAGGTAAATGGAGCTCTTCTATTAGTAAGAAGAAATCTACTAATTCTACACAATCGAAGAAGGAAGACAGAGAAGAGAGGAAAATAGAAAAGAAGAAATTGTTTTGCAAATATTGTAAAGGAATTGATCATGTAATAAAGAGCTCTCCAAAATTGGCTGCTAAAGGGGCAAGGAAAAAGAGGTTGGAATGGTTGTTGCAGAGGCCTCTACACCCAAAATAGAGTCTGCTAATCTTGTGCAGAATGAATAATGGGAATTTACCACTCTTTGCAGTTATGACCCATCTTTTCATGAATAGTGTATGTATATAGTAGACACAGATGTTTGGTACTTTGATAGTGGGGCGACCAAACATATTCCCTTGTAGCACAGTTTCTTCACTTCACTTGAGCCAACCCCTACAAGGAATATTGTCACCTGTGCCAACAACTCCTCTTATCATGTTATGGGAGTTGGTAAGATCATTCTGACTACCGCTCATGGTAGTTCTTTTACAGTGTCAGATGCTTTATTTAATTTTTTTATCAATTTCAGCATTAGTCGAGATTGGCTTGGTTGTGAAATTTTTTGATGACAGATGTACAGTTCATGACCTATCAAATGGCAATGTCATTATTGCTTCTGGAGTTTTATGTCATGGGTTATATAAGCTCATAGACTATGAAAAATTTGTGAATGATTTAGCATATGCAGTACATGATTCTTAGGCTATGTCAGATGCAAAGCTTTGGCATGCACGCTTGAGGCACTTGGTAAACATGATTGAGCATGTGCAGTATATGATTCTCACACTATGCCAGATGCAAAGCTTTGCCCAAACTTGAGGCACTCGATAAACATATATGTGAAGGCTATATTTTGGGCAAAATGTAGCGTTCCTCATTCCCAAAAGATGGTTCAGCTCGAGCTACTCAGAAATTGCAGCTTGTTCACAGTGATGTCTGTGGTATGCAGACACCCTCTTTTGCAAACTATCTTTACTTCAACACTTTCATTGATGATTTTTCCAAACATGCATGGGTATATCCATTGAAACCAAATTCTAAAGTGTTTGTGTGCTTCAAAAATTTTCTACTTTTGGCTGAAAATCTGTTAGCATGTAAAATAAGCACTCTCCATTCTAATCGAGGGGGGGGGGGAATATATGTCTTTTGACTTTAATGCATTTCTAGTTGAATGTGGGATAAAACATCAGTGTATAGTGCCCTATAAACCTCAATAGAATGGAGTTGCTGAACGAAGGAACCAGTCACTCATGGACATGGCGAGATGTATGGTCAAGTCAGGCTTCACCACATAGTTTTTGGCTTGAGCCTATTAAGTGTTCATCATATGTACTTAACAGGTGTCCCACTAAAGCACCACAATCTATCACTCCATATGAGGCTTGACATGAGGAGCAAGCCATTTTTTGTTCACCTGCATGTTTTTGGTTGTCTAGCATATGCATTAGTGCATGAACAACAACATAGGAAATTGTATGATAAAGTAGTGAAATTTATTTTTGTTGGATACAGTTCTGAAAGCAAAGGCTATCATCTGTATCATCCATAGATTAAATGCATTTTGGTTAGCCATGATGTTATTTTTGTGGAAGATGCTATTCAGCCATTACTTTCATGTACTAAAGAGACATTTGTTAGCTCCAAAGACATGTATGATTCTTTGCTACCTCTTTTTACAGGTGGACAATCTAGTACTGGTCCTAATGAGGAAACTTCTCAGCCTTTACAGGTTTCATGTGATGATGCATATCATTCCATTTCTAATTTAGACCTACATGATGCACTTGTTGATGAGAGATCTGATATTGAGGAGGCAAAAAATATGCCAAAATGGCTAGTGCAGGCTTTGCATGACAGCAAATTAGATGCATCTCTATCATATCATACTCGTTCAACTCTCATAGTGCCTCTTTTGCATAGATTGCTATGTTATCGCTGCCTCTAGTCTCTATGATGAGAATGAGCCTGTTTTGTTCGATGAAGCACAAAATTTGAAAAAATTGGATGGTTGTTATGCCATCAAAATATGATGCTATCATGAAAAATGGTACCTGATCTTTATGTGACTTGCCTCCTGGCAAGAAGGCCATTAGCAATAAGTGGGTAGACAAGCTGAAATGTAAGTGTGATGGAACAATTGACAAGTATAAGGTGGAAGATTACGACCACCACGTGCTAGAGAGATGACTCTCCTCCCCACCATATGCCTCTATATATAGCTCTCTCTAAGGGTTTGCCTTCTTGGGCAGGTGGATTGTAATAATCCAAATGTCACCCACCTAACTACATGTGCACCAAGTGTCCTAGTTAATGGAAGTTAACTCAAGTTGATACTTGTAGAAGGTTCTAGAGCTCTTTGGGAAAAACACTCTCCCTGTGTACCCCATGGGGGTTGAACCTAAGACCTCCTCTTTCACATCCTTGAGTCTTAACCACTACTCTAAGTGGATTACTTGGTTACAAGAGTAAATGACCTTGTAGTAAGTCTAGGCTCGAGATCTTTGGTCATACATACGAGAGACCAAACAGTGTCCGATTTCAGATCTCTTTGAACCGACCGGAACCTTAGATCATAGACTTACTTTATTACATTCTTGCCCCCTTGGAAAATATTTTTGTCCTAAAAAATAGAGCTATATACATACTATAGGCAACCCCCAAGCCTCATGTTCTAAAACTGGAAGAACATGGTCATGTTCTAGAACTGGAAGAACATGTCTCATCTCTGTGGTGGCATCCTTGCCCAAATGATCTCTCTTTGCACTTTGATACACTAGTCAAAGTACAAAGTAGTGAATGAATAATAAGGGTGGATCTAAAATCATCCCTGGGCATGATTGGTTCATGGAATTAGTAACGAAGGTGGGATTCGTATCCCTCGCAAGACTTTGAGAACTCTTGATTCACTTGAATTTGTTTCGAAGAACTTGAAGTTTGGTTGTCCCAAACATTGAACTTGGATGTTTGTACAATGGTTAACTCCTATCCAACAATTACTTGATTTTTTCACCCGACTAGAGGACTACTTTGTCCAAATGCGTTTAAAAATCCTATGTAAACTGCAAGAGGTAGTTCACCATTTACTTTTGAGTCAATCATACTATAACTTGACCAATTCAAATTCAAAATGGAAATTTTATTCAACTTAGGACACTTTTCTCAAAGACTTGTGCTAAAACGTTCTTGGGAATTGTCAATCTAATGAGCAATTCCTAACTTCTCTATTTTAGAGTTTACTAGACTCTAGGAAATGATTTATGCTATAACTTGAAGCAAACTTAATAAGTCAACTAAGACTTTTTATCTTTTGATGATTCACAAGGTTCTTGTTTAGAACATCTATCTGTGATGTTTAATTTAGTAACCTAGTTCTAACTGGCTAACCTTTGACTTTTGGGAAAAGAATCAGATACCATATCTGAGTCAAATTCAAAAGATTTGGAAAGCGGAAAGATCTGTTTCAACAGGGTATTGAAGCATTTTTTCTATCTTTAAGAGAAATAAGTTGGAATCTCAAAATATTCAAAGCAAATGAAAAACATAATCCAACCACAAGATACTAGTGTGGTCACCAACATCAATGTGTCCAACCACTGAGGTTTTGTTGATGAGTTTTGTATTCAAATAATGCTTCACTTGAGACTAAGTTTAGGTCATATTCAGTATTTTTGACTCCTTACTCGCAATGCAATTCTTGTGCATTTCTTCGAGTCAAAAGAGTGAATTTACCAAGTTACACTAGGAACTTGGTGCTTGACTTAGTCAATCAAATCCTTGGTTGAAAAGATCAACTCAAAGTCAAAGTCCAACTTTTCAAAAATTTATGAGATATTTTCAAATTAACAACACTTAAGCTTGAAGTATTTCAAGAAGATCTTGGAAGTTACTTACTTCATATCTTCTGTTTCCTTGACCTTGAAGTTATCTTGAAATATCTTGAGATACTACTTTTATCCTCGAATTTAAAATCTTTCTTAGAAGTTTTAATTCCCTTGAGGATCAAACCTAACTTCAAGATCCAATCTAAGACTAAAAGATAATTATCATCCCATGGTCCGATATCCCATATCATCTTTCCTACATCAATCTGAGTATAAAATCTGGTGTCCCATACCAGGCTATTTTATATTCACATTAATGTGTGGGTAATACTTATCTTAAAGTCTAAACATATCTTGATAGAGTACCTTTTCACTTCAACTCTTTAGAAGTTTCAAGCATAAACTCTAACTTGATATTATAGGTTTTGATTCCTTCACATGATTGTCATACAATCACGTGTTTTGCCTTGGAGACTTGAAAACCTCCTGATAGAATATCTATTCCTCTTTGCTAGGGTTTTCAGAATGAAAACCAATTAGAATTCCAAGTATCTGAATTTTCATAGATTTAAGTTCAATTGGTTTATCCTTGACCAATTTGTAGTGATAAGAGCTTTTGACTTCTTGTCTTTAGATTCCTTGCTTACTGATGCTTTAGTTATCTATCTTGGCCAAGACTTTACAAGAATCTCTCTACTGCGTAAGTCTAAGTATCCGCTCATGCTTTCTGGATTTGTACCAAAATCCCTTTAAGGATAGGAAACCATTATGTTTTACCTTCCATAGACTTGAGTACCATCTTCACGATTGCAGACTACATTCTTGGAATTTCTTTCTCTTTTCAGACTTGGAACAACTTACTCTTTTCACAATTCTCCATTGGATAAATGGAACCAGAGTGAATAATTCCCAAAAGGAATTTTATTGCCAATACTTGGGTAAACTTTAGAGTAGTTTGAATCGCACATTCTTGTACAATCATGGCCAAGCTTGATCAAGTCTAGTTGATCTTGCGGCTAAAATAAAGAGTTAATCTTTATCTTTAAGATCTCTTGAACTATCTAGAGCTTCTTTGCTTACTTGCAAGATTTTTAGAGATCTTTCCCTCAAGTTGAGTCCAAGCATACACTTATGCCTCTCATATTCCAAAGCTAAGAATCTTTGATATACCTTTTTAGGTTATATCACTATTTGAGTTAAGTACCCATACCGGTGGTTTGGGAATTGCTGGAAACTACTTGCTATTAAACTTACTTGAAACTTTCCAATCTCACATCTAGGGAGATTTTTTTTCTTTCAAGAATATTAGATTCTTGTCAAGGAATCAAGTAATACTTTGCTTTACTGGAATGATCTTCGAAAGTAATTCTTGACTTTTGGACAAGACCAATACTTAAAGCTTTATTGCTTCTCCAAAATATATTCCTTACTATTTCATTTTATTGGTTTATCTTTAGGAAGTAGCTTAATTACCAAAGATTACTTTGACATATCTTTTAGGAAAATATCTTGATTCCCAAAGATTACTTTTACTTGGGTTTTTTCTTTAAGCTCTGATTAGCTCAAACAAAACCAAGCATACTTTTCTCATCCTCAAAAAATTTCTTAATAAAGTCTCCATGCTTTTTGAAAACTTTGCATCTTGACCAAAGATGCAGTCATGGAACCTAGTATTCAACTATTGAATACTAAAGTTCAAGTGATGCTAAAGTTCATTCTCTTCTTTGATTTTCATCATTCTCCAGGATGAAAACAAAAAGAAAAAACTTGAAAAGTTCCATGACATTTTCAAATTTGGAGCATATAAACTATCCTTTGAACTTAAAAGTTCAGTTGATTTTAGTTCCATTTGATTTTATTTGATCCCTATCACCTCTTGGGATAGAATTAGATAAAACTTCCAAAGGAAACTTTATTAACCTACTTGGATGCATGATTTCTCAAATCCAAGCTAATGACTACATCTAGGCTTGTCATTAGGATTCTCTAAGTTTTCCCAAACTTAGAGTCATCATGGAAATTTTCAAGGAGTCCTTTTTTCTTGCCATTCCAATGAGCAAGAAAAGTGAACAATTGACTTTCAAAGGGCATACTTTCCTAATCAAGACTTTTTAACTTGTGATACCTAACTATCATGTTTGGAAAAAACAAACTAGCTACTTGAGTTGCATGGCAGCCAAGAGCCTTGCGACTACCTAGTTTGCTATTTTCCCTAGCTATCTAAGTCGAGTTAGAAAAAGAAAGTAATGAAAGTACAAGTATTCAACTTCTTAACAAACAATCATGCATATACTAATGCCTGTTCTTGCATGCAAATGCATGTGAGTGCATGCATGTCTTGGCATTTTCCTTTCATGCACCAAACTTAAATCAAGCAATTCCGGAGCTTGAAAATGCATGTTTCTAATAATCCGTGCACAAACATTCTACTTGCTAGCCTTTTTTTAAAAGATATTACCGTTCATGTGCATAAACTTGAGCATTAACTATCTTTTTTAAGCAAGAAGAAATCATGTTTTTTGCATGAAAATATTTTTTGAAAAGGATAAATGCACCAACATTCTTTTTTGGGCATGATCTTTTAAATGCATGTCAGTGCTCGATGTATTTTCCAATACTTCTATATCCATTTAGCTTTCATTGAATTCATAGCGTGTGCAATTATTGTTGAAAAATGAAGACTACTACCATGCTTCAATAATATTTAGATGCAAGCTACATGAAAGAAATGAATAAAGCAAGTATTGAAATGAAAACATCAACCTCAAAAATACTTATCTCCCAATTGAGTTACGTCCTTCCCTTGATCCTCTAGAAGAGCAATTCTCCTCTTTGGAGATCTTTGCTTCCTCTTGTCTTCTATAGATCCTTTGTCCTTCTTGAGAACAAGAGAGGATGCAAAATCGACTAGCTTAGTGGATAAATTCCTTTATCCTTTGCACACACTAATCAAAATTGTGGGCTAAACTTTGCAAATCTTGAGCATCGGATGAATTAGGAGAAGCAAAATCAACTCTTTGACTTATGCTACTATGTTCGATCAACATCAATGTGTGTTGTTAGGGAATTGGCTAACACATTGGTTTGCTTGCAGATGGTCTATGAATCCATTTTTGACATTGATTATTTTTATAGAGAAGCAACGAGCCAAGATTATAGCTCGATTGGATAAGATACCTGTCTTCATTCCCAGAGGTGAGAAGCTCGACTTTCGCTACCCCCACTTGATTGCCTGTTTTGCTCGTGTTGTAAGGTTCTATAGCTCTCCGAGCTAAGATATAATTAATTGTCACAAACATGGGTGGGTATCATGGATAAAATAAATGAATCTTCTTGGCAGCATCTCATGCGTACACCACGTTCCATTGAAGCAACTGGTAGTGGGTTCGAATTCCTATAGCTCCTTTTGATATGTCCTATATCTTTTTCCTTGTGAGCTTTTGCGATGAACTAAGCATAAAAATAATAAGACATGTAATAAAGTGATAGGAAGGAGATGGTTGAACCACACCCTTGACAGATAGGAGATGGTTGAACTACACCCTAACAGAGAGGATTAGGGAGTAATCTTCAACCATGGCTTTTGGGGCAAGTGATTAGCCCATCACATTCCTATCCAAGAGGTTGTAAGTTCAATTCCTTGCATTAGTATTAGAGCCTAGGAAGTAGGCTTGGGCAAGGTGGAATGACCCAATGGCCTCAAAAAAGGCACATGGGCACTCTATCATGTGAAAGGGTACGAATTCGTGAGGCGGCACTTTGAGAATTGGACCCAACAAAGATTCAAGTATATCTCTCAATCCGTAGGTCAGATTGAGGCATATAAGATACCATTGGAAAGTTCTTGGAATGATTTTTCAAATTTAACGAGCTAGCTTGGAACTGTGAAGTCCTTGGGAAACCTTGGGTGGCACTTGTTTGAGTGTTCAAAATACTGAACATGAGTGGGTATCATGGATACAAGAAATGAATCTTCTTTGCAGCGTCTCGTGGGTAGAACGTTGTTAGGGGATTTGTTGGAGTTAGACATCTACGGAAGCACGCGAACAACACAAGGAAGAAGAAGATGAAGCTTGGAGCACAACACACAATACTGAATGTATTACTAGAGAATGTACAAAGATAAGTGGCCCATTAGGGCAATAGGCATATATACAAGCCGAGGGAAAAAAACCTCCTAAAGAGGGAAAAAAGTGCCCCGACGGTCCTAGTGTGTTCACACACATCACTACCTAAATATATCAAAAATCCCCCCTCGGAGTGATGCGCTGGCACTCATGTATAAGGAAGTGCCAAGCTATTTGGAAATCACTCCACAAAAGGAAGTAAGCCCAAAGCTTTGCGGAAAGCTTCAAACTTCTCCCTAGGGTGAGCCTTCGTGAAAAGGTCTGCAATGTTCTCCTGCATGGGCACATATGCCAAGCTAATCTCCCCAACAGAGAACCTCTCCGTGAAATAGTGATAATGCACCTCAAGGTGCTTAGTGCGAGCATGGAAGACAGGGTTCCTCGCAACTACCAATGCGCTCTAACTATCAGTGAAGATGATGGCAGAAGTCTGACCAACACCCAAATCAGCCATAAGGCGTCTGAGCCACACACACTCAACAGTAGCTGTGAAAGCTGCCTTATACTCAGCCTCACAAGTAGAAGTGGCCATAGTAGGCTGCTTCTTACTCAACCAAGATATACATGAGCTATCAAGCATGAAGCAAAAGCCACTAGTGGACACACAAGTGTCATAGAAACCAACCCAATCAGAGTTAGAAATGTTGGAAAACAATGTCTATTGGTCCATCTTACTTTCAGGATACAGGATGAATAGCCTTAATGAATTGATGCCAAAGATCTAAAGTTCTGAAACCAAAACCTTAGTGCTCTGATACCAAATGTTGGAAGTGAGGTAGGCCCTTAGGCTCATGTCATAGGTCCATGGTTCCATAGTTCCAGTCATGTACAACATTAATTCCAACAATCTTCCATATTGACAAAACATGAACATACCACAACTTAATCATACAGATGATGAGACAAAGATAGAGAAAGAATAGACGTCATGTGTAAGGTGTTACGTAAGCCATCGCTTACTCATAGTATCATATATACCAATGTTCAGTGTACAATGTGGGAGCAAAATTCTCAACCATTCTAGGAACCTGAGATATGAATGAGCCTTAATGAATTGATGCCAAAGATCTAAAGTTCTGAAACCAAAACCTTAGTGCTCTGATACCAAATGTTGGAAGTGAGGTAGGCCCTTAGGCTCATGTCACAGGTCCATGGTTCCATAGTTCCAGTCATGTACAACATTAATTCCAGCAATCTTCCATATTGACAAAACATGAACATACCACAACTTAATCATACAGATGATGAGACAAAGATAGAGAAAGAATAGACGTCATGTGTAAGGTATTACGTAAGCCATCGCTTACTCATAGTATCATATATACCAATGTTCAGTGTACAATGTGGGAGCAAAATTCTCAACCATTCTATGTGATGAGAAATAGATGTATGAGTGAATGTACAATGTAAAAAACATATTCAGATGTATGGGCAGTAATCTGAATATACATGAGATGTGTGACCTTATAGGTTATAGAAGAGTGAATATGAGTGACTGAAAGAGGAAGGATCAGTGTGAACGGAAATCCTCAAACTCATGTGAACACACCTTCTCAAACACCTCATAAAAATATGCATAAAGCATATAAGTACTGATTCTCTTGTACCTATGGCGAATAGGACTCCTTCTTGATATGAACACCACAGCCTCCATAAACTTCAAGTAGTACCTGTGTGCATAAAGAGAATATGTACCTGAATACTTAACATAAGATGTGAATCTTATGTTAAACTCCATCTAATGTCTTTGAAGTAGCCAGATATCGAAAAAGAGTTTTCTGTAACAGATGTTGAAGACTTGGGTTGAGGTTTTATGTTTGGAAAAGGTTACCTCATATTCAGTACTTTCAGAAACTTCAGAAAATTCAGAATCTTGTTGATGTACCAGTCAGTTGAAGAATCTACTTTCTATGATTGTCTAGATTTTTGGATACATGTTTGTATTCAAAAATGTGTTCCATCAGATCCTATCACTTGATTGAAAAGTGGAGTTAGCCAAAAGAAAATCAAGCAGGTACTATCACATTTCACCTCGGTAAAATATGAAAGTTATGAAGTATCAACTTGCAGCTTTTGGAGTTCTGAAGGTGAGAAGTTTTTCCACTTAAATTTCAAGTAAGAATTGCAGATTCTTGGAAAGGATTTGTTTGAAGAAAAGTTTTACAACTTTTTGAGAAGCATGGACACTTGGAGACATTCAGAAAGTAAATCAAACATTCAGTCATGAAGGTTTGATGACAACAAATTCTACACAGGAGAAATCATTGATCTCGTATGATCTTATATATTTATGATTCGGTTGTCTATCCTTTGTTTGTGAAGATTCTTAACATTGGAAGAAGTAAGTCAAAGATTCAGATTCTATCAGATTTGTGTTGCAGAGATAGAAGAAGATACTTGTTATGTTACAGAAGGTTATGAATCCTATAAAGCTTTCAGCAAGGTTTTGTTATGTTAGGATCAGCTAACCTTATTCTAGATTTTGGAAAGCTGAGGAATGACATGGAAAGCTATTGGCATCTGATCAATGCTAATAAAAAGGGTTCAGAGATTTTGTTTCAGATACAGGTATTGATAACTGAACATCAGATTTATGAAGGAAGACGTTCCACATTTCATAAAGTCTGATATATTTGAAGAATACTGGATACTAGTGTTAAGTCATCTAGGGGGGTGATGAAACATGAAGACTTATTTTCAAGCCATATGTGAAAAAACACAGATTCATACTTTTAGGTATTCCTATTTCAGGTATTCCTATATTTCCTTTGTCAGGTTCTCTTTATGTTCCAGCTTTGAAAGAAGAAGGAAGAAGAAGAATATTTGGAGAAAGTTCCTGTTAGGATGTTCCTATTCAGGAGAAGGTTCCAGATTTCTATTGAAGAGAAGCTTGATGTTTCAGAAAGGTATATTTCAGAAGTGCGCACATATATGTTTATACCAAGTTCTGAAGGAAAGAGGTATGAAGGATTTAAAGGATGAAGACATGATGACATCATAGATTTTTTGACTCATATTGAGTTGAGTACAGTCAGAGATGAACCAGCAGTGTTCATAATACACTAAGTTGTGAGTTGACAGTCACAGGTTCCAGGATTCAGTTCTTGATTTTGTTTAGTGTATTTACATGACGCAGCAGAAGTACGTTGAGAAACCTTTTTTGGAAGGTAAATGCAAATATATGGATCCTAGTGTAAGTTTTCAGGTTTTTGAAGACAGGAGATAGCAAGTGCAGAGACAGTTCATGCTATATTTGTTGTCAAGTAGTGATTGCTTGATGAGTACACTATTGGATATCTAGTTTGCATATTTTCTCAAGTATTATGGTTCATATTCAGCAAGTTCAGGTTTTTTGAAGGAAAGTCAATTTCAATTTTGAAGAAGACTTTTTCTGAAGTGCGGAAGTACAAGCTTGAAGCTTGTGATAGTTTGCAGTTTGTGACAGATTGCAGATCCAGTTCAGGTTGCACCAATATAACATTGCAGGGGGGATTGTTGGAAAGCAATGTTCTATTGATTTCAACAATTTTCCATTGATCCATTAGTTCAATTTGAACAAGTTACAACATAACCAAATGTTGATTCTAGTGCTGTCTACATCCTCCAAGATGGCCAGCAAGACAGTATGTGTAAATCTTTGTCTTAATACTGTACACACGATAGCACGGGCACGCTGGTTATGTGAGCAACCTCCTATCGCAGCCACCCGGGTTCAATTCCCATGGGCGGCAGCGCGTGGCAAGTTAGAGCTTTTTGATTATTAGCTTTTGGGAACAAAAACTCACGGACAGCGAACGCGGACAATAAACAGCGGACGGAATTATTTTTGCTTTATTCGCATAGCGATCATGGAGCGTTTACCGATAAGTGCTTTATTATGAGCTTTTCAAGTTCATCAAATCCTATATAAGACAAGCTTGGATCACTATCAAAGCATCCTTCACCTAGGATCAACACAAGCTTTCTAGAGCTTGGACCTCAGTAGAGGTGGTGTTTCTTCTAGCACATGGGGCAGCCATGGTGCTAACTTGAAGCATGTTGAGGAGTAGCTATGGAGTTCTTCTTGGTGATTCTTCTTGGAGAAGATGAAGAGTGTGCTCACACTCTACCTCATGGAGAGGAGGGTATCTCTTGTTCATGGCAAGAAGACTTGGTCATTAGCAGCTTGATGGTGAGGATCGCCCATCTACATGATGTATTTGAAGATTATCTTCTACAAGAAGATGTCTGGCTACTTCAAAGACATTGGATGGGCCCATCTACATGATTTTGAAGATTATCTTCTACAGGAAGATATTAGGTCGAAGATTGTCTTCTACAAAAAGATATCTGGCTACTTCAAAGACATTAGATGGAGTTTAACATAAGATTCACATCTTATGTTAAGTATTCAGGTACATATTCTCTTTATGCACACATGTACTACTTGAAGTTTATGGAGGCTGTGGCGTTCATATCAAGAAGGAGTCCTATTTGGCATAGGTACAAGAGAATCAGTACTTATATGCTTTATGCATATTTTTATGAGGTGTTTGAGAAGGTGTGTTCACATGAGTTTGAAGATTTCCGTTCACACTGATCCTTCCTCTTTCAGTCACTCATATTCACTCTTCTATAACCTATAAGGTCACACATCTCATGTATATTCAGATTACTGCCCATACATCTGAATATGTTTTTTACATTGTACATTCACTCATACATCTATTTCTCATCACATAGAATGGTTGAGAATTTTGCTCCCACATTGTACACTGAACATTGGTATATATGATACTATGAGTAAGCGATGGCTTACGTAACACCTTACACATGACGTCTATTCTTTCTCTATCTTTGTCTCATCATCTGTATGATTAAGTTGTGGTATGTTCATGTTTTGTCAATATGGAAGATTGCTGGAATTAATGTTGTACATGACTGGAACTATGGAACCATGGACCTGTGACATGAGCCTAAGGGCCTACCTCACTTCCAACAAGAAAAAGCATGAAAATCTGGCGGTAGTGACCCCCCCTTGGGATAAAACAACCCAAGTAGCTGAGTACCACTCAAGTAGAAAAAGATGCGCTTAACCACCTGCCAATGCTTGACTCCTGGGCAATGCATAAGCATGCTCATCTGCGAGACAACAAACTGAATATTTGGCCGAGTAATGCATAAGTAAATCTAGCATCCAACAACCTACTGATAGAGAACAACATCAAATGCATCTCCAGCATCATGAAGACTCAATCATAAGCCTGTCTCCATAGGAGTGGCAATAGGCTTACAGTCTTCAAGGCCAAAATGCTGCAATAATGTGTCAATATATTTCGTTTGACACAAAGCCATTCCACCATCAACTTGCATAAACTGAATGCCCAAATAGTGATGCAAATGCCCCAAATCAGACATCTCAAATGAGGCATGCAAATCAGCCTTAGAATCAGCAATATGCTTCTCAATAGGACCAGTGAGCAGCATGTCATCAACATAGACAACAATGATCAGAAGCACATCATTAGCACGCTTAACATATAAGGTGCTTTCAGTTGGACTGTTCTTAAAACCATGTGCAATCAGATAGGCATGTATCTTCTCATACCAAGCATGTGGTGCTTGCTTTAAACCATAAAATGCCTTCTTTAACCTGCACACCTGGTTTTCATGTCCTTTCTGCACAAAGCCACGGGGCTGAAAAACATACACTTCTTCATGCAAGTCACCATTCAGAAATGCTGTTTCCAACTGATGTACATTCCAACCATGATGGGCTGTAAGTGCACAAATGCTCCGAACAATAGTCATACGGCATGTAGGTGCAAAGGTTGTTGGAAATGAGGCAAGCCCTTAGCTCATGTCACAGGTCCATGGTTCCATAGGTCCAGCATATACAACAGTAATTCTAGCAATCTTCAATATTGACAAAGCATGAACATACCACACTTAATCATACAGATGATGAGACAAAGATAGAGAAAGAATAGACGACATGTGTAAGGTGTTACGTAAGCCACCGCTTATTCATAGTATCATAAATATCAATGTTCAATGTACGATGGGGGAGCAAAACTCTCAACCACTCTATATGATGAGAAATAGATGAATGAGTGAATCTACAATTGTAACAAACATATTCAGATGTATGGACAGAAATCTGAATATACATGAGATGTGTGACCTAATAGGTTATAGAAGAGTGAATATGAGTGACCAAAAGAGGAACGATCAGTGTGAAACTGATAATCAACAAACCCTCATCTAACCTTAGGCTATGGAAGACCCTAAGTCAGATACATGTGTGAAAAGATCACATACTTAAAAAGTAGCAATGAATGCTAACAAGTTTGCTACTAGAAATCCTCAAACTCATGTGAACACACCGTCTCAAACACCTCATCCAAATATGCATAAAGCATATACATACTGATTCTCTTGTACGTATGCCGAATAGGACTCCATTTGATATGGATGCTCCTGCCTCCATAAAATTCAAGTAGTACTTGTGTGCATAAAGAGAATATGTACCTGAATACTTAACATAAGATGTAAATCTTATGTTAACCACCATCCAATGTCTTTGAAGTAGCCCAAAATCTTCATGTAGAAGACAATCTTCAAATACACCATGTAGATGGCCGATCCTCACCATCAAGCTGCTAATGACTAAGTCTTCTTTCCATGAACAAGAGATAACCTCCTCTCCATGATCTAGAGTGTGAGCACACCCTTCATCTTCTCCAAGAAGAATCTCCAAGAAGAACTCCATAGCTGCTCCTCAACATGCTTCAAGTTAGCACCATGGTTGCCCCATGTGCTAGAAGAAACACCACCTCTATTGAGGTCCAAGCTCAAGGCTTGTGTTGAAAACTAGGTGAAGGATGCTTACAATGAGGCCAAGCTTGTGTTTATATAGTGTTTGCTATCCCTTCAAAAGCTCTCCAAAAGCATAAATCTCCACGATCTACGATCTCCGAAAAGCTCATGCGATCGGTAATTCTAAAATGCAATCCAATGCTATCGCTGTCCGTCGGCGTTTGTCCAAAAGCTATGTTTGTTCGAAAATCAGAGTTCTTTAAAAAAGGTACCGCGTTGCGCTGTCTGCCGATCGGGGGATTTGAACTCGTGTCTCTAGGATGAGAGGCAGCAAACTAACCAAGGCGCTGGCCGCTTATCCTTGGAGGAGAACCACTACAAGACATACTTATGATGTAATACTGGAACAACTTTGACCAATCTTTGACAAATAGGACATTGTTTCCAACAATCCCCCCTGCAATGTCATATTGGTACAAACTGAACTGAATCTGCAAACTACCACAAGCTTCTTATAGGCTGTCACAAGCTTCAAGGTTGTACTCCCGAATTGACCTTCAAACCTTTTCAAAAAGTCTTCTTCAAAACTGAATTTGACTTTTCTTCAAAAACCTGAACTTGCTGAATATGAACCATAATACTTGAGAAAATATGCAAACTAGATATCCAATAGTGTATACATCAAGCAATTACTACTTGACAATAAATATAGCATGAACTATCTCTAAACCTGCTATCTCCTGTCTTCAAAAACCTGAAAACGTACACTAGGATCCACATATTTGCATTTACCTTCCAAAAATCTTTCTCAACGTACTTCTGCTGTGTCATGTAAATACACTAATCAAGAACTGAATCCTGGAACCTGTGACTGCAAACTCACAACTTAGTGTATTATGAACACTGCTGGTTCATCTTTGACTGTACTCAAGTCAAGTCAACTCAACTTAGCCGAAATCAACTGAAATATGAGTCTTATCAAAAGATCATATCTATGATGTCATCATCTTTGTTCATCTGTAAACCTTCATACCTCTTTCCTTCAGAATCTGGTATAAACATATATGTGCGCACTTCTCAAACATACCTTTCTGAAATATCAAGCTTCTTTTCAATAGAACTCTGGAATCTTCTCGTCACCAGGAACATCCTAACAGGAACTTTCTCCAGACTTTCTCCTTCTTACTTCTTCTTACAAAGCTGGAACATAAAGAGAACCTGACAAAGGAAATATAGGAATACCTGAAATAGGAATACTTGTAGGTATGAATCTGCATTCTTTCACATATGGCTTGAAAATAAGTCTTCATGTTTCATCACCCCCCTGGATGACTTAACACTAGTATCCAGAATTCTTCAAATATATCAGACTTTATGAAATCTGGAACATCTTCCTTCATAAATATGATATTTAGTGATCAATACCTGTATCTAAAACAAAATCTCTGATCCCTTTTTATTAGCACTGCAGTTGCTAATAGCTTTCATTGTAAGTCTCCAGCTTCCCATATTGTAGAATAACGTTAGCTGATCCTAACATAACAAAACCTTGTTGAAAGCATTTTAGGATTCATAATCTTCTGCAACATAACAAGTATCTTCACCTATCTCTCTGCATCACAAATCTGATAGAACCTGAATCTTTGACTTACGTCTTCCAATGTTAAGAATCTTACAAACAAAAGATAGACAACTGACTCATAAATACTCAAGATCTTTCATGATCATTCAAGATCATTCAAGATCAATGATCTCTCCTGTGTAGAATTTGCTCTCATCAAACCTTCATGACTGAATGTTTGATTTCCTACCTGAATGTCTCCAAGTGTCCATGCTTTTCATAAAGTTGTAAAACTTTTCTTTAAACAAATCCTTTCCAAGAATCTGCAACTCCTACTTGAAACATAAGTGGACAAACTTCTCACCTTGAGAACTCCAAAAAGCTGCAAGTTGATACTTCATCTTTCATATTCTACCTGGGTGAAATGTGATAGTACCTGCTTGAATTTCTTTTGGCTAACTCCACTTCTCAATCAAGTGATCGGATCTGATGGAACACCTCTTTGAATACAAGCATGTATCCAAAAGTCAAGACAATCACTGAAAGTAGATTCTTCATTGACTTGTACATCAACAAATTTGAATTTTCTGAAGTTTTATGAAAATACTGAATATGAGGTAACCTTTTGCAAACATAAAACCTCAACCCAAGTCTTCAACATCTGCTACAAAAAACTCTTTTACCTTAAGAGTTAGATAAAGAAGAAATATACTTCTTTGCAACTTGTCATATACCAAGTAGCTCTGTGTTTACACTCCAAGAATTCTTTGAGGGAACATATAAGCTGCCTGTTTAAAAGCTTCAACTAAAACATAACTCATACATATATGAGTCAAAAGTTATATCTGCTGCTTTTCTTTCTCTCAATGCAATTCTTTGTCAAATCTACTAAATCATGAACAAGTGTAATGCAAAACAAGAAACTGCTTCTTCTTTAGACTATCTTCACACAAGATGTTCTTGTAGACTTGTCTTTGGGTGTAGAGGATAAAATAGGAAAAGTATATGGAAAATATATGAGAAAAGGAAGCCTTACTTTTCTTTTGGAAATGATGGACTTTCTTTTTCTGCATCTTTCTTCCACCTGATGATGTCAACATCTTCAAACTTCTCTTCCATACCTTTTGTTCTCTTCATCTTGAAGTAGCAAACACTCTTGACCTCTTCAAATGAACTTTTCTCTTCCTCTAGGGTTAAGAGTAAGAGACAAAACAAACATGGTATACAAATGGAAGTGAATATAGAATCATGTTTTATCATCTCCTCATATCTCTGAATAATAATTCCACTTCAAATGTCTGAAACGACTAAATTCACCAATCGTTGTCTGAATGATGAATTACCTTTCTAGAGTTACCTTCTCTAGATACCTAGATTACATTCTGTACCTGGGTATCCAACCAATTTACAACAAAAAATTGGCTGAAAACAAAAAACTCTACCCATCTTCACATTTGTCTTCTTAGATAAGTTTTCTTGCCATGAAAGAGATCTCTCAAGACTCTCTAGAAAAGCCTCTACATACGTGTTTTGATGTAGCCTTAACTTTCAAATAATGAAAGTGTATAAAAGCACTCCTTGAAACCTTCAAATGTCTTCATAACTGCTCTTCTAAGATATGACCTGCAAATGATAATCTGATAGTAGAAACTGGTACCTATGATTTGATGTTGATCGGATTCCTTCGTCTTCTCTAAACCATTGTTCTTCCTTGAATTTGAAGTAGTCTTCTCTTCATCAAGTCTGGGTCTTCAAACAATACTTTTGTAAAGTATTTGCATACTCTTCCAAAAATATTCGGCTGCTAACAGATCATCAACTTCATACTCCACATTGATGAATACACATGTGACTAAATTGTCTAATTCTCAAATCTCTACTCATCTAGATTAAGTGTATATGTGAAATGTAAAATGTTAGAAGATGCTCTTAAATCATATGTTGTAAACCTGGAAGTCTGGGAACCTGGGATTCTGAATGAGCCTTAATGCATTGATGCCAAAGACCTAAAGTTTTGAAACCAAAACCTTAGTCCTCTGATACCAAATGTTGGAAATGAGGTAGGCCCTTAGCTCATGTCACAGGTCCATGGTTCCATACGTCCAGCATATACAACATTAATTCCAGCAATCTTCAATATTGACAAAACATGAACATACCACACTTAATCATACAGACGATGAGACAAAGATAGAGAAAGAATAGACGACATGTGTAAGGTGTTACGTAAGCCACCGCTTACTCATAGTATCATATATATCAATGTTCAATGTACAATGGGGGAGCAAAACTCCCAACCACTCTATATGATGAGAAATAGATGAATGAGTGAATCTACAATTGTAACAAACATATTCAGATGTATGGGCAGAAATCTGAATATACATGAGATGTGTGACCTAATAGGTTATACAAGAGTGAATATGAGTGACCAAAAAAGGAAGGATTAGTGTGAAACTGATAATCAACAAACCCTCATCTAACCTTAGGCTATGGAAGACCCTAAGTCAGATACGTGTGTGAAAAGATCACATACTTAAAAAGTAGCAATGAATGCTAACAATTTTGATGCCAGAAATCCTCAAAGTCATGTGAACACACCTTCTCAAACACCTCATCCAAATATGCATAAAGCATATATGTACTGGTTCTCTTGTACCTATGCTGAATAGGACTCCTTTTGATATGGATACTACTGTCTCCATAAAATTCAAGCAGTACCTGTGTGCATAAAGAGAATATGTACCTGAATACTTAACATAAGATGTAAATCTTATGTTAACCACCATCCAATGTCTTTGAAGTAGCCCGAAATCTTCATGTAGCAGACAATCTTCAAATACACCATGTAGATGGCCGATCCTCACCATCAAGCTGCTAATGACCAAGTCTTCTTTCCATGAACAAGAGATAACCTCCTCTCCATGATCTAGAGTGTGAGCACACCCTTCATCTTCTCCAAGAAGAATCTTCAAGAAGAATCTTCAAGAAGAACTCCATCGCTGATCCTCAACATGCTTCAAGTTAGCACCATGGCTGCCCCATGTGCTAGAAGAGATACCACCTCTATTGAGGTCCAAGCTCAAGGCGTGTGTTGAAAACTAGGTAAAGGATGCTTATAATGAGCCCAAGCTTGTGTTTATATAGTGTTTGTTATCCCTTCAAAAGCTCTCCAAAAGCATAAATCTCCACGATCTACGATCTCCGAAAAGCTCATGCAATCGGTAATTCTAAAATGCAATCCAATGCTATCGCTGTCCGTCGGCGTTTGTCCAAAAGCTATGTTTGTTAAAAAATCAGAGTTCTTTAAAAAAGCTACCGCGCTGTGCCGTCTGCTGATCGGGGGATTTGAACTCGTGTCTCTAGGATGAGAGGACAACAAACTAACCAAGGCGCTGGTCGTTTATCCTTGGAGGAGAACCACTACAAGACATACTTATGCTATAATACTGGAACAACTTTGACCAATCTTTGACAAATAGGACATTGTTTCCAACAAAGGTCTCATCAAAATCAATGCCTCTTTCCTGCGCATAACCCTTTGCAACAAGCCTAGCCTTATACATGTCAACTGTACCATCACGTTTACGCTTCAGCTTGTATATCCACTTAGTGCCAATGGCCTTCTTGCTAGGAGGCAAGTCACATAAAGACCAAGTACCATTCTTCATTATTGCATCATATTCAGATTGCATAGCAGCCATCCAATTTTTTGAATTTTGTGCTTCATCAAACGAAACAGGCTCATTCTCATCACAGAGACTAGATGTAGCCATAGCATAGCAATCTGATGCAAAAGAGGCACTATGAGAGCATGATGGAGTACAATATGACAGAGGTGCATCTAAGTTACAATCACACAAGGTCTGCACCAGCCATTTTGGCATAGTTCTTGCCTGCTCAATATCAGCTCTCTCATCAATAAGTGCATCATGTATATCTGCATCGGAAATGGAATTATCTACATCATCACATGAAACCTGCAAAGGCTGAGAAGTTGCCTCATTGGGACTAGCACTAGACTGTCTATAAAAAGAGGCAGCAAAGTATCATACATGTCTTTGGAGCTAACAAATGTCTCCTTAGTACATGAAAGCAATGGTTGAATAGCATCTTCCACAAAAACAACATCACGGCTAACCAGAATGCATTTACTCTATGGATGATATAGACGATAGCCTTTACTTTCAGAACTATACCCAACAGAAATACATTTTACTGCTTTATCATCCAATTTTCTGCGATGTTGTTCAAGCATTAATGCATATGCCAAACAACCAAAAACACGCAGATGAGCAACAGAAGGCTTGCGGTCATGCCAAGCCTCATATGGAGTGATAGACTGCAGCGCTTTAGTGGGACACCTATTCAGTACATATGCTGCACACATGACAGCCTCAAGCTAGAAACTATGTGGTAAAGCCTGACTCTTGACCATACACCTCACCATCTCCATGAGTGACCTGTTCTTTTGTTCAGAAACTCCATTCTGTTGAGGTGTATACGGCACTGTACACTAGTGTTTTATCCCAAGTTCAGCCAGAAATGCATTAGAACCAGAAGACATATATTCCCCCCCTCGATCTGAATGGAGGGTGCCCATTTTACATGCTGACAGATTTCCAGCTAAAACCAAAAACTGTTTGAAGCACATGAACACTTCGGACTTTGCCTTCAATGGAAATACCCATGAAAGTCACGAAGTAAAGATAATTCCCAAAGGAAGGTGTTTGCATAGGACTACCGACATCACTATGTACAAGCTGCAATTTTTGAGTAGTCCGAAGTGAACCATCTTTTGGAAAAGACGAACGCTATATTTTGCCCAAAATACAACCTTCACAAACATGTTTTCTAGGTGCCTCAAGTTTGGGCAAAGAGGACACCATTTCAAATTTCTGCAGGTGTACCAAACTAGAAAAATTCAGATAACCAAAGCATGCATGCCAAAGCTTTGCATCTGACATAGCATGAGAATTATTTACTACACATGCCAAATCATTTACAGATCTTTCATAGTCTATGAGTTTATACAGCCCACTACATAAAATGCTAGAAGCAATAATCACATCGCCATTTGACATATCATGAACTCTACACTTGTCATCGAAAAATTTCACAACCAAGCCAATCTTGGCTAATGCAGAAACTGATAACAGGTTCTTCTTGATTCCTGGAACAAATAAAGCATCTGACAAGGTGAAAGAACTACCATTAGCAGTAGTCAAAATGATCTTACCAACTCCCATAATAGGATAAGAGGAGTTGTTGGCACATGTAACAGTATTCCCTAGAGGGGCAGGCTCGAGTGAAGAGAAGAAACTGCGCTGTGAGGTAATATGTTTGGTCGCCCCACTATCAAAGTACCAAACATCTGAGTCTACTACAAACATGCACTGCTCATGAGAAGATGGGTCAAAACTGCAAACATTAGTAAATGCCCATTCTTCTTCCTGCACAAGATTAGAAGACTCCGTTTTTGGTGTAGAGGCTTCTACAACAACCATTCTAGCCTCTTTCTTCTTTGCCTCTTTTGCAGCCAGTTTTGGACAGTTCTTTATGATATGATCATTCCCTTTACAGTACTTACAAAACAATTTCTACTTTCCTGCTTTTTTCTTATCTTTGTCTTGGTTCTTCGAATGTGCAGCATTTGCAGATTTCTACTTACTAATAGAAGAGCTCCATTTTCCTTTGCCCTTCTTACTAGCCAAGAAAGCTTGATCTGCAACACGCATGATGGACCTGTTTTGCCTAGACTGATCTTCCTGCAATAGAACATAGACTAACTCCTTAAATGACAAGGCATTTGGATTGCCTTTCATCGTCAATCGAAGAGTAGAAGCAAAACTCTGATATGAATCAGGAAGACCATTCAGAACGGTCTGCACAAGTGAGCTATCTGGTATAACCTCATCAGCAAAAATCAACTGTTCCTTTAAGTCTTTGATCTTTGTTAGGAAACTATCAATAGAATCACCTTCATTCATGTGCTCACTCTCCAATTGTTTTCGGAGGCAAGCAACATGAGCCTCATTCCTAGATTAGTACAATGTGGTAAGTGTATCCCAAGGATCCTTAGCTGTTCTGCAAGAGCGAATATGAGGAATAATGGCACGTTTGACATACAAAGCTATCAATGCATGTGCCTGGGCATCTCTGCCATCCCAACGAATCTGCTTTGTAGTAGGTGCAGCAAAAACTACAGCACAAATAGGAATATGCAGAATACCATCATCTTCGACACCTTCTGCATCAGCTTTAGTACCTGGAGTTGTAATAGTTGCAGGTGTGATATGACGTTTTTCGACAACCTGCACAATGTTCCATAGTTCTTTTGCAACCAACACATGTCGCATTATATAAGCCCATAATGGGTAGTTGGTACCATCCAAATTATCCTCAACAACCAACATACGGAATACATCATTGCTTTCAGCCATGGCCAGTGACTAAAATACCTTGATGCAGAAAATTGACTGTATCTAAAAAGTTGAACAGAACTGCCCAGACGAATTCTGCTAGACCTGTAGCAGACTTCGAGACGCTTATATTGGCAAACAAAAAATCGTATATACCTTTGGCACAAAAAGATGAAATAGCCTACACAAGCGCTGCGATAGTGCGTTTGGAGGCCGAAACGAGCTCAAATCACGATTCCGGCACCACATAGCGAAGCTGTTTTGATCTCTAAAAGACACTGAGTATGCTCACTAAATTTCGTGCGAATATGAGACTACAAGCAGAGGAGTGTCGACGGCGCCCTAGATGAAGCGACGACCTGCTCTGATACCAATTGTTGGAGTGAGACGTCTGCGGAAGCATGTGAACAACACAAGGAAGAAGAAGAAGCTTGGAGCACAACACACAATACTGAATGTATTACTAGAGAATGTACAAAGATAAGTAGCCCATTAGGGCAATAGGCATATATACAAGCCGGGGGAAAAAAAACCTCCTAAAGAGGGAAAAAAGTGCCCCGATGGTCCTAGTGTGTTCACACACATCATTACCTAAATATATCAACAGGATTCTTGTGCAGAAAGGGATTTGAGTGTTTGTAGGAGAATGGAGAGTGAGAACAAGAGAATTAATGACACCGAAAGATTCTGATCAATTAGGAACATAAGCCAAATGCTCTACGCAGTATGCCAAAGACTAAATAATGCCTATGAAACAAGATTACAAAGTACATAGAATCTGCTGCCGACCTCTGCATCAGACCTCCACCTTCTCCAAGCTTTCCCTTGTGCACACCTTGCACCAAGCTTCCAATAAGGGGAGGGATGGACACCTATCGACGCACCCTTCAATGGGACTTTGGATCTCTTGATATTCCTTGCTTCACCTTCTCTGCATACTTCAAAAGTCACTCTTCTTGCACACCTTGCACTTCACTTCTCTGCGTTGCGCACACTTTGTATGACTCTTGCACTTCTTTTTCTAGACTATGCTCACCTTGCTTAGTCCTTCAAGAATGATGCCTTGCCTTGATTTCAGTGTTGATTCACGTACGCTCCTAACTGCTCGAGTATCTTGGTGCTCACTTTGATGTCCCAAGATTGTCTCCAAAAGTGGGCAGCCAACGAATCCCTGTTTTGTCCTGTAGTGACTTGAGACTAAAACAAAATTTTAAATTGGGAGGCAATCCTTTCACTTCTGCATATGCTGGCGCTTCACATACCTTCACATGTTTCCTTTTGATTCTTCAAATGTGCACCTAAAAGAGGGTTCAACTGAACCTTCCAAACACTTTAAAAACACTTTGAACCTTAGAGAAATTACACAAAGACACTGTGCAACCTGCAACCAACTTTTTGCAACATATACCCTTTGTGAACAATTACTTGTGCACGACCTGTGCACCTTGACACCCGAACTTTGGATGCTTTAACTTTGCCCATGTTGACTTTGACCTTGAACATGTTGACTTTGATTGGTTTGACTTTGACCTTTTGACTGTGACTGAGGCTAACTTTGACCAATATGACTTATATGGGTTGCCCACCGCCTAATGGGCTCTCCCTCCTGGAGAGACAACCAAAACTGGGAGCAACACTGACACCCTGATGCTAGTATTGCAAAATCTACAAAAGACACTTGAGCAGCTACCAAGTCCATGAGGAGCACTAATGAATAAACACCATGGAAGAACCAAAAGGGCAAGTTTTGCATTGATGAGCAACAGGGAGGGATGTACATAATAGGGGTGAGGTTAGGGGGAAATGGAGGGGAAATGGAAGTGGAAGTGCATGTGGTAGTGAAATGGAGAGGTGAGTAAAGAAGTGATGAACTTGAAGGGTTGGGGACTAGGGAAGGGAGACGAGAAGGGTGGTGGAAAAGAAAAAATCTGAAACTGTACCTAAATAAACCAACATATGTCAATGAAACATAAACATTCACAAATATCAATGAAACAAAAACACCGATAAATAACCAGATAAGAGATGCCATATATATATCAAAATGAGATATAATGAGTGCCCTGAAAAGGCATGAAATACATGAACGGGCCACCAACAACCTGAAGTACATGAAGGAACCACAGAATGATAGGAAGGGAAAGGAAAAAGAAAGTGGCCTAACGAAGGGAACTCTAGAATGCAAAGCCTCGATGAGCAAAAGTGAGGCAAATGGAGTCAAAAAGGTGTAGAGGCTGCTGGGAAGGAAGTAGAAACGGGCCACTAGGGAGCAATGTTGGGCTGGTGTGCTGGTGGCGAATGAGAACCCACTGCAGGAGTAGCATCACTAGATGTAATACTGGAACAACTTTGACCAATCTTTGACAAATAGGACATTGTTTCCAACAATCCCCCCTGCAATGTCATATTGGTACAAACTGAACTGAATCTGCAAACTACCACAAGCTTCTTATAGGCTGTCACAAGCTTCAAGGTTGTACTCCCGAATTGACCTTCAAACCTTTTCAAAAAGTCTTCTTCAAAACTGAATTTGACTTTTCTTCAAAAACCTGAACTTGCTGAATATGAACCATAATACTTGAGAAAATATGCAAACTAGATATCCAATAGTGTATACATCAAGCAATTACTACTTGACAATAAATATAGCATGAACTATCTCTAAACCTGCTATCTCCTGTCTTCAAAAACCTGAAAACGTACACTAGGATCCACATATTTGCATTTACCTTCCAAAAATCTTTCTCAACGTACTTCTGCTGTGTCATGTAAATACACTAATCAAGAACTGAATCCTGGAACCTGTGACTGCAAACTCACAACTTAGTGTATTATGAACACTGCTGGTTCATCTTTGACTGTACTCAAGTCAAGTCAACTCAACTTAGCCGAAATCAACTGAAATATGAGTCTTATCAAAAGATCATATCTATGATGTCATCATCTTTGTTCATCTGTAAACCTTCATACCTCTTTCCTTCAGAATCTGGTATAAACATATATGTGCGCACTTCTCAAACATACCTTTCTGAAATATCAAGCTTCTTTTCAATAGAACTCTGGAATCTTCTCGTCACCAGGAACATCCTAACAGGAACTTTCTCCAGACTTTCTCCTTCTTACTTCTTCTTACAAAGCTGGAACATAAAGAGAACCTGACAAAGGAAATATAGGAATACCTGAAATAGGAATACTTGTAGGTATGAATCTGCATTCTTTCACATATGGCTTGAAAATAAGTCTTCATGTTTCATCACCCCCCTGGATGACTTAACACTAGTATCCAGAATTCTTCAAATATATCAGACTTTATGAAATCTGGAACATCTTCCTTCATAAATATGATATTTAGTGATCAATACCTGTATCTAAAACAAAATCTCTGATCCCTTTTTATTAGCACTGCAGTTGCTAATAGCTTTCATTGTAAGTCTCCAGCTTCCCATATTGTAGAATAACGTTAGCTGATCCTAACATAACAAAACCTTGTTGAAAGCATTTTAGGATTCATAATCTTCTGCAACATAACAAGTATCTTCACCTATCTCTCTGCATCACAAATCTGATAGAACCTGAATCTTTGACTTACGTCTTCCAATGTTAAGAATCTTACAAACAAAAGATAGACAACTGACTCATAAATACTCAAGATCTTTCATGATCATTCAAGATCATTCAAGATCAATGATCTCTCCTGTGTAGAATTTGCTCTCATCAAACCTTCATGACTGAATGTTTGATTTCCTACCTGAATGTCTCCAAGTGTCCATGCTTTTCATAAAGTTGTAAAACTTTTCTTTAAACAAATCCTTTCCAAGAATCTGCAACTCCTACTTGAAACATAAGTGGACAAACTTCTCACCTTGAGAACTCCAAAAAGCTGCAAGTTCATACTTCATCTTTCATATTCTACCTGGGTGAAATGTGATAGTACCTGCTTGAATTTCTTTTGGCTAACTCCACTTCTCAATCAAGTGATCGGATCTGATGGAACACCTCTTTGAATACAAGCATGTATCCAAAAGTCAAGACAATCACTGAAAGTAGATTCTTCATTGACTTGTACATCAACAAATTTGAATTTTCTGAAGTTTTATGAAAATACTGAATATGAGGTAACCTTTTGCAAACATAAAACCTCAACCCAAGTCTTCAACATCTGCTACAAAAAACTCTTTTACCTTAAGAGTTAGATAAAGAAGAAATATACTTCTTTGCAACTTGTCATATACCAAGTAGCTCTGTGTTTACACTCCAAGAATTCTTTGAGGGAACATATAAGCTGCCTGTTTAAAAGCTTCAACTAAAACATAACTCATACATATATGAGTCAAAAGTTATATCTGCTGCTTTTCTTTCTCTCAATGCAATTCTTTGTCAAATCTACTAAATCATGAACAAGTGTAATGCAAAACAAGAAACTGCTTCTTCTTTAGACTATCTTCACACAAGATGTTCTTGTAGACTTGTCTTTGGGTGTAGAGGATAAAATAGGAAAAGTATATGGAAAATATATGAGAAAAGGAAGCCTTACTTTTCTTTTGGAAATGATGGACTTTCTTTTTCTGCATCTTTCTTCCACCTGATGATGTCAACATCTTCAAACTTCTCTTCCATACCTTTTGTTCTCTTCATCTTGAAGTAGCAAACACTCTTGACCTCTTCAAATGAACTTTTCTCTTCCTCTAGGGTTAAGAGTAAGAGACAAAACAAACATGGTATACAAATGGAAGTGAATATAGAATCATGTTTTATCATCTCCTCATATCTCTGAATAATAATTCCACTTCAAATGTCTGAAACGACTAAATTCACCAATCGTTGTCTGAATGATGAATTACCTTTCTAGAGTTACCTTCTCTAGATACCTAGATTACATTCTGTACCTGGGTATCCAACCAATTTACAACAAAAAATTGGCTGAAAACAAAAAACTCTACCCATCTTCACATTTGTCTTCTTAGATAAGTTTTCTTGCCATGAAAGAGATCTCTCAAGACTCTCTAGAAAAGCCTCTACATACGTGTTTTGATGTAGCCTTAACTTTCAAATAATGAAAGTGTATAAAAGCACTCCTTGAAACCTTCAAATGTCTTCATAACTGCTCTTCTAAGATATGACCTGCAAATGATAATCTGATAGTAGAAACTGGTACCTATGATTTGATGTTGATCGGATTCCTTCGTCTTCTCTAAACCATTGTTCTTCCTTGAATTTGAAGTAGTCTTCTCTTCATCAAGTCTGGGTCTTCAAACAATACTTTTGTAAAGTATTTGCATACTCTTCCAAAAATATTCGGCTGCTAACAGATCATCAACTTCATACTCCACATTGATGAATACACATGTGACTAAATTGTCTAATTCTCAAATCTCTACTCATCTAGATTAAGTGTATATGTGAAATGTAAAATGTTAGAAGATGCTCTTAAATCATATGTTGTAAACCTGGAAGTCTGGGAACCTGGGATTCTGAATGAGCCTTAATGCATTGATGCCAAAGACCTAAAGTTTTGAAACCAAAACCTTAGTCCTCTGATACCAAATGTTGGAAATGAGGTAGGCCCTTAGCTCATGTCACAGGTCCATGGTTCCATACGTCCAGCATATACAACATTAATTCCAGCAATCTTCAATATTGACAAAACATGAACATACCACACTTAATCATACAGACGATGAGACAAAGATAGAGAAAGAATAGACGACATGTGTAAGGTGTTACGTAAGCCACCGCTTACTCATAGTATCATATATATCAATGTTCAATGTACAATGGGGGAGCAAAACTCCCAACCACTCTATATGATGAGAAATAGATGAATGAGTGAATCTACAATTGTAACAAACATATTCAGATGTATGGGCAGAAATCTGAATATACATGAGATGTGTGACCTAATAGGTTATACAAGAGTGAATATGAGTGACCAAAAAAGGAAGGATTAGTGTGAAACTGATAATCAACAAACCCTCATCTAACCTTAGGCTATGGAAGACCCTAAGTCAGATACGTGTGTGAAAAGATCACATACTTAAAAAGTAGCAATGAATGCTAACAATTTTGATGCCAGAAATCCTCAAAGTCATGTGAACACACCTTCTCAAACACCTCATCCAAATATGCATAAAGCATATATGTACTGGTTCTCTTGTACCTATGCTGAATAGGACTCCTTTTGATATGGATACTACTGTCTCCATAAAATTCAAGCAGTACCTGTGTGCATAAAGAGAATATGTACCTGAATACTTAACATAAGATGTAAATCTTATGTTAACCACCATCCAATGTCTTTGAAGTAGCCCGAAATCTTCATGTAGCAGACAATCTTCAAATACACCATGTAGATGGCCGATCCTCACCATCAAGCTGCTAATGACCAAGTCTTCTTTCCATGAACAAGAGATAACCTCCTCTCCATGATCTAGAGTGTGAGCACACCCTTCATCTTCTCCAAGAAGAATCTTCAAGAAGAATCTTCAAGAAGAACTCCATCGCTGATCCTCAACATGCTTCAAGTTAGCACCATGGCTGCCCCATGTGCTAGAAGAGATACCACCTCTATTGAGGTCCAAGCTCAAGGCGTGTGTTGAAAACTAGGTAAAGGATGCTTATAATGAGCCCAAGCTTGTGTTTATATAGTGTTTGTTATCCCTTCAAAAGCTCTCCAAAAGCATAAATCTCCACGATCTACGATCTCCGAAAAGCTCATGCAATCGGTAATTCTAAAATGCAATCCAATGCTATCGCTGTCCGTCGGCGTTTGTCCAAAAGCTATGTTTGTTAAAAAATCAGAGTTCTTTAAAAAAGCTACCGCGCTGTGCCGTCTGCTGATCGGGGGATTTGAACTCGTGTCTCTAGGATGAGAGGACAACAAACTAACCAAGGCGCTGGTCGTTTATCCTTGGAGGAGAACCACTACAAGACATACTTATGCTATAATACTGGAACAACTTTGACCAATCTTTGACAAATAGGACATTGTTTCCAACAAAGGTCTCATCAAAATCAATGCCTCTTTCCTGCGCATAACCCTTTGCAACAAGCCTAGCCTTATACATGTCAACTGTACCATCACGTTTACGCTTCAGCTTGTATATCCACTTAGTGCCAATGGCCTTCTTGCTAGGAGGCAAGTCACATAAAGACCAAGTACCATTCTTCATTATTGCATCATATTCAGATTGCATAGCAGCCATCCAATTTTTTGAATTTTGTGCTTCATCAAACGAAACAGGCTCATTCTCATCACAGAGACTAGATGTAGCCATAGCATAGCAATCTGATGCAAAAGAGGCACTATGAGAGCATGATGGAGTACAATATGACAGAGGTGCATCTAAGTTACAATCACACAAGGTCTGCACCAGCCATTTTGGCATAGTTCTTGCCTGCTCAATATCAGCTCTCTCATCAATAAGTGCATCATGTATATCTGCATCGGAAATGGAATTATCTACATCATCACATGAAACCTGCAAAGGCTGAGAAGTTGCCTCATTGGGACTAGCACTAGACTGTCTATAAAAAGAGGCAGCAAAGTATCATACATGTCTTTGGAGCTAACAAATGTCTCCTTAGTACATGAAAGCAATGGTTGAATAGCATCTTCCACAAAAACAACATCACGGCTAACCAGAATGCATTTACTCTATGGATGATATAGACGATAGCCTTTACTTTCAGAACTATACCCAACAGAAATACATTTTACTGCTTTATCATCCAATTTTCTGCGATGTTGTTCAAGCATTAATGCATATGCCAAACAACCAAAAACACGCAGATGAGCAACAGAAGGCTTGCGGTCATGCCAAGCCTCATATGGAGTGATAGACTGCAGCGCTTTAGTGGGACACCTATTCAGTACATATGCTGCACACATGACAGCCTCAAGCTAGAAACTATGTGGTAAAGCCTGACTCTTGACCATACACCTCACCATCTCCATGAGTGACCTGTTCTTTTGTTCAGAAACTCCATTCTGTTGAGGTGTATACGGCACTGTACACTAGTGTTTTATCCCAAGTTCAGCCAGAAATGCATTAGAACCAGAAGACATATATTCCCCCCCTCGATCTGAATGGAGGGTGCCCATTTTACATGCTGACAGATTTCCAGCTAAAACCAAAAACTGTTTGAAGCACATGAACACTTCGGACTTTGCCTTCAATGGAAATACCCATGAAAGTCACGAAGTAAAGATAATTCCCAAAGGAAGGTGTTTGCATAGGACTACCGACATCACTATGTACAAGCTGCAATTTTTGAGTAGTCCGAAGTGAACCATCTTTTGGAAAAGACGAACGCTATATTTTGCCCAAAATACAACCTTCACAAACATGTTTTCTAGGTGCCTCAAGTTTGGGCAAAGAGGACACCATTTCAAATTTCTGCAGGTGTACCAAACTAGAAAAATTCAGATAACCAAAGCATGCATGCCAAAGCTTTGCATCTGACATAGCATGAGAATTATTTACTACACATGCCAAATCATTTACAGATCTTTCATAGTCTATGAGTTTATACAGCCCACTACATAAAATGCTAGAAGCAATAATCACATCGCCATTTGACATATCATGAACTCTACACTTGTCATCGAAAAATTTCACAACCAAGCCAATCTTGGCTAATGCAGAAACTGATAACAGGTTCTTCTTGATTCCTGGAACAAATAAAGCATCTGACAAGGTGAAAGAACTACCATTAGCAGTAGTCAAAATGATCTTACCAACTCCCATAATAGGATAAGAGGAGTTGTTGGCACATGTAACAGTATTCCCTAGAGGGGCAGGCTCGAGTGAAGAGAAGAAACTGCGCTGTGAGGTAATATGTTTGGTCGCCCCACTATCAAAGTACCAAACATCTGAGTCTACTACAAACATGCACTGCTCATGAGAAGATGGGTCAAAACTGCAAACATTAGTAAATGCCCATTCTTCTTCCTGCACAAGATTAGAAGACTCCGTTTTTGGTGTAGAGGCTTCTACAACAACCATTCTAGCCTCTTTCTTCTTTGCCTCTTTTGCAGCCAGTTTTGGACAGTTCTTTATGATATGATCATTCCCTTTACAGTACTTACAAAACAATTTCTACTTTCCTGCTTTTTTCTTATCTTTGTCTTGGTTCTTCGAATGTGCAGCATTTGCAGATTTCTACTTACTAATAGAAGAGCTCCATTTTCCTTTGCCCTTCTTACTAGCCAAGAAAGCTTGATCTGCAACACGCATGATGGACCTGTTTTGCCTAGACTGATCTTCCTGCAATAGAACATAGACTAACTCCTTAAATGACAAGGCATTTGGATTGCCTTTCATCGTCAATCGAAGAGTAGAAGCAAAACTCTGATATGAATCAGGAAGACCATTCAGAACGGTCTGCACAAGTGAGCTATCTGGTATAACCTCATCAGCAAAAATCAACTGTTCCTTTAAGTCTTTGATCTTTGTTAGGAAACTATCAATAGAATCACCTTCATTCATGTGCTCACTCTCCAATTGTTTTCGGAGGCAAGCAACATGAGCCTCATTCCTAGATTAGTACAATGTGGTAAGTGTATCCCAAGGATCCTTAGCTGTTCTGCAAGAGCGAATATGAGGAATAATGGCACGTTTGACATACAAAGCTATCAATGCATGTGCCTGGGCATCTCTGCCATCCCAACGAATCTGCTTTGTAGTAGGTGCAGCAAAAACTACAGCACAAATAGGAATATGCAGAATACCATCATCTTCGACACCTTCTGCATCAGCTTTAGTACCTGGAGTTGTAATAGTTGCAGGTGTGATATGACGTTTTTCGACAACCTGCACAATGTTCCATAGTTCTTTTGCAACCAACACATGTCGCATTATATAAGCCCATAATGGGTAGTTGGTACCATCCAAATTATCCTCAACAACCAACATACGGAATACATCATTGCTTTCAGCCATGGCCAGTGACTAAAATACCTTGATGCAGAAAATTGACTGTATCTAAAAAGTTGAACAGAACTGCCCAGACGAATTCTGCTAGACCTGTAGCAGACTTCGAGACGCTTATATTGGCAAACAAAAAATCGTATATACCTTTGGCACAAAAAGATGAAATAGCCTACACAAGCGCTGCGATAGTGCGTTTGGAGGCCGAAACGAGCTCAAATCACGATTCCGGCACCACATAGCGAAGCTGTTTTGATCTCTAAAAGACACTGAGTATGCTCACTAAATTTCGTGCGAATATGAGACTACAAGCAGAGGAGTGTCGACGGCGCCCTAGATGAAGCGACGACCTGCTCTGATACCAATTGTTGGAGTGAGACGTCTGCGGAAGCATGTGAACAACACAAGGAAGAAGAAGAAGCTTGGAGCACAACACACAATACTGAATGTATTACTAGAGAATGTACAAAGATAAGTAGCCCATTAGGGCAATAGGCATATATACAAGCCGGGGGAAAAAAACCTCCTAAAGAGGGAAAAAAGTGCCCCGATGGTCCTAGTGTGTTCACACACATCATTACCTAAATATATCAACAGGATTCTTGTGCAGAAAGGGATTTGAGTGTTTGTAGGAGAATGGAGAGTGAGAACAAGAGAATTAATGACACCGAAAGATTCTGATCAATTAGGAACATAAGCCAAATGCTCTACGCAGTATGCCAAAGACTAAATAATGCCTATGAAACAAGATTACAAAGTACATAGAATCTGCTGCCGACCTCTGCATCAGACCTCCACCTTCTCCAAGCTTTCCCTTGTGCACACCTTGCACCAAGCTTCCAATAAGGGGAGGGATGGACACCTATCGACGCACCCTTCAATGGGACTTTGGATCTCTTGATATTCCTTGCTTCACCTTCTCTGCATACTTCAAAAGTCACTCTTCTTGCACACCTTGCACTTCACTTCTCTGCGTTGCGCACACTTTGTATGACTCTTGCACTTCTTTTTCTAGACTATGCTCACCTTGCTTAGTCCTTCAAGAATGATGCCTTGCCTTGATTTCAGTGTTGATTCACGTACGCTCCTAACTGCTCGAGTATCTTGGTGCTCACTTTGATGTCCCAAGATTGTCTCCAAAAGTGGGCAGCCAACGAATCCCTGTTTTGTCCTGTAGTGACTTGAGACTAAAACAAAATTTTAAATTGGGAGGCAATCCTTTCACTTCTGCATATGCTGGCGCTTCACATACCTTCACATGTTTCCTTTTGATTCTTCAAATGTGCACCTAAAAGAGGGTTCAACTGAACCTTCCAAACACTTTAAAAACACTTTGAACCTTAGAGAAATTACACAAAGACACTGTGCAACCTGCAACCAACTTTTTGCAACATATACCCTTTGTGAACAATTACTTGTGCACGACCTGTGCACCTTGACACCCGAACTTTGGATGCTTTAACTTTGCCCATGTTGACTTTGACCTTGAACATGTTGACTTTGATTGGTTTGACTTTGACCTTTTGACTGTGACTGAGGCTAACTTTGACCAATATGACTTATATGGGTTGCCCACCGCCTAATGGGCTCTCCCTCCTGGAGAGACAACCAAAACTGGGAGCAACACTGACACCCTGATGCTAGTATTGCAAAATCTACAAAAGACACTTGAGCAGCTACCAAGTCCATGAGGAGCACTAATGAATAAACACCATGGAAGAACCAAAAGGGCAAGTTTTGCATTGATGAGCAACAGGGAGGGATGTACATAATAGGGGTGAGGTTAGGGGGAAATGGAGGGGAAATGGAAGTGGAAGTGCATGTGGTAGTGAAATGGAGAGGTGAGTAAAGAAGTGATGAACTTGAAGGGTTGGGGACTAGGGAAGGGAGACGAGAAGGGTGGTGGAAAAGAAAAAATCTGAAACTGTACCTAAATAAACCAACATATGTCAATGAAACATAAACATTCACAAATATCAATGAAACAAAAACACCGATAAATAACCAGATAAGAGATGCCATATATATATCAAAATGAGATATAATGAGTGCCCTGAAAAGGCATGAAATACATGAACGGGCCACCAACAACCTGAAGTACATGAAGGAACCACAGAATGATAGGAAGGGAAAGGAAAAAGAAAGTGGCCTAACGAAGGGAACTCTAGAATGCAAAGCCTCGATGAGCAAAAGTGAGGCAAATGGAGTCAAAAAGGTGTAGAGGCTGCTGGGAAGGAAGTAGAAACGGGCCACTAGGGAGCAATGTTGGGCTGGTGTGCTGGTGGCGAATGAGAACCCACTGCAGGAGTAGCATCACTAGAATGCAGAGTCGTGTCAGACGATGTTGGGGGATTGATAGCCGCATGCTCGATACAAGCAGCAACCATGCTCCGATAGCGTCGTAGATGGTCATGCTCACATCGTAGGAGCCGACAAGCAGGACTCTCGTAGATGCCCAAAGAATCTCGCTACTATTGCCCCAGGTACCACAGACGCACGAACGTAGAGAATAACAGATGTACGAACGCAGAAAAAAAATACTCAAAGACAGAAAGAGATAAGAGACGACACCAAATTGGGTACAATCTCCCCCCACATGCTCTGATGGACACTCTACCAGAGCATGCATATTTATAGTAAATTCCTATTACGTCCTGAATAGAAGATACATGAGGGCCGCGCTCCGAAAAGCGTGTTTTTGCTTTATTTACAAGTTCGTAATTTTCTATTTTTACAAAAACGTCGCTTTCTAAAGCGATCCATTATTTTTTACAAAAATAACCATCTTCTAAAAATATTCTTCTAAATATCTCCAAGTCCATGCGTGTTCACACCCTCATGGATCTTCACCTGCTAAATCAAAACACAAACCACATTAAAATCCTCAAGGCATTACACCTTCATTCCAAATATCCCATAAAGTATAGCATGCTGCCTAGTTGACGAGCAACTGACCTCAATTAATAAAAAATAAAATAGACATGGATGGCCAATCACATGTCGCATCACTGAACAATCATAGGCATGTGCCATGTAAATAAAAAAAAACATGCATGGAACTGGAAAACTGGAATTTAATGTGATTGTGAATGATAAGCAGAAATCAAATGATGATAATGTGGAATTAGTGATGTTTTGTGAATCCATTGTGATTCTTTGAATGAATGATTTTTATATTTAATCAAATATCTATGGTATTGATTACCTGTGCGTGTAGTAGTAACATCATGATCAAGTATTTTTTCTGGAATTAAAACTTCAGCATCCTCTTCTAACAATGGAGGATCATCCAAAATAAGAATGAGTGGTAAAATTCCTTTAAATGGTTTCAATAAACTGATATGAAAAGAATTATGAATATTCCAATGAGAAGGTATATCTAATCTAAAAGCATTCTCATTAAGTTTTTGAATAATATGGAAAGGTCCATAATAACGTGGTGCAAGTTTTACCTTAGGATGTTGTAGAATATTTTTCAAACGTCGTTTAATTATGCGTAACCAAACATAATCATATTCATTAAATTGTTTAGCTGCTTGTTTCTTTATTAATATTACGGGTATAACATTCCTGACTCTTTTTAATATGCTCATGAACCTCATGAAGTATAGAAATATGATCTTGTGCAAAAGAATCAGCCATAGGTATGTCAGTTTGAATGATAGACATGGGAGTAGGAAGCTTTTTACCATATACAATTTCATTTGGTGCACGTCCAGTAGTGGTATGTGTTGTGTTATTATATGCAAATTGGAGTAAAGAAAGTTTCTCATCCCAATTAGTTGGATTATCTAAAGAATAACAACGTAATAGATCCAAAATAGTACTATTCGTAGCTTCACTTTGCCCATTACTTTCAGGATGAAATGCAGAACTAAAATCTATTTTAGAGCCTAAATTTTTAAATAATGCAACCCAAAAGTGATTGCAAAAACGAACATCACGATCGGATAAAATTACTTTTGGAAAACCATGATGTGGAAAAATACATTTAATAAATAATTTAGCAGCTTGAGGTGCAGAAAGAGTTTTCGTACAAGGAATGAAATATGCTTGTTTACTAAACCTATCAACAATTGTCCAAATCATATCATGATGTGATGAAGTTTTAGGAAGACTAGTAATAAAATCCATAGAAATTTGTTCCCATGGCCCATTAGGTATGGGAAGTGGCATTAATAATCCAAATGCTTTACCATGATGTCTTTTGACACGTTGACAAACAATGCATTGGGAAACATATTGTGTAATATCCTTTTCCATATTTGGCCAAAAGAAGAATTCTTTACATGTAGAAACAGTACTTTGTATGCCCCTATGACCCATATATGGTGGTTCATGCATCTCTTTCATAACAAATTCTTTAAAATCTTGTGTAATACATAGCTTATGATCAAAATACAAGAATCCATTATGAAATGTGTAATGGTCTTCACTAAATGTAGTAGAATTATTGAAAGCATTCCATGTTTGTGAGAAATATAAATCAGATGCATATGTAGGAATCATGTCATGAAATGAATGAATATGAACCATAGAAATGTTATTAATAAAAATAATATTTGTTTGTGGGGATGGAAAACGACTCAGGGCATCAGCTACAACATTAGCTTTGCCAGGTTGATATTGAATCATAGGCTGAAAATTTTGTATGTATGAAGCCCATTTGATATGTCGATATGAAATCAATGGTTGATTGAGTTAATGTTTAATAGCTTGTTGGTCGGTTTTGATTATGAATTCTGTACCCATGAGATAATGTTTCCAAATTTTTAAAGCATGTACAACTGCCAAAAGTTCTTTATCATATGTACTGTAGTTCTTTTCAGAAGGTTTAAGCTTCCTACTTTCAAATGCAATGGGATGATCATTTTGCATCAATATAGCACCTATACTTGAGCCACTAGCATCTGTAACTACATGGAAAGGTTGTGTAAAATCAGGTAATTGCAAAACAGGTGCATGAGAAAGTGATTGTTTAAGTTTTTCAAAAGATTGTTGTTGTGGCAATTCCCATGCAAATTTTAACTTTTTCTTTAATAATAAAGTGAGTGGGAGGGCTAAATAAGAAAAACCTTTTACAAACTTTCTATAAAAACTAGCTAATCCAAGAAAAGAGCGAACATCATTCACCGATTGTGGTATAGGCCATTCTCTAATTACTTTAATCTTCTTTGGATCTACATGAACTCCTTGACTTGAAATAATATGGCCTAAGTACTCTAATTCTCTTTGGAAAAAGTAACTCTTTTCAGGATTTGCATAAAGTTGGTTGGTGCGTAACAAATTAAAAACTATTGCTAAATGCTTTTCATGGTCATCATCATTCTTACTATAGACAAGTATGTCATCGAAGAAAACAAGAACAAAAGCTTGGTATTCAAGAAAAATATTATTCATCATGCATGCAAATGTAGCAGGTGCATTGGTAAGTCCAAAAGGCATTACCATGAATTCAAAGTGACCGGTCTGAGTTCGAAAGGCAGTCTTAAAAATATCATTTGGTGACATTCTTATTTGATGATACCCAGATTTAAGATCAATTTTACTAAAGACACGTGCTCCACGAAGTTTATCTAATAAATCATCTATCCTAGGAATAGGATATCTATTTTTTATTGTGATCTTATTGAGTGCTCTATAATCAATGCACATCCTATAAGTCTTGTTCTTCTTCTCTACTAAAAGAACAGGTGCTCCAAAGGGAGAAGAACTAGGCCTGATAAGTCCTTTGTGAAGTAATTCCTTAACTTGATTGGTTATTTCTTGTTGATGCAAAGGTCCATGCCTATAAGGTGCTTTATGGGGAGGAGAACTACCATGAATTAAGTCTATACTATGATCAAGGGATCCTCTCGAAGGTGGTAGTTTAGAAGGAAAATCAGCCATAAAACAATCCTTATAAGAATCCATAAATGATTTATGGGTATTAAGAAGTGGATGTAGATAATCGACTATGTTATTGACAAAAACAATACATGAATTGTAGCCTTTTCGGAATGCACGTTTTACTTGTGTATGGCTAATTAATGGGAATGGTTGGAAATCATGTATTGCAGACAAACAGATATCTTGATGGTTAAACTTAAAACGCATGGTGTGTGTATGATAATCAATGCATGGATTATAATGGTGTCGAAAAGGCATACCAAGTATAACATCATAGGACTGCAAAGGAGCAATTAAGAATGTGCGTTTATCCATGTATGAGCCTATACAAATTTGAACATTATGCACTTCACTTGTAACATTATATCTGTTTCCTTGGAATGCAGCCTTAACTTTGTACATAGAAGGAAGTGGGGTTAATTGGAGATCTTTGACTAATATGTGAGAAATAAAGTCATGTGAACTACCATCATCATGTAAAATATTAACAACTTTACCATTAATAGTACCTTGCATGCAAAGTAAAGAATGAATAGAAATTGTGTTACCCAAGGTACTTAGATCCTACTCCAATGCGTCTTCAGTCCAATCAGGTTGAATGTCTTCAAATTGAATATCTTCAAGAACCACCTCCATGTTATGTACTTTAGCTCCGCCAGGTTGCATGTGGTTAGTTGGGAACCTACATCTAGCTTTGGTATGACCAATCTTACCACAATTCAAACAAATGATACGGGACCTCTTTTGTTGGGCATCCATCATCGTAGTTTGAAAGGTTGGAGGTTTGGTAGGGTGTAAGGGGTTTGTCGTGGGGATTGGGGAAAAAGTGGATTGAGGAGGTCGTTGAAAAATAGGTGGTCGTTGAAAAGTAGGTGGACGTTGAAAAGGAGGAGAAGAAAAAGTAGAAAAGGAACGCTTGAGTGGAAAAGTGGGTTTGATTAGTTGTGGTCGTTGACGTGTTTGTTGTAAGCGAATGGACTTAGTGATAGATTGAAATTCTTTCTCAGCATCATGTGCAAAAGAAATAGCTTCATAGAGCGTCGTCGGACGTAAGGTGTTGAGCTTAGCTTGGATTCCCATCTCCAAACCATCTTCATATTTCCGCTGCAAAGTATCTTCAGGAATCATTTCAAGTGAACGTATAAGTAATAAACGTTGCCAAAAACGTTCAGTATAGGTAGAAACAGTATCTCCATCGTTCCATCCAAAAGTCGTCCAAGAGCGACGGGCATGTAAGTGAAACTGAGGAGGAAGGAAGGACTCCTTGAGCTTGTCTTGAAAGGCTTGCCATGTGGTGGGGCGATTTGTGCTATGGCGCAAACCATTCCACCATAACTGAGCCTTTCCCACTAAGTAGTTGGTTACAAATTTCACTTTTTCCTGTTCAGAATAAGATTCATCAGAGTAGAAATCATCAAACTGGGATAACCATGAGAGAACAAATTGGCCATCTTTTCGTCCGTCAAATCGTGAAAATTGGAAATTTTTGGCACCAATCTTGGATTGTGTTGCTTGCTCTTGGGCGGTAATAATGGCCTTCACTACCCAGACTAGGTTATTGTCATCGCTTTGTAGTTGTTGGAGTGCAACATCACATTCTTTTATTTCATTTTGGGCATGTTGAAGTTCATGTCGTAAAAGTTCGACTTGTTGCTCAATTGATACCCCAGGGAGGGGTGAGGAACTAAAATCATCGATATTTTGAGTAGTGTCCATGGCCGTATGGAAAGATGCAAAACCTAGGTCTAAACATAGGAAAAGACGTTTAACAATAACATTTAAATAACTACTAATAATAATAATAAGAATAATAATAATAGTATTATTAATAAATAAATAGAAGTATTGTGATAAATAAATAAAAGAAAAATAAAATAAAAATAAATAAATAAATAAACAAATAAATAAAAGGAGAGAGAGATAAAACTTATGTTAAATATTTATTAAAAGGAATAGAGTATCAAAAAGAGGAAATAGCCTAGTGGATAAAACTTATCTCTTGGTAGTATGAGGTTGTGGGTTCAAATCCCCTACATACTAAATAAGGAACTATGTGGGTTAACTAGGCTAACTAGGGAAATAACTAAGCCCTTATTGCCACTCATATGTTAGAATTGGTTCGCGCGTAGCCAACGGCTGCCAACGGAACCAAGAGAACCAAGAGAACCATGAGTGCCAGAGAAGCCAAAGATGCCAAAGTTATGCCATAGTTCTATGCCTTAGTCGAGGGTACAGAGGGTACAGAGTGTGACAGTGTGAAATTCGAAAAACTTGACCGGCGTAACTAAAACCAAAAAACTTCAAAAAAACTTAATGAACGAAAAACCTGGACCAGACGGTTGAGATGGATGCCGATTTGCGAAGGGACTGGATGCCACAAATCGCAATCAAACGCCGCAATTGGACCAGACGGTTGAGATGGACGCCGATTCGCGAACTGACTGGATGCCACAAATCGCAATCAAACGCCGCAACTGGATCAGACGGTTGAGATGAACGCCGAATCGCGAACAGACCCAAAGGCTGCAAATCGCAATCAAACGCTGCAACCACCTCCGCGAACGTCTTGGCTCTGATACCACTGTTGCCCCAGGTACCACAGACGCACGAACGCAGAGAATAACAGACGTACGAACGCAGAGAAGAAAATACTCAAAGACAGAAAGAGATAAGAGACGACACCAAATTGGGTACAATCTCCCCCCACATGCTCTGATGGACACTCTACCAGAGCATGCGTATTTATAGTAAATTCCTATTACGTCCTGAATAGAAGATACATGAGGGCTGCGCTCCGAAAAGCGTGTTTTTGCTTTATTTACAAGTTCGTAATTTTTTATTTTTACAAAAATGTCGCTTTCTAAAGCGATCCATTATTTTTTACAAAAATAACTAAAAATAACCATCTTCTAAAAATATTCTTCTAAATATCTCCAAGTCCATGCGCGTTCACACCCTCATGGATCTTCACCTGCTAAATCAAAACACAAAACACATTAAAATCCTCAAGGCATTACACCTTCATTCCAAATATCCCATAAAGTATAACAATGTATGTACTTCTCTATCTATGTATCCATGGGTTTGCAAGTGTCCGTATGTTTACCAAAGAGAAAAAGAAAAAGACATAATGGCATGAGGGCTGGTAAAGACAGAGAAGTTGTAAACAAGATCACAGAGAGAGAGAGAGAGAGAGAGAGAGAGAGAGAGAGAGAGAGAGAGAGAGAGAGAGAGAGAGAGAGAGAGAGAGAGAGAGAGAGAGAGAGAGAGAGAGAGAGAGAGAGAGAGAGAGAGAGAGAGAGAGAGAGAGAGAGAGAGAGAGAGAGAGAGAGAGAGAGAGAGAGAGAGAGAGAGAAGTGAGAGAAGAGAATGAGATATTTGGTAAGGATATGAAATAGCAAGCTGAGATCTTGTTCTGAGGCTACTCAAAGCAATGGTTGTGGAAGGATAGGTTTTATGCTCGGATCCCATGATTACCATGGGAGTGTATTTTGCAAAATATCTTCTAGACTCTTGCAGAAGCATCGTGGAATGAGCTAAATAGATTTGTAGTGAGTTGGCACACGTGAAAGATAATCTACTCGTGAACTAAAGAGAATTTCGTGATGTGGAACCCTACTTGTTCGACTTTTTTTGTGTTGTGGTCCTGAGCATATTTTCAGATATTTTGAAGTTTTGAAAACAAATTAGGAGGAAGGTTCATTATCTCAAATAGGTTTTTGTTTCTGTAGAATCGACTTTCCAATGCACATACATTGATCCACAATTAGAGGAGATTCAACCTAAGAAGACGTTTGCCTCATGAAAATGAAATCAACTTCTATCTTATATTTTCAAGTATATAAATTCTAAGCATCGCACTGTATATGGAAGATTCATCAAATCTGTCACGGGATAATAGAAAATTTTACTACATGACTCCAAATCCGCTTCAAACGAAATTATATTTTGGCACATTACCGTTAAAAGGAAAGAGGAAAATATCTTCTATATTTAAAATGATTTTTAGTTCATTTCATCCCTTTATTCTCGTGCGTGGACGGTAGTACCTGGTTTCTGAAATCTTCGAAAACGCCATCTTCAGCGATGCTTATTGGTAATGCTTTGCATTTGAATTCTTATTCATAGACTTGCATGTGATATTTCAGACACTACTGTATGTGACAACTTCTTCAATCTTGAAGCGCGTTAGATGAAAATTTCATTGTATGTGGACTATGAATGGATATGAAACTGTATTGAAGTTCTGGACATATAAGAACGTTACCGATTTGGGAAAAAATGGTTTTCCATATTTCGAGAATGGAAATGTGATTTACATTATGAGTGTGTATGTGAATCTTGGAAATATCTCCCTATAATATGGATACACATCCTTTTTCACTATAGAATTTTGGAGTAAAGGGATTTAAAAGCTTTATTTAGTGTTCTAAATAGTCGTAATCATCAAGAGTGCACCTAACCATACTTTAATAGATAGATAGATAGACAGATATATAGGTAGGTATAAATATACATACATATATATATATATATATATATATATATATATATATATATATATATATATATATATATATATATATATATATATATATATATATATATATATATATATATATAGGTAGATAGAAAGATAGATAAACAAATAGATACATAGATAGATAAGTACATAGATAGATAAATAGATAGATAAGATAGAGAGATAGATGGATAGATAGATAGATAGATAGATAGATAGATAGATAGATAGATAGATAGATATAGATAGATAGATAGATAGATAGATAGATAGATAGATAGATAGATAGATAGATAAATAGATAGATAGATAGATAAATAAATAAATAGATAGGTGGATAGATAGATAGATGGAAAAATAGATAGATAGATAGAGAGATAGATAGATAGATAGATAGATAGATAGATAGATAGATACATACATACATACATACATACATACATTGATATATAGATTGATGGAGTGGTCCATAGATAGATAAATAGATACATAGATAGATAGATAGATAGATAGATAGATAGATAGATAGATAGATACATAGAGACATAGGTAGATATATAGATAGATAGATAGATAGATAGATAGATAGATAGATAGATAAATAGATAGATAGATAGATAGATAGATAGATAGATAGATAGATAGATACATAGATAGATAGAGAGATAGAGAGATAGAGAGATAGATAGATATATAGATGGATAGATAGATAGATAGATAGATAGATAAACAGATAGATAGATAGATAGATAGATATATACACATATAGATAGATAGAGAGATAGATAGATAGGTAATTTTAGATATATATAAAGTTTTGAAATGTGTAGTGTTGATCTTAGATAAAGGAAGCATCAAAACTATTTTGAGTTATACATTGTAGTTCGTTGGAAACTTTGCCTCCACAAAAGCTTGAGAGCACCATAATGTGTCCACTTGATTAGCATCCTACATCGTAACTCGGGGGTCTTCGATCTATGCCACCTTTCTTTTATGTCGATCTTCATGAAGACATTTCTTTACATATAGAGTAGAAATATCCTCTCCCTTTTTACTCATCATTTTCTTATCTTACTATTATGTTTTCTGTATAATAATTTATGGGTACTCTTGTCTAATTTTAAGACAAACTATCTAGCATTTACATTACTCACATGAGCATTTTGTGACATTGAGAAATCAAAATTAGGAATAACACCTCTTGCATAGATGAGGGTAATCAAAGATAACCCAATTATTACATTTTCTTGTCATCATTTAAAGTCGCTCCAATCATGATTATAATGGTTTCCATCTCCTTACTCTTGTAAGGTAGAGTAGAAGTCCTCTAAGTCATGCAAAACTTCGCTTTCTACATTGATCAAAGTATTGTTAGAAGATCCATAGTTGACTTGCTGATCAATCCTTTACCACTCTTTCAACACACACAACAATCAATTTGCATTTGATGGAAAAACAACAGGTTCGCTTTCAGTGAATTAAAAATTCTCCTTTGATTGTACTTTATCATCTTATATGTTCATAACAATGTGAACAACTCGGCTGCTGTAGCTCACAATAAGATGTACGTCTAATGGAAGCATGATATTTGTACGTTAATATGCCTACCTTTATTGCACTTGAGCGAAGGAAATTTTTACTATCTACTTAATAACCTCCCTATCGATGTATATTTGCTACTCATCCGACCACCGTTAACACTACGTTTCCTTTTAAGGTTCTAAAAAAAAAGATATTTAAACTGTTCTGTAAGAATTCGTGCCTGAAGAATGGGATTCTACTCTCATGTCATTAGCAACTGCTCATGAGAACATGGAAGCACAAGGGAGATCAATTGAAATAGTATCATCAATGGATTACACTCATGTTCACTTTTTAATCTGCATTGAGTGAGCAACAAGTAAATTCTTATATATGAAACAATTCAATTTTTCTTGCCACAAAAAAATCAGTCCGCATTTCAAAGATTAAATACAACATATATTCATGTTCCCAATCCAAGGAAATCTCCCATTCGAAAAATCTTGTGGATGCTTTTGATATACCGATTATGCTTGTGATATACATGATTATGATTTCACTTATAGCTTGAATAAAAATTAATATGCTCACTATATTTTCTCAAGATGTTTTCGCATTATTTGGTGTCTCAATAAGAATATATTTGCGCTTTTTGTCATTTTGAACTTATCTTCCACGTATATCATTCTAATTTTCTTTACTCGTTTGAACAAATGAGCTTAATAGGACAGTTATTTAGCTGGGTTCTACCGTTGGAGGGATTTGATTAGTAAGCCTTGCATAATATAGTTCAACTAATTCGATAAAACATGAAGACCCCAAAAAGATATCAATGACCCCTGAAAAGGACTTGATTTAGGGGAACTTTATTTTGAACCTACAATTGGCGTTTGGCTTTGAAGTTTCCTTGGGCATGAGTGTTGTACAATGTTGATAGAATCTCGCGCCAAAATCAGTGGCCATGATTACTCTATGGAATGAACATATAAGGAGGGGTGAACAATAATTTGAAATGATGTTAACACCCCTCTCGTACATGGATAGTTCAATGTCTTTAGACTCTTTAATGTCTTAAAAAGAGACATTATTTGATGAAAACTCTTCATTAATAGAAGCAACCGTTTATAAATGTATCTATGGATTATGTTAACGAAAGGATTGACTATTTTTGAGAACAGACAACTTTCCAAATTTTGGCATAGAAATTATGATGATGTGTGTTATTGTTGGTTTTTTATCCAAACCATGATCTCTTCATTTCCAATGTTGTAAATGTAGTGAAATTTCATATTCTATATACTAAATATAGAAAAGTTACTAATCTTTACTAGATTTATGGCATAAAATGAATCTCATGTGTGCCATTATAGTGTTTTCATCTATGAACCATTTTTCAGAATGAGTGTATGAATATGAATCATTTTTATTATCAAAATATTATTTGACATTATAAATGATAGAAATAGTTGTTTGACAAGCTCACGAGCCGAATGTATATGTTACTCTTTGAAAGAAAAAAGAATCTTCTATCTTCTATCTTCTATGCTAAGAAGATAATTTGATGAGACAATATTGTATATGCTACATTATTTAAGTCAATATGCTAGCTTTGTATTTACAAAGTAGTTTAAATGTTTATAAATCATTTTTATTGATATTATATATCATATATCATTAAGAAAATCTAATTATTTAGGATGAAATTGAATTCTAGGGAGATTGGAGTATGGCTATTCAATGAAATATTGAGATGGTTCTCGTATGTGATATAGGTACATGCTTTATTTGTTGAATGACATTTAGCATATTTATATGATATTATACAATGGTATTCAAAATACAACACTAGCCACTTTAATGCTTTATACATAAATATGAACTACAAAATATCATCTCGTGTATAATTATATAATGAGCACACTATATTCTAATAAATATCTTATTATACGCTTTCTTTATTCCCAAGAATTCTATTGGATGATTATATGAATTTAAATTAAGATTAGAAAAATATGACGAAATGTTTTCTATCAAGATGTTTGTTTCTTCTCATATATAAGTCTATAGATATATAGAGTTTCTTACCAAATTCAGTCATTTATATATTCTAGGTGATAAAAAAATATATATTTTTTACACTTTAGTTTCTATAGAGTTTCTTACCAAATCATTTATATATTCTAGGTGATAAAAATATATATATTTTTTACATTATAGTTTTTATATAATATCTAGGAATAGATATTTATGGGGTTTTAATGGATTAGTGTCCTGTTTTGGTAGAGCACTAATGGTATTCCTATCATGGGATTGGGATTGGGTTCTTTCCTTGCCCAAGTTGCCCACTAAACCTCCACAAAACTATGGTTTGGATGTTTTCCCCTTTTCTTCAATCATACTAGCTATAACATTAGAGATGACACAACAAAATGTGTTACGCCTAGCTTTTCCTAAGATAGGTCTAGATCGTTTTTTGCTTTCCTAACTAATATTACTTATGTAACATTGTGGCATTATGTTGGAATTTTTGGAGATAGAAGTAATCATTCTTGTGAATTTCTTGCGTCAATGAAATTTCACTTCTATATCAATCATTGAAAGATTAATTCTTAGTAACTTCATGCTTATGGTTTAGCAAATATCACCAAATACGTAATGTTAAAAATGCTCTAAAAAACATCCCAACAATATCTCATGGATTGGAATTATTACATGTTCATGGTTCAATAATCCTATCATACAACCTATCAGCTAATTAGTAGATGCACTATATTACTTATCCAAAGAAAGTATGTATGTATGTATGTATGTATTTCTCTCTGTGTGTGTATATATATATATATATATATATATATATATATATATATATATATATATATATATATATATATAAAGAGAGAGAGAGAGAGATAGAGAGAGATAAGCAAACACACACAAAAAGGTTTTCAATAAGCCTAAGTTTAGAACACATCAGCAATCACACCATGGTATAGCGCCATTTTTTGCACACCCATTTTCTTTTAATGGTGGGGATATCAGGATTTGCGTTGTGCTTCATGATGCTTGATGCATTTTTCCCACAAATTTTCAATCCAATAATTTGATAAAGAGTGTTGAAGCTTCCCCTAGTGCCCATGGAGGTTTCCATACAACTCTAATGCCTTTTAATGATGAAGCTATGGAGAAAATGTTTTAAAGAAAACATATGGATGTAGTCACATTATGTATGTTTGTAACACATAATTGCCCTTTTTTAGATAAGTGCTAAATTCCACTTCATCATAACACGACGCTATATTTTTTCAAATGCCTTGTAAACTCTTATAGAAGTGTGAAAAATGAGCTAACCAAATGTAACAAAATTTGCTTGTTTAAATCGTTTGAGTATTGTTCCTATGCATATTCTATACACCATTGTTTATATGTATTCGAGTATAGGTATTTTAACCCTGGATATACTCTTAATTTTCTCAATTTGGTTTCGCTGTGTTCTCAAAAACAATTATGAGGAACATTCATTATATCCAATATTTTGTTGTGTTAGAATTACTTTCTGACTCACGTACATTGATATAGCCTTAATAAGGATGGGAAGGTTCATGAGAAGGAGAATTTCATGCAATCAAAGAGAATATGGTTTTTTTGTTGTAAACTTCAAGTATATAGTTTCTTGTCATCCCACTGTATATGGAAGGGTAAGAGGAAGAATTTATTTCATATATTCTCTCTTTGTATTAGTTCTTGTTTGGAATTATCCATATAATTTGATATGAATGTTGAAAATTTACTTACATCACGTGATTGTAACATCCAAATGAGTTTGAAAATAGTTATAATTCTGACACATGATCTTAGAAAACAAAAGGGAAAAATATCATCTTTTTCGCATGATCTTTAGTCATATAAATTTAGATTCTGTTTTAGTTGAATTCATCTCTATATACTACTAGGTTCCTAAATTCTTAATGACATCTTCATCTATGGTTATTGTTGGTGCTTTGGAATTGAAATCTTATTCATATACTTGCATGCGATAGGTGTTCTAGTGATGAAATTTTCAACCTTGAAACTATGATAAAATTTTCAACCTGGAAACTGTAAAGTGTGTAGTGAAAATTGAGTTCAAATTGTTGATTAAAACGTGACTCACAGTGTCATCAAAGTGGACAGCCTTTAGGAAAAAAAGAGCTTTTGTAAAAGTCTTTGTAAAACTCTTTGTAAAGAGCTTATTTATATCACGAATGTATGGACTTCTTTTGATAGTATGAGTTTAGCTTTGTTCTTGCATGTATCTCTTCATGTCTGTGGACTATTGAGGTTTTAGGTGTAGTATTGCTATCAAAGTAATGGGCATATTCAGCTCTAGTATATGTGTTTCTCAATTGTTGATGTATAGAACACCTTTCACTCACATATGTTTATAGATCTGCTTCGTCATTTATATAACAATATCCATGAGCTTCTAATGAGTGACCATTTATGCACATCTTATATCTCGCTCTGCTCAATATATATAGTAATCATTTTCCATGTAGATATCTCTCTGTACACATAGTATTCATCCAAATTCGTCTAAATCCTTGGTTGTTCTATGTATTTATGTGACTACATATGCATTTTTGTATCTAATTGACGAGACATATGTGAATTTATAAGTTTATTTACAACAATTGTAATCTACTTAGCAAGGAAATGGTTGTTAGTGGAGATCTACGTTTGGATGAGTTGCAAACTTGGTATAGATATCATGTTTTGGAGGCTGAAGAAGAAATATAGGAAGAAATTGAGGATGGTTTGGATTATTCTTTGGGACTAAGTTCAAAAGATGAAAATACTTAGATCAAAGAAAGATTGCTACCTACATCAAAAGAGAAAAGGAAAGCTAAATCAAAGCTTTTTGAATCAAGTGAGAACTAGAATTAGGTGAAATATTGAGATCTAGTTTGACAAGATATAAACATGAAATTAGTAGAAGTACAAAAGAAAGAAAACCAGCAAAAATATGTATTGTACCTTAATGTATCTTACATTCAGAATTTATGCCAAATTTCTTGAGGAGTAGAAACATATATGTGTGAAGATGTAAATATGAATGAGTGTTGGTATAATAGAATGCAAGAATAGATATATGCTTAACATGAAGACAAAAATAGAAGCTTGTACTACAAGATGATAAAATGAGGCTAATTGGACATTAAGTGAATGTTTTGTATTAAAAGAATTTTTTATGGATTTGTTTCCAGGTACAAGGTAATGTGAAAATATATGGAATTGATCATGAGCACATGTTTAGTCTAGTTGCAAAAACTACTTCTAATTGAATTGTTTTGAGTGTTGCACATAAATGTTGGAATATTCTTCAACTTGATGTTGAAAATGTTTTTTGGAATGGTGAATTGCAAAACATGAAGAAAAGAGAACGTTTAATAGATGCATGGTATTAAAAGTATGTAAGTAGATTAACAAAAGCATTATATGGTAAAAAATATGCACCTAAAGCGTGGAATCGTCCTTTCGTAAACTCCTTGCAAGTTCAAGGACAAAAACAAAGTTTTCTAGATCCTTTTTGTTCGTGAGGATTGTGGAAAATCAATGTGTATTTATTTGCAGTTATGTTAATTATCTAATTATTACAAAAAGTGATGATGAAGAAATTGAAGGATTTTTCACTTTACGTTAGAATCTTGGTTTCTCATAGTTCATGATGGGTGGCAGTAGTTCTTGCTTTTTTTAGTTATAGGAAAGATTCCTATTATGTGTGGTAGAAGGGTGTTGTTTTATTTCGTCGCAGGGAGTCGTATTCCTTTTTTGTTCTAGCCAAGAGTTGCGTCTTGAGCTTTAGTGTGATATGACAAGGAGTTGTTTTCTCTTCCTTTCTCTCTCTCTCTCATTCTTTCTTGGGTTTCATTTCAGTAGTGACTTTATTATTTGTTCACTCTTCCTTTCTCTCTCTCTCTCATCTCTATCTCTCCCCTATCCCTCTCTCTCTCTCTTTTGCTCTCTCTCTTGTTCTCTCTTCCTCTATCTTATCTCTCTCCTCTGTCTCTCTCTGTGTCTCTCTCTCTCCATCTCTCCATCTCTCCATATCTCTCTCGAACCTCCCTCTCTCTATCCCTCCCTCCCACCTCTCTCTATCTCTGTTTTACTCTCTCCACTCCCTCCTTCTCTCTTTGTTATAACATATGGAAAAAATATTACTATAAATACATGCACTCTGTGGACTGTCGAAACATAGTGCATTCGGGGGGGGGGGGGGGGGCGGGGTGGGGGGGGGATTGCACCCAATACTATGTTCGGTCTCGTCTCTTGGCATCTCTATTTTTTTGTGTGTTTTTTGCATTTGCAGCCTCTCTCTATGTGTGAGTAAGATCTTGATAACACTCTTTCTCTCTATCTCTCTCTTCCTCTCTCTCTCTCTCTCTCTCTCTCTCTCTCTCTTTCTCCCTTTCATTTCCCTCTAGAGTGGTTTAGTCTCTTCTGAACTTTTGAAGATGGTATGGGGCCCCAATGCAGTCTCCTTTTTCTCTGTTCTCTCTTTTTTGGTCACATTCTAAGGCATATGAATAGGTCCAACCCCTCATTGGTGGTCAATAATCTGGTTCTAGGTAGGGAGATTAAGGCCTCTAGTGCAAACTTAGAGCTTCCTTAGTTTTCACTCTTCCTAGAGGGGACACTTCACGGAAACAAGTAAACTTGAAGAAGTTTTGCCTCATCGAATAGATGTTTGCTCCTATACCTCTTGGGTGTTTGAAAATGATGAAATGGTCTTCCAAGTGCTTTCCAAATTTCCTCCTAGATAAGTCAAATTGTTACATTGTTTGCTCTAGATTGAGCTCCCTAACCTTCCTTTTCTTCTTGTATGTACTCCTGAGGAGATAATGATGCCCATTAGTCAACCCTCAACCACTAGAGAAGACATCACACGTTTTTCCTATGAAGTTTTGTAGTACTTTTTCAATGTGAGATGGAACCCGTAAAGTTGTGTATGATCTTAACAAAGATCTAACCACCAGAATTAGAGAAGACATTGTTCAATATAAATCTATGAATATAGAAATGATTTATAAAAACTTTTCAAATGCATGTTTTGATTGCTTTATGTATATTTAAATACATTAGTGATGTATTTAAATATTCTGTAAGAATTCATCGCCTCGACATTAAACTACAAAGTTGACGTCTACAACATTTCATGCATAACCACTCATCAGAACATGGAAGCACAGGGATAGATGCTTCTTATGAATCTAGTGATTAATTTCTTCACATAGTTTTTAAAGTACATAATAGGAAAGATCAGTTCACATGGTATCAACAACGGATTAAACTTATGTTCACTTTTTAATAAATTCTCATATATGAAGTAGTTCAATTTGTCTTTCAATTTTATCCATGATTTTGATATACCGATTACGAATGATTTGACTTAGTAAAATTGACTTTACTTGTAGCGTGAATAAAAGTTAATATTCTTGCTATATTTTTTCAAGAACTCTCTAAATTATTTGGTGACTCAATAAGAATGAATTTGCACTTTTCTTCATTCTCCACTATATCTTCCATGTACCATTAAAACTTTCTTTACTTCTTTGAACAAAGGAACTTAATAGGACACTTATTTAGGTGGGTTCTACTATTGCAGCGATTTGATTACGAAGCCTCTCATAATATACCTTAGTTACTTCTATAAAACGTGAAGACTCCATAATGGTAGCAATGACCCCGGAAAAGAAAGCCTTTTTATGTGATTTAGGGAAACTTT
>CM035418.1:159583565-159586065 GCA_020310875.1 Ceratopteris richardii | reverse complement strand
CTGTGAGTTAGAAGATTTGCGGATCACTCTGGATATAAGAAGGTAGATTTGGTGTACAATATGTAACAAAAATGGACATTCCAATGCTAATTGCCCAAATAAGGTAAGCTGTCAATTTTGTGGAAAGGATGGTCATGAAGCTAGAGACTGTTACTACCTCAAGGGTACACAGCAACGAGGTAACCCTCAAGCTTTGGATTCATATTATGCTAGTACTTCAAATGCATCTAATAGAGAGGAAAATTGTACGACAATGCCTAGATATAATAGACCATTGATGTGCTATCGTTGTGGTGAGTATGGCCATATGCAAAATAGGTGTTCCCTTCCAGAAGATGCACCTCCTTGTCAACATTGTCCAGAGGCCAAGGATCACTATACCAAAGACTGCTCAAGAAGTCGTCCTGCTCCAATCCACATGATTGCAGTCTCTCCATAAGAAGAAGGTATGACCACTCAGTCTTATGTTGTTTCATCCTCTGCAATGACCATGATGACTAGAGCTAGACAAGCAGCAACAATCTGTAGAGAGGAACAACAAGGATTCCAGGATAAAGAGGAGGAAAAGAAGTCTGGGTGGAAGGGCCAAGAAGAAATTGAAGGAGCTTATGAAAGGATGGCTACTTCTCTAAGAGACCAACCAACAAGTCTGCAAGAAGACACTCATGAGGTAAACATTGAACAGATCTTGAAAGGTATTCATCACAAGGTTAGTCTCTACGAACTTATAAGGATGGATTCAAAAATAAGAAGTGACTTACTGAAGATTATACACTCTACTCACTTGATCCAATTACCCAGTATAGATGGTTTCATGGTTGATTTTCCCCCTGCACCCTTGGCAGACTACCAAAGCTCAAGATTATCTGTTTGTATAAAGGATGAAGCTCTCACATGTGTGATCATAGATGGAGGTTCTGGTATAAATTTGATGCTAAATTTCACAATGAAGAAACTGAATTTGAACCCCACCAAGATGGCACCATTCACAGTTACACTAGCAGATCAACATAGGGTTGCGCCTCTTGGCATTATTGAAAAGGTACTGATGATTGTACAGGGTTGCCACTTTGTTCTAGATTTTGTTCTTATTGCAGTTCCACAGGAGACTTCTTACCCTCTACTCCTGGGGAGACCTTGGCTGAGGCAAGCAAAAGCTTTGCAAGATTGGGGGAAAAACAAACTATGGATTTTAACAAGCACGAATAGCCAATTGCAACTACATTTGGAAGAAGGATTCGACTCAGGGAAAACTACTGGTATACCGTGGACACTGAGGTAATGCCCTCTCTACCCCAAGGACAAGATACATTATTGAATGGGATGATGGAAAGTGCAGTGTTGCACAGTGGAAATCAATGAAATAAAAGAAGTTACGGATGAAGGAGTTGCAGGAAAAGGCCATGAAGTTCCCAAGGAGTTGAAGAATGGAAGTTTTCAAGAGAATACAAACATCGTAGGGGCAACAACTGTAGAGGTTTAAGAACAGGAAGGTTATGAGCCTAGATGCAGAGAAGATCTCCCCTATGGACCAGAGAACATATTGCAGAATATAAGTTAAAGTCCACTCCTGCATACAGTGGAGATGATTTCTCAAACAAGACTAGTCGTGAAACACTGGTTCAAGAAGTAAATCTAGGGAATTAAGAGAACCCTCAAGTAGTCCACTTGGCCTCTTGGTTATGGCATTATCCTCTCCTACAAAAGGTAACTTCTTTACTTTTTGCTTACAAAAATGTCTTCGCATGGTCCTACAAAGATCTAACAGGGATACCAGAGGAGCTTGGATTACATCGGATACCCTTAGTTGAGGGAGCCGTGCCTGCAAGAAGTAGGCAATATCGACTCAATCCGCAATATGCAGAGGCGATAAAATTGCAAATTACAAAACTAGAAGAAGCGGGTATAATTGTTCTAGTAGGACATTCCCGGTGGCTTTCTTCTATGGTTATTGTGCCCAAGAAAAGCAGTGGAAAAATAAGAGTCTATGTTGATTTTCGTGCCTTGAATAAAGTGACTGTTCAAGATGGATTTCCTCAACCCTTCACAGAGCAAGTACTTGAGGAAGTAGCTGGTCACACTTTGTATAGCTTCCTGGATGGTTTCAGTGGCTACAATCACATAGTGATCCATCCTGATGATAGGGACAAAACAGCCTTTGTAACTCCATGGGGCACTTATGTCTATACCCGCATGGCTTTTGGTTTGAAGAATGCGCCTGCCTCATTTAATAGAACAATGTATCTAATATTAGGCAAATGGTTAACAACCTTTGTCCGCATTTTCATGGATGACTTTTCAGTGTTTTCAAGCACAGATAGAAGAGCAGCAGTTCATGACTTCCATGATCATTTGAAATTAAATCGTGCTAAATGTCATTTTTTAGTCACCAAGGGCACTCTTCTTGGTCACATAGTGTCTGCTGAAGAAATAACGGTTGACCTTGCAAAAGTTACTGCTATTCTTTTCATGCCTATTCCACAAAGCCCAAAGGAAGTGC
>CM035418.1:159416065-159578565 GCA_020310875.1 Ceratopteris richardii | reverse complement strand
CATTGTACGGATTGGAAGAAACCCTTGTATTGATGTTGTGTAGTTCTGAAGTGGCATGTTATCGAGAACCTCCCTTGAGTAGATGAAGTACTGGAGTGCTTGGTGCATGCTCCTGTTTAAAGTAGATACCCCAGTACCTCCTCTACAATGTGTGTATGTGAGTGTTGGTGTGCGTGTATGTGTGGATATGTGCATGTATGTGTATGTGTGTGTATGCATATGTCTGTGTATGCATATGTGTGTTTATGTCGATGTGTGTATGTGTGTGCATGCATGTGTGTATGTATGTATGTACACATATGCATGTGTATGCAATTCTATGTATGTATGCATGTGTGTATAAATACATCTCTCTCTCTCTCTCCATCTCTCTCTCTCTCAATGTCTCTCTCTCTATGTCTCTCTCTTTGTGTGTCTATCTCTCTTCGTCTTGCTCTCTCTCTCACTCTGTCTCTCTCTCTCTATCTCTCTTTCCCTCTCTTTCTCTCTCTCTCTAACTCACTCACGCTCCCTCTTTTTTTTTCTCTCTCTCTCTCTCACTTTCTCTCTCTTTCTCTCTCTTTCTTTCTCTCCTCTTCTTGCGTGTTTGAATGAGTCCCAACACAAATATTTGCAAAGAAATCAGAATTTTATTTGTCTGATACATAGCATCGCATACATGATGCTTCTACATCCTAGAGATTTTGCCAACATTGCTACAAGCATGGTTGATGTGCGATGCCTGTATGGATACTCCAAAGGTACCATGGCATACATGATGGTTATCCTTTTTTAAGGTCCACCACTTATCCAATTCTTTGTTTTCAAGGTTTTGCATGAGTGATGTTTCTTGGTTTCAATTGGAGGCATCCCCTATTCCCCCTAATCTCCGGAAGTGTTTCTTATATGTAGGAGGTATTCCAATTACATCAAAACCTATAGTGGACATGCACATCAACTTTTAAGCACTCTCTAAACACATTTTCTTCTCTAGTATCTCGTCTTGTGATCCAGAAATCAACAACTTCCTCGTCACATGAAAGTAAGAGTTACAATAAGATGTCCTTTTTGCATGTTGTATCATTTTGTATGTCCGTAACAAAAACAACATCTTGATTTACTACTGCTCACAATAAGACATACATTGACAAGAACCATGTTCGGTTTGCAAGTGACTTAGCATGAATCTCATGATGACAACCATCTTAAATCATTAATCCGACATCTTATCTAGCGAGGGCATGCAGGCATGGTTTTTGTATGATTGTATGACTTCTTCTATTTCACTATGGTAAAAAAGAAAACTTATCTTATTTAATTGAGAAATTTCCTAAAAATCTGTAATTTTCTACTCAATAGAAAAGAAATAGACATATTTCCTAGGCCGTAAGCTTGAAAGTCCATTAAAAATAGCTTTAATTTGTAGTATAAGTACCTCTACTAGTTTTGTAGTATAAGGCCGTAAGCCATTAGGAGTCACCTAATCTAGGACAATATCCATCGGTGGTACTAACCTAATCCTACCCCAAGAGATGGAACGTTATGTCAATGAAAATGTACAAAAAGAGAGTACACATGAAAATTAAACCCACAAAAAATCTTTGCTTAACTGCTCTGACATTGGCAAGGTCCCTGGAAACCATTCGAACAAGCACAAAAGGTGTGACATTGACTCACCATCCATATTGGAAGCCTCGCGAAAAGATATACTGGTTATTGTCATAAAATAGAACACTCTATTCATTGTAATGCAAAAACTTCAGTTTTTAACAATAAATAGAACACATCCTTTAGACTTGATCTCATATTGTTGTGAAAAGAAAAACGGATATAGCTTCTTAGAGAAAAACAATACATGTTTGACAAAGGAGTCGGATTGAATGTAAATGTTTTCTGAAATTTCCCGATGATTGATTTTGAGTGCATTAAAGCTCACTTTTGCTATTAAGTACATTGAGCTCTACTTCTTCCTTCCTGGATACATTAGCGGAAATCCTGCGCGGCTGAACTCTTGGAAGATGCGTCAACCGAGAAGCTCGCCCCCCAAACGCGCGCTTCAACATCTTCGTCACTACTCACCGTTCCGATCCAGGTTACATTGCCATAACTATAAACCAATTTCCAGAGATGCGCATTGCCGACAACGCTCAGATCGGCCCATTATCCACAACGTCGACCGCAGTCCAAAGTGCATCGCTGGTGTGATGAGAAAAGTATCATGGCTCAGAGCTTGTGCCATGGATTACCAGTTCCTGTGTAGCAGTCATGATGAAGAGCAGAGAGCCCAACCTGCAAGTGCTTATCAATTCGGAGAAACGACAAGACTGAGTGACAAAATCATGAACGTCCATCCTTCTCTGGGTGGTAAGGGAACTGACTGTGTACAAAATCTCCACCTTCTAGAAGGAAATGCAGCGTCGATTTCACTTGCGTTTCAATGTCAATCATACGTACTACTCTGATTGATCATCCCAAGTCCATGGTTTCAATGTCGATCATACGTACTACTCTGTTCTGTCATCAAGACTTGCGTTATCTGATGACGTCGCACACGCCATTAGGAAATGTAAACAAACAAAAAAACTGCAATCGTATTGTATACACCGCCGCCGCCGTGCGCGATGAGTTTTTTCGTCTGTCTTTCTCTCTCTGTCTCGGGCTCGTTATCAGTTGGAGTGTTGTCGCTCTGGATTGCGCACAGCTATTCGTTATCAGTTTGAGTGTTGTCGCTCTGGATTGCGCACGCCATAGCTGTGCTTAACCTTCAGGTGGTATGAGATTCAAAGAGCTGCGCCATTTACGCTATGCCATGGATTTTACAGAACGCTTGTAGATCTATGCTGCGAACGATAGAAAGTGTGACATCAAAGCGAAGATGTATCACACCATGGGCAGCTCGCTTTAGATCAGGACCAGAGAATGTGTACGATTTTAAGTTGTAGAGACTGTTAAGCTCACTGCTAAACTGCACAGAAGCGCTGCAGTTACCATTCCTTTTCACAAGAAATTTGTTGTTCTACTTCACCAGCTGCCACAATAAGTTTTTTTTTATTTTTATTTATTTATTCATTTATTTATTTTAAAATGGAGGTTCAGCCGAAGCCTACTCCCCCGAACTTTAACTTTGAAATTGCAACTGTACAAGTGAATGGGCATAGCACCCGCGGGACCTCCCGTATCCCACAAAGCAGGGGTTAGACAATGTTACAACTGAAAGAGACATGATTACAACTGGGTTTAACTAGCATAAGCCATAACATGTGTAGCCCGGGACTTGAACCCTGGACCTCCGCCTCAAGAGGCCAAAGCTCAACCAGCTGCCACAATAAGTTGGATGAGACGCCAGCCTTCGATAGTAAATGAAAAGTCAACTGTAGCGAAATGTCAACTGCAGACCTTCGTCCTTCGCCAGTGAATGAAAAATCAGAACAATAATATATTTTCTAGAGGCATCAGAAATTCAAGAGGGCATTCCTTCACACATAAATATTTACTGAAAATAGTTCCTAACTGACTCTGAGTGGTTATTGAGAACTTGACATAAAAGTGTGAGGGCTTTATCTCAGGTACATATTTGAATTCTGTTTTTCATTTCGAGTGCATGTGGCAGGCGATGATATGTATTCTCTTGCAGGTCCGTGAATGGACACTACTCACATGTTGTGAGACAAATGTATGATATTGCGGATCCTTAATTGGACAACTCACACTCCTTGTGAGGTTTCATATTACCCTGTTGAAAACCTTGAATTTAAACAAAAACAAAGGGACGTGGTAAGGTTTTTAACTGTGGTAATCTCATGCTTGGAGATACTCTGGTGATATAGGTGGAAGTCCAAAGAGAAGATAGTCCAAAGACCTCATGTATTGATCACGGGATGAATGTATAATTGCTTACATTATGGACTCTTATTGATGCTTCTACCCAGAGTTTGGGTTTTTGGAGTGTAGTGACTATAGTTGACTTGGTTCATATATAGTTTGGACAAAGGATACTCTGTCGAAATTTTTTCAGAGAGGTAGAAATTGAGCATATAAGTGCATAGAGATGCAGGAAGTGCTCAGAACAAGAGGAAATAATTGAGATTACTTGTGAAGATTCAGTTTTTGGTGCATATATTTAGAAAAACAACCGAAATGCTACCAAATTTTTTTAGGCCTCGCCATAAAATTACCATAGCATAGAAAAGTGCTTAAATCGCAAGGATGGGTAATAATATTTCACAAATAGTTGGTGATAAGCTAAATAAAGACAATTACCACATATGGTCGTATAGGATGGAAACTTTCTTGATGGAAAAAGGTCTATGGGGACTAATGAATGGAGAGGACGAGTGTCCTGAGTTGCCAGAGAATCGGAAAGCAGAAGAGCAAAAAGAATATAAAAGGTGGATAGAAAAATCTAGAGAAGGAAGCTTGAGATATAATCCATAAGATATATGGTACGTCGACAGAAGCTAGAAAAATTCACTTAAAGCAAAAGTTACATAGCGTATGGCATGGAAATAGGTCCATAACGGATTATGTGGCCAGAATTAGGAAGATCACTAATGATTTAGCTTCCATAAATTGCACAGTTGATGATGATGATATGGTTTCAGTTATGCTAAATGGTCTAGGACTGTAGTACAAGAGTTTAGATACTTCTATTTCAATGAGAGGCATTATGCCAGATTTTGACGAGCTAGTAGCTCTTTGCATGACAGAAGAACTAAAACTTGGTTTGAATGCATCGTGAAGTGGCAATTCAAAGATCATGCATTCTTTCAGCATAGAGGAAGAGGTTCTAGTCGTGGACGATCATCTTCTAGAAATGCGAATACATTGGATATGCCAAGAGGTAGAGGAAGATCATACTCTAGAGGTAGAGGAAGATCACAAGCACCAGCGAATTGTTACCATTTTCGCAAGTATGGCCATTTTGAGAAAGATTGTTATTATAAGAAGAATAGTCAAAGAGGAAGAGGTAGAAGCCATTATGCGACACATTGAAATTTTGCTGCTGAAAGTTCATATAGAGACTATGGCAGTGATAATATGTTTGCGATGGAGCATGTTTTGAATAGTATGTGAAAGCCTTTAAACGATATGAACACGTACATAGACTCTGGTTGCACAAATCAGATGACGAGCATTGGAAATTGGTTTGAGTCAAAAGAAGCTTTGAAGACGAAAGAGTATGTGGCAACTGGTGATGATGCCTTATGCGTGATTAACGATGTTGGGAATAAAAAGCTAGTACAAAGAAATGGTGTTCGAAACACATTAAGTGATGTCTTACATGTGCCTAGCATTACAAAGAACCTAGTTTCAGCTGGTCAGCTAGTAGATCAAGACATGGAAGTTATTTTCAACAAACATAGTTGTTTTATACATGATTTCAAGTATGGAAGAAGAGGAAAAATACTTGGAGAGGGAAAGAAGATGGGTAGATTGTTCACGTTTGACATGGGTACACCCCTTTATGAAAACATCTATGCCAAGAATAGTGAATATTCAGATATAGCTGAATTATGGCATAAACGAATTGGTAATATCAATTTTAGAAAATTGAAGTCCATGGAAAAGGAAATGTTAGTGTGTGGATTACCAAGATTTGGTCATTTAAACTTTGAAAGAATTTTTGAAGCATGCGCATTTGGAAAACATCAATGTATGAAGTTTTCAAGAAGAGAAAAACACATGAGGAGACCATTAGAGCTAATACATAGTGATGTGGTTGGACCTGCTAGAACAAAATCAGTTGGTGGCTCACTATATTTTTTGATATTCGTTACCAATTATAGCCGATATACATGGATTTACTTCTTGAAGCATAAGAGTGAAGTCTTTGAGTGCTTTATGAGATTCAAAAATATGGATGAAAAGCAATTGGGAATGTATATAAAGTGCCTATGATCAGATTCAGGGGGAGAATATATATCAAGAGAATTTGATCAGTACCTAAGTGATCAAGGAATCAAAAGGCAACTGTCTTGTAGATTCACATCACAACAAAATGGTGTTGCAGAACGTAAAAATCGTGTGATAGAGGAAGTTGCTAGAGCCATGTTGAATGAAAAGAACATGCCAGATATGTTTTGGGTAGAAGCTTGTCATACAGTTGTGCACGTCATAAATAGAGCTCCCACAGGCATGGTTCGTGATCTCACACCTTATGAGAGGCTATGGAGGCATAAGCCTAATGTTAGCTTTTTACGAGTTTTTGGAAGTATTTGTTATGCGCATATGCCTAGTCAACTGAGACACAAGTTTGAGGTGAAATCTGAAAAGTGCATATTTGTTGGGTACTCAGAAGAGAAGAAAGGATATTGATGTTATAATCCTGTTACAAAAGAATGTATAGTGAGTAGAGATGTTATGTTCGATGAAAAAGCATCATGGTACGCACCTAAAGACATGGGTGTGATAGAGAATGATATAGATGATTCTATGCATAATGTTCATGACGAGCCAGGAACAAGCCGTAGGAATTTTGACCATGAAGAGAGTCAAGACTATGGTTCATATGAGTTTCCTACACCTGAAACGTCATGGAGTGAAAATGCAAAAGACTATGCAAGAAGAAAGGAGAGAGGGAAAGATACATACATGTCTGATTCAGATATTGAAGATGAGATAGTTACGCGTGGCACGTTAAAAAATATGAAGGACAAATATGTTCCCCCATACGCAAGGAAAGAGACACATGAAGAAACACCTTTGAGATGATCTATGAGAGTAAAACATCCTTTGGATAGATTGAATCTATACAATAATGCTATGAACCTTCATTATGCATACATGACAAAAAGAATTAAGCATGAGGAACCAAAGAATTTTCATGATGCGTCACAAAGTGAAGATTGGTGTAAAGAAATGGATGATGAGATGAATGCATTGAAGAAGACTGATACATGGGATTTAGTGAAATTGCCACCAAATAAGAAAGCTATTGGATGTAAATGGATATATAAAGTAAAGTGTAAAAGTGATGGTTCATTGGAAAGATTTAAACCGCGTCTAGTTGCAAAAGGATATGCACAAGTATATGGATTAGATTACGATGAGACGTTTAGTCCAGTGGTGAAGAGGACAACAGTGAGAAGTTTGATTGCATCGGCTGCTATGAATAATTGGAAATTGTATCAAATGGATGTTAAGAATGCATTCTTGAATGGCAAATTGCATGAGGAAGTCTATATGCAGTAACCAGAAGGTTATCTACATCCAAACTATCCTGACTATGTATGCAAGTTAAAGAAACCGCTTTATGGTTTGAAACAAGCTCCAAAAGCATGGTGTGAACGATTCACTAAGAAGTTGTTGGATCTGAAATTTATGCAATCAGAGGCTAATTGTCCACTGTTTGTATGGAACCAAGGAAGTGAAACAATTCTATTAGTGATCTATGTCGATGATTTTATCATTACTGGCAATGATGAGAAAAGGATTGATGATTTGAAAAGGCAACTAAAATCTGAATTTTTTATGTCAGATTTGGGAGAGCTAAAATACTTTTTGGGAATTGAAGTAATTTCATTGAAAGAGGGAATTTTGATGATTCAATGCAATTATATGTTAAAAATGCTTGAGAGATTTGGTATGAGTGCTTGCAAACCTGTTGATACGCCACTTGATGCTAATGTTAAGCTTATGGATGATGGAAAGTACTTGCATGATGCAAACATGTATAGAAAGATGGTTGGAAGTTTGATTTATGTAACAAAGACAAGACCAGATTTGAGTTTTGCAGTTGGTTTGGTGAGTCAGTTTATGCATAAACCATGTAGAGTGCACTTGGATGCAATGCGACGTATATTGCGATATGTGAAAGGAACATGTAATTTTGGTTTGTTTTATGAGAGAAAAGTTCAGCCATGTATATATGCATACAGCGATGCCGATTGGGCAAGAAATGTCATGGATCAAAGGTCAACGAGTGCATTTTCATTTTCGCTTGGAAGTGCAATCATTTCTTGGAGTAACAAGAAGCAACCAACTATCACTTTGTCAAGTATTGAGGTTGAATATAGAGGCATTACACAAGCCGTTTGTGAGGCAACATGGATTAAGTACCTGAGATAATGAATTTTCCTCGTAATTCGTTTTAAGCGAGGAGAAAAATCAAGTTGGTAAAAACTTCAGAACATCTCGAGTTTGAAATAGTTTTACCTGAATGCATATAAACAATGGAACTGCAAATATGCTTAGGACCAGAAGACAAACGATACAAACAAGCAAGCTTTGAGCTTTGAGAATTTTATCTTACATTTACTCTTTATCTCGAGCTTGTTGGTATACGTGTCTTATTTCTGTCTATGTGTCTAAGTTCTCTTTAGTGCACGAGTACATTATCTATCGTGTACGCCAGTCACTTTAGGTGAATCTAGTAACCTCATGCAGCGATGCTTCTGCAAGAGTCTAGAAGATATTCTGCAAGAGTCTGAACAAGTTCTCAGCTTGCTATTTCATATCCTTACGAAAAATCTCATTCTCTTCTCTCACTTGCATCTCTCTCTCACAGAATAAGTGTTATTTCATATAAGTATGATGGAATGAATAAAATATGCTAGAAATGGAAACGAAGGAGGGATACCAAAGGTATTATGCTATAAAATAAAGATCTATATTGGCAGTACTTGCTAATATATTTCGAAGGAATTTTCCAAGTTTCTGTTTCGTTTCTTCGAAAAACTATCATTGAATACTAATACGGGATTGTAATATATTGCGAACATTTCTTGTAAATCTACTTCATGATAGAAAAAGTGTAATTTATGTTGATGTGTACACATATTTATAGTGTAAAGCTCCCAAAACCTTCAGCAGTAGTCAGACAAAATCTTGCAGTAGTAGGTTGCAATGTATCCCTTACTTTTGATGAACTCATGTAAGCACTTATGGAAATCGAATCTTTGGAATCTGTGAGTACGATCTACAAACTATGGTGTTTATTTTATGTAATTTTTTATGTTGGGTTGATTGTTTCTAGAAAATACGAAAACTAAAATGACTACATCTAGCGATGACTCTATAGGCTGTACGGTAGGCCCACGGAACGACAGAAAAAATATTGTTCCAATTTCTAATATATTTTTCGACTGATTTCTAGACAATACTCAGCATCATTTTGTTGGTAATCGTTGCTATACCAAAAGCCTGAAAATAGTAACAATTATTATTTCAATGCTAGATACAAAGCAATTATGCCAATTACAACTATAACCAATATTATGTCTTACGCAAACATGACTAGACCCATTTGGTAGTGCAATTTCTAATGCTTAGGGCATATCTGTAACTATATGTTCTCAAAACTAATTCGATCGAAAATGAGTCCGCACCTTAGTTTTGGAGAGGTCCAAGGGGAAAGCTATCTTGGAGCGCTAGGCAATCCTAATGCGAGCGAGCTTAATCCATTGATGTGGATCACAAAAAGCATTGAATTCATTAACATCTTTTACATGATTGTTAGTAATAATCTAGACTATATCAATTTTGTACACGTTGATTCCATAGATAAGTGACCATTTCTCGCTTTATCCTTAAAACATGGTATGCTATCCATGCCTAAGGACACATAAAAACCAACAATGAATTGTATCCTAGAAATAATTTTGGCCTAGCACTAAGTAAAAAAGGGTCTCTTTTTGGGATAAGTACTACATATTGGGGTCTTTAAATGCTCGAAAATTTGATCCTTTTTCCCTAGTGCTAACATTTGGATTTCCTTTTAAAACGAGAGGGTATTCAGAAACTAGTCCTCAAGAGCGGCCATTAAGAAACTAGTTCTCAATATTGGAATTCGACTCTCCACAATCTGATCACAGAGGACGATCCGCAACAACATAAAATTGTGACCGTCGAAAGCATTTCCTAATTGAATTCTCGCATTCCAGAAACCCAACAAAGTAATTTTCCTATGTAATGTTGTTGTCCAAGCAAAGAAACATACTTTGAGCAGCCTACATGGAAGATATACTTGAGAATACATAAATAATACCAAATCATCTTGGAAACGAAAATGAGCTAAGTCAATCTAGTTAGATTTTCTATACACAAAAGATAAGATGACTCCTAAATGCCCTGATGGAAAGAATCGACAAGAAAAGTAGAATGGGAGATCCTAGTTTGGTTGTTTTGGAACCACTTCATGAACGTTTTGTTATCTTAAGACGCCAAGTCATCTTTTGCTTGAAAGAGTAATCGACTTGTGTAATATAGGATTATTTCGTTAGAGGTTTTTCAATGCGGAGAACAAATGAACAAAACTGCAAGCCACTCAAGATAAGAAGCGATTTTGTCTTTCCTATTATGTAGGTAAACAACTATGTGAGGTAGACGTATATTCTATAGCGCAATATTAGATCCATGAATTCTTCTAAAATTATTGAAAGCCTTATATTGGAGAATTACTAGACATCTCTTGTTTGGAGAATTTTAAATTAAAACTATGTTTAAGGGATTTTTTTAAGCTCAAATACACACACACACACATACACTCACATACACACACATACATACACATGCATATACACCCATACACACATACATACATACACATACACACATATACATACGCACACATACACACACATAGACATATACACAACTATACACACACATATACACATACACTCACATACAATCAAATACGTAAACACACATACAAAAGCATACGTACATACATATACACATGCATACACTTATACACTCACATACACACATATACATACACACACGTACATGTTTCATTGATCCCAAATGACCGGACATGTCACATAGCATGTACAAGGAGGTTTGTCAACTCATAGGAGACATCAATACGCATGTTTCAAAAACTCCAACTGGTCAGAAGATTTGGACATATTGAGACGAAGAATTACAACCTTCACGGGACTCGAGAGATTAGTAAAGCTGTATTCAAAATTGCAGTTATCTAACAAAAAATATGCAAAATCTGCTAGAAATGGGTACAGTAAAGAGGAAATCTGTCAATATTTGTTATTAGGTAAAAGGTGTTCGCGTATTCAGATCTTGCTCGTGGTACTCTGTAGAGTCTACCGAGTCGTTGGACCAAACCCGAATGGTGTTCACATCAGAAGCCATGGAAGTAGATCTACAGAAGATGTAATGAAATATGTACATGTGTGGAATAGGCGAGATTTGGGATTTGGAGTTTCCGAGTAAAAATGCCTTGGAATCATTCCTGAGTTCAGCTGAGCAATGTAGAAGGCGGTAGAATTCGGCTCGAAGTCCATTCTGAAGGATGAATAGGATTCACAATATGTTCAATAGTCAAGCCCTGAACAGGAGATGATTTATGTCTATGCGAATCAGATTCCATTCTTGATGATAGAACAGAATGGTACATATGGTCGACATTGAAACCATGGACATGAGATGGTCGATCATGACAGGATTGAGATTCCAGCGTTGATAACGGGAGTGAAATCGACGCTGCTGTTCCATCTAGACGGTCGAGATTTTGAACACAGTCAGTTCCATTACCACGTAGAGAAAGGTGGACGTTGATGATTTCCTCAGTCGGTCTTGTCACTTTTCCGAATTTATAACAGTCGTCGGTTGGGCTCTCTGTTCATCATCAGTGCTACACAGGAAGTGGTAAGCCATGGCAGAAGCTCTGAGCCATGATACTTTTCTCTTCATACCAGCGATGCACTTCGAGCTGCGGTCGACGTTGTGGATAGTGTGCCGATCTAAGCGTTGTCGACAATGTGCATCTTTGGAAATTGGTGTACAGTCACCGCAATGTAACCTGTATCGGAACGGTGAGGAGCTGTCACGAAGATGGTGAAGCTCCCGTGTGGTGGGCGAGCTTCTCGATTGACGCATCTGCCAAGAGTTCAGCCGTACAGAACTTGCGCTGATGTATCCAGAAAGAAGTGGAGCTCCATGTACTAAATAGCAAAAGAGAACTTTAATACGCTCAAAATAAATCCTCGGGAAATCTCAGAAAACATCTAAATTAAATCACTATATCCTTTTTACACTCAACAACAATATGAGATGCATACAATGTTCAGAATATGACATTCACAATATGTTCAATAGTCAAGCACTGGACAGGAGATGAATATTGTATATGGGACTCAGATTCCATTCTTGATGACAGAACAGAATAGTACGTATGATCGACATTGAAACCATGGACTTGAGATGGTCAATCATGAAAGGATTGAGATTCCAGCGTTGATAACGCAAGTCTTGATGACAGTACAGAGTAGTAAGTATGATCGACATTGAAACCATGGACTTGAGATGATCAATCATAGTAGTACGTATGATTGACATTGATACGCAAGTGAAATCGACGCTGCGTTTCCTTCTAGAAGGTGGAGATTTTGTACACAGTCAGTTCCCTTACCACGCAGAGAAGGATGGACGTTCATGATTTTGTCACTCGGTCTTGTCGTTTCTCCGAATTGATAGGCACTTGCAGGTTGGGCTCTCTGCGCGTGTGGGGGGCGAGCTTCTCGGTTGACGCATCTTCCAAGAGTTCATCCGTGCAGGATTTGCGCTGATGTATCCAGGAAGAAGTAGAGCTCCATGTACTAAATAGCAAAAGTGAGCTTTAATGCCCTGAAAATCAATCGTCGGGAAATTTCAGAAAACATATACATTTAATCCGACTCCTTTGTCAAACATGTATTGTTTTTCTCTAAGAAGCTATATTCTTTGTTCTTTTCACAATAATATGAGATGAAGTCTAAAGGATGTGTTCTATTTATTGTTAAAAACTGAAGTTTTTGCATTACAATGAATAGAGTGTTCTATTTTATGACAATAACCAGTATATCTTTTCCCGAGGCTTCCAATATGGATGGTGAGTCAATGTCACATCCTTGTGCTTGTTCGAATGGTTTCCAGGGACCTTGCGAATATAAGAGAAGTTAAGCAAATATTTTTTGTGGGTTGAGTGTTGATGTGTACTCTCTTTCTGTACAATTTCATTGACATAACGTTACATCTCTTGGGGTAGGATTTGGTTAGTACCACCGATGGATATTGTCCTAGATTAGGTGACTCCTAAATGGCTTGATGGAAAGCATCCACAACAACCGTAGAATGGGAACAGGTGCATGAACATATCTTGTCTTGAGACGCCAGTTCATGTTTTTGTTGAAAGAGAAATCGACTTGTTTTATATAGGATTATTTCTTTGGAGGTTTTTCAATGCGGAGAAGAAGTGAACACAAGTGTAAGCCATTGAGGATACCAAGAAGTTTTATCTTTTCTATTAATCAGTGGAGGGGCATGTGTTGAGTGGGTGGTGGGGCTAGCTGGTCCACTGGAGGACTAGCATGCGCTGTGTTTTGGGAATAGGTGACAACCCTAGGGCGAATGCGACGAGTGGATGGGGTGGATGAAGTAGGAGGGGGATGGCTAGTGGGTAAGGGTGAGGTTGGGTCGTGCCCATGCAAAGGAGGGGGGCAACGAGGGGGGAAGCAGAGGGGGCTGGTGTGATCTGACCTGGCAAGTGGTATAGCCAAGCAAGCACAGGTGCAGAATATACGAAAAAGAATCGAGAACCACGCTGCAGTGCTTCGTGGAAGAATCTGCAACAAAGCTGGAAAGAACCGTACATGAGGGATGCATATGGGTAAGGTCGCCCATGTACAAAGCAATATAAGGGATCGACGATACGGATGCCACTAAGAGGTTGGGGGGAAGAAGGGTTGCAGAACAGGAATTGGAACATGAAAGCTCATAGAGGCTGTACCATCCTAGGGGAGGTTGTGGTGGCACTAAACATACAAGTACAAAATGTGATAGTCGCTTCCCTAGAGATGCCAGAATAAAGGAATGGGGGTGGACAATATGCGATCTCCGAAGTATCGATACCGGTTGCGATGATATGTGTGGATAGGGTTCCAGAAGGAAAGGATGTGAATATTGAATGAACGTTGCAACCCTCTGGCTCTAACCACATGATTGAGGCCAAGCATAGAATACCCTCCTGCCGTAGGCATATTGAAGAGGTCAAAGAGGGAGATCTCTGGTAGAGCGAGGTGAAGGCGTAGGGAAAGTGAGGTAGATGGAACTTGAAAAACTAGAGGTGGACTGGATAGGTAATCTGACGAAGTTGAGCCTGACTCACTCACGATAGGTAGAGTGGGGAGATGCGGAGGTGTAGGGTGACCTGAGGGAGGTGATGGGAAGGGAAGACTAGGTGGAGGAAAGGAAGGGCTATAGATGGAGGAGTCGGATAAGGATGGCCTGGAAAAGATAGGGGGATCGGACAATATAAAATACTAGGAGCTACTTCGGGGTATGGAAAGTGGACGTGAGGTACATGCATCTATGCAGGGTCGAGAAATACCTATGACTCTGGCGGAGCGAGACCGAGGGCGGAGAGTTGGAGCTTCAAATACTCCTGTGTGGCTCTGGAGGAAGTCTGTTGGGGTGCAGAATAAGACATACTGCTAGATATAGTCGAACGTCTGCAAGATTGAATGCTGGAAGCATGGAGATGACTTGTAAGCAATATGAGAGAACGGTGAAGGAGTGGAGTGGAAAATGGATGGAAAATAAGAATTAAACAAAGAGCAAAAGAAGCAAGAAGTGACATGTGAAAGAACTAAGAAAGGCTATAAACGACCTTAAGATGAAAAAATTGAGGCCAAGATAACCACAAAATAAGAATCCTCATACAGAGAAACCCCAAAAACGACTCCAAGATGATTGAAATCCGAGTTCGGAAGCCTTATAAATGAATAATTGACGAAAAAATGTATATACAATAAGCAAAATAGAAGAGAAGGGGGGGAGGGGGGGGGGGTGGGGAGGGTGGGGAAGGGTTGGGAGGGGGGGGGACTAGTGGACTTACCGAAATTTGCACGGTGCTTGGGGTGGGGGTTTTAGAGAGTGTGGGATGCTTTTATAGGCAAAAAATGGGGGGGGGGGGGAGGGGAGGGAAAGGGGGAGGGGGAGGTGGCAAAAAGGGGGGGAGTGCACGGGCGTGCACGGGCAAGGGGGAGGGGGGGTTCACGGGCGGGCGTGGTGTTTTTTTTTCCAGAAAAGAAAAGAAAACAAAATAAACCAAGAAATAAAAAAGGAAAAGTAAAAGAAAATAATAAAGAAGAAAAAGAAAAAAGTAAAAATAAGAATAAAAAGAAAAGAAAAATAAAAACTAATAAATAAAAGAAAAGAAATAAATAATTCAATAAAATAGAAATAAAAATAATAATTAAAATAAAATATAAAATAAAAAGAAAAAATAAAATACTAAAAGGAAGGGGGGGTTCACGGGCGGCCGTGGGCGGGGATGCATGCGGTTGTGGCAGGGGGGGGGAGGTTTTTTTTTGTTTTTTTATAGAAAAGAAAACAAAATAAAATAAAATAAACCAAGAAATAAAAAATTAAAAGTAAAAGAAGATAATAAAGAAGAAAAGGAAAATAAAAATAAAAATAAAAATAGAAACAAAAGTTAAAACAAATAAATAATAGAAAAGAAATAAATAATTAAATTAAAAAAATATATAAAGAAAAATAAAAATAAAATAAAATAAGAAATTAAAATAAAATTAAAAATAGAAATAGAAAATAATAAAAAATAAAATAAATAAAAGGAAAAAGGGGGGTTCGCGGCAGGGGGTGGGTGGGGAGCGATGGGTGGGCGGGGGGTTGGCAGGTTGGCGGGGAGCTGCGAGTGGGTGGGGGTTGCGGGTGGGCAGGGAGTTGTAGGTTGGCAAGGGGTTGCGGGTGGGCGGAGAGCTGGGGTTGGGCAAGGTGTTGCGGGTGGGTAGAGAGCTGTGTGTGGGCGGGGGGTTGCGGGTGGGTGGGGCTACGGGTGGGCAGGGAGCGGCGGGTGGCGGGGGAGGGGGGGAAGGGATTATTGAAAAACATCATCAGATTATTGCTGGAACTGCAAAGTTTGTGAAGGAGGATGGTGGTCAGTCCGAAGTTCTTCTGAAGGTCAAGCAGGGTAACAATCCTTTGTTTGGCTTCCTCAACATAGATCATCACCTTCATGAGTATTATAGGTTTCTATTGCAACATTCTGATATACTTCAGCCAACATCACAAGATGTAGTAAAGCCTGCTGAAGTAGATCAGAGAACTGGAGAGGGTCTTTCCCTTTTAGGTTCTGCATATGGGAGCGGTGATGATGAAGATGAGCAGGATCTCAAATCTGAGACCAATCATGTGGATTTTGTTGCTAGTACTTTACACAATTTTGTGGTTGGACAAGAGGGTGTCACCGCTACAGATGGTGTTAAATTAAACACGATTAAGGGAGGCACTATGGTCCCAGTCAAAGTTGCAGTAGGAACATCTAGTGTACTGAAGTCTGGGGACGATTCCTAGGTCATAGTTTCTGAAAATGTTCCCAAAGCCATGTCTCAGGCAATCAAGAAAAAGAAAAGTCTTGGCAGAGCTTTTGACGTGATACAAGCCAACAAAAGGATCACCCCTCTAATGAAGGTCAATGATGCACCTGCGAAGATTCCCACTACTGTAAATAAGGAGTTGCCCTAGAAGTCAGAGGCAAAACCTTCATCATGGCATTCTGTTCCAAGTGCTAAGGACATGAACTATGGGATGAGTGCTGATGTTGCTGCTGTTGTTGGATTAGCAGCAACTCGGGGTGTTAGAGTGTTGAAGCAAGATTTCTCAATGAACAAGTCTTCATCATCCTCTAGTTTATCCTAGAAAATACAAGAGGCAAGTGCTCAACCTGTAGATAGTACGAGTCATGGGAAAGTTTCAAATTCATTGGGATTGGGACTCGGTTTAGGAGAGAGTGATGTGAAATTTGTGAAGGCAGTGGCAGAGTTGGCAGTTATAGCTGCATCACATGAAGCAGACTCCGCAAATACTTCCCTCACTCTAGTAGAGAATTGAAAGCAGAAAGACTTAGGAAGGCAAAGATGTTTGCTTTGAATGGAATAGTGGTTGCCAATGGACAAGATACCTCTGTTGCCAGTAATTCATTGGCTGAGGACATGGAAGATAATGCCTTAATTAAGGGTGAATGTGGTGGAGTTGTTGAACTTCCAAACAAACAGTCTGATGAAGAGAGGAAATATGATTGAGGATCTATTGTCTTGGACTACTCACTTTGGTGGAGCAAGTGTAAGTTTATGGCCATTGTCAAAGATACGTCAACCAGCAGAAAAGATAAGGGGGGGAAAAAGTGAGGGGGGAAGGGGGGAAAGGTTGGGGAAAAAAGGGGGGGAAGAAAGGAGGGGAGAAGAGAGGGGGAAGGGGGAAAGGGGAGGGAAGGGGGGAACTATGTGGGACGCGGGGCGGGGGGAAAATGTGGAGGGGGAAGATAAGAAAAATGGGGTTATACAAAAATAAAACGGCATCTAGAAAGTGGACAAAATGTTTATATACAACCTGGCCAGATTTTACATTCCAGGTACTCTAGATATTTTTCTATCATGTTGTTTTATGGTAGGCCTTAAGCCTAGATAGATTGACTAGTGGTAGTACTACATCCAGAGTCTATAACACCACTGCACCCCAATTCAGCATCGTCTTAATTCGATAATGGCCTTCCCAGTGTGGACTCCACTTCCCCTTAGCTTGAGTAGACATCTGTGGTCTTTGTAACATAACTAACTCACCTAGCTTCAAAGTTTTAGGCCACAAGTTCTTGTCATGAGCTTCCTTTCTCTTGAGATGAGTCTGCTCTAATTGTCTGGAGGCTATAATACAAGATTCTTCCAATTTGAGCAAAGTTGTGAGACTATATGCTACCTTTGAGCCCCTCCTTTTTTGAACCCCTTTAGTTCTGATCGAGCAATGTATGAACTCAAATGGTTCTATGGGGCTATCCCATAGACCAGTTGGAATGGATAAAATCCAATTGTTTCTTTATAGGCTAATCTGTATGCCCACAGTGTACCAAAATAAGCTTTAGCCCAAGCAGCAGGTTGTAGCATACATTCTTCCGCAGCATGGCAATCAATACCTTATTTGTGCACTCTACCTAGACATTTTCCCTGGGATAATAAGAGCATGAAGTCCTATGAATAATTTTATACTTCTTAAAGATTTCATGAAAAATCTTATTCACAAAGTGTGTTCCTTGGTCTGTGCAGATTTCCAGAGGACACCCAAACCTGCAAAAAATATTGCTGAATAAAAAATCAGCCACTGTCTGTGATGTGCAATTTGGTGAAGCAATAGCTTCCGCCCACTTTGTTGCATAGTCTATGGCAATTAGTGAATATTTATCTCTATTTGGAAAAGAGGGAGGATACATAGGTCCTACAAAATCCAGTCCCCACTTCTCAAATGGTTGCTAGTTAGTAGCTATTGTTAGTGGGTTGTTTCTCTGCTTGGTGGGTTTAGGGCCACATCTTTGGTAGATGTCACATACCTTAGCCCTATGATTCAAGTCCCTAAAAAGGGTGGCCCACCATAATCTTATATCTAGAGTTCTCTAGCCCATGATATGACCTGGAAGGTGCCCACCACCTGAACCTTCATGTGCCTTTGATAGGATATCCCATGTCTCTTCCTTCTCTATGCATTTCCTGAAACAACCATCTTTCCCATACCTGTACAGTTTGCCTTGAGTAATAGTAAATGGTCTGCTGTTGATTAGTAGCCTCCTCTTTTGCACCGAGCTTGCCTTCTCTAAATACAATAGTGTTAAGAAAATTTTTTATGTCATCATAACAACCCTTGGCTTGTAGAACAGACAGATTGGCATCAAGAAAATCATCATTTACTCCAATTGCTTAATCTATGGCGTTGATCTTGGATAGATGGTCTGCCATAACATTTTCTCTACCTAGTTTATGGACTACCAAAAAATCAAATTCCTGGAACAAAAGTAACCACATCCATACCCTACCAGTCGCTTGTGGTTTGTTCAGTAGATATTTGAGCCGTTGATGATCAGTTATGATAACAAATTTCACTCCCAGCAAGTAATGATGAAATTTTTGTACAAAAAATTCTATGCCGAAGGACTCCCCTTCTGTGGTGCTATAATTCCTTTCAGCCTTGGTCGAAATTCAACTGGCATACTGAATTGCTTTGTCCAGTTTGTATTCTTGGTTGAGTTGAGTTAAAACTGCCCGTACTGCATATGCACTAGCATCTACATGTATATGAAAAAGTTTAGACCACTCAATTGTGATCAGAATGGGATTAGCTACTAACCTTGACCTTAATGTTTGATATGCTTTTTCCTCCTCTTCTTCCCACTTAAAAGGTACTTCCTTACCTATAAGCTTAGCCAATGGCCTAGCTATATCTGCATACATCTTAATAAACCTCTGGTGGTACCCTGTATGTCCTAGAAAACTTTGAATCTCTTTTGGAGATTTAGGTCTAGGTAACTTTAGTATAGCTATAATTTTGTCTAGGTCAGGTGCCATACCTTTGGAGGATACCACATGTCCCAAGAAGGTACCTTCAGCCACCAGAAATTGGCATTTATTTGGGTTCAATTTCAACTTTGTTTCTCTGCACCTCTTAAAAACTTGTTGTAATTGAATTAGATCTTCTAGTTGCACAACCCTAGAAGAGGGAGATGGCCTGTATGTTTCTTCTATAATATCATCCTTATTTACAACTAACATTTGAATGTGGGGACCTGTTGTTGATGGTCTATTTTTTGGGCAGCAATTAGTGAAGTGATCTCTGGCCTCTAGACAATTTCTGTGGGGTGCAACATCTTCTGGTAGGGAACATTTGCTTTGGTAGTGCCCACATCTCCACATCTAAAGCAGATAATTGGCCTTCTAGGCCCATTCTCAAAGTTTCCCCGAGGCCTGTTATTATAATTGTTACTTTGATTAGGAGCTACAACCATCACATTGGTTGGAGGTTGAATTCCTGCTCCTCCATGGGTCCAATATGTTGGTGTATTCATTCCTCTTGAAGAACAATCTTGAGTCTTATGCCGAGTTTTCCTACATAACTGACATGATACATTTAAAAAAGGACATTCGCTTACCACATGGCCCTGTTTGCCGCACATAGTACACCATAGCCCATTTTTGATGCCATCTCCCCTTAATTCTTGTAATTCTTGTCAAACTTGAGCTTCACTCCTTTATCATCCAATTTTCTGCGTTGTTGTTCAGGCACTAATGCATATGCCAAACAACCAAAAACACACACAGATGAGCAATAGATGGATTGAAACCATGCCAAGTCTCATATGGAGTGATAGACTGCAGCGCTTTAGTGGGACACCTGTTAAGTACATATGCTACACAAATAACATCCTCAAGCTAGAAAGTATGTGGTAAAGCCTGACTCTTGACCATACACTTCACCATCTCCATGAGTGACATGTTCTTCCATTCAACAAGTCCATTTTTTTGAGGTGTATATGGCACTCTACACTGATGTTTTATACGAGGTTCAGCCAGAAATGCATTAAAGTCAGAGGACATATATCCCTCCCTGATCAAAACAGAGAGTGCCCATTTTACATGCTGATAGATTTTCAGCCAAAACCAAAAACTTTTTGAAGCACATAAACACATCGGACTTTCCTTTCAACAAATATACCCATGCATGCCTAGAAAGAGACAACATATGTCACTGTGAACAAGCTGGAATTTCTAAGTAGCTCGAATTGAACCATCTTTTGGGAATAAAGGAGACCGCATTTTGCCCAAAATACTACCTTTACATACATGTTTACCAGGTGCCTCAAGTTTGGGTAGAGAGGATACCATTTCAGATTTTTGCAGGCATAGCAAACTAGTAACATTTAGATGAACAAAGCATGCATGTCAAAGCTTTGCATCTGACATAGCCTAAGAATCATGTACTACACATGCCAAGACTTGATGAAGAGAAGGCTACTTCAAATTCAAGGAAGAATAATGGTTTGGAGAAGATGAAGGAATCAGATCAACATCAAATCACAGGCGGAAGAAAGATGCAGAAGAAGAAAGTCCAACATTTCCAAAAGAAAAGTAAGACTTCCTTTTCTCTCATATTTTCCATATACTTTTCCTACTTTATCCTCTACACCCAAAGACAAGACTACGAGAACATCTTGTGTGAAGAAGAAGTAGTTTCTTGTTTTGCATTATACTTGGTCATGATTTAGTAGGTTTTGACAAAGAATTACATTGAGAGAAAGAAAAGCAGCAGATATATGTTTTGACTCATATGTATATGAGTCATATATAAGTTTAAGATTTTGAGCAGGTAGCTATATATTCCCTCAAATAATTCTTAGAGTGTCAATACAAAGCTACTTGGTATATGACAAGTTGTAGAGAAGTATATTTCTTCTTTATCTAAATCTTGAGGTAAAAGAGTATTTGTAGATGTTGGAGACTTGAAGAGAGGTTTTATGTTTGGAAAAGTTACCTTATATTTAGTATTTTCAGAAAACTTCAGAAAATTCAGATTTTTGATGTACTAGTCAGTTGAAGAATCTACTTTTTATGATTGTCTTGATTTTTGGATACATACTTGTATTCAAAAAGGTGTTCCATCAGATCCTATCACTTGATTGAGAAGTGGAGTTAGCCAAAAGAAAGACAAGCAAGTATTTTCACATTTCACTTGGGTAGAATATGAAGATATGAAGTATCAACTTGCAGCTTTTGGAGTTCTCAAGGTGAGAAGTTTGTCAACTTATGTTTCAAGTAGGAGTTGCAGATTCTTGGGAAGGATTTGTTTGAAGAAATGTTTTACAACTTTGTGAGAAGCATGGACACTTAGAGACATTCAGGTAGCAAATCAAACATTCAGTCATGAAGGTTTGATGAGAGCAGATTCTATACAAGTATTTTGTTGGAGAGATCTTGGATGATCTTGAAGGATCTTGAGTATTTATGAGTCAGTTGTCTATCCTTTGTTTATGAAAGTTCTTTAACATTAGAAGAAGTAAGTCAAAGGTTCAGGTTCTATCAGATTTGTGTTGCAGAGGAATAGAAGATTGTTGTGTTGCTGAAGGTTATGCATCCTGAAATGCTTTCAGCAAAGGTTTTATTGGATCAGCTAACCTTATTCTAGATTTTGGGAAGCTTAAGAATGACAGGGAAAGCTATTGGCATGTGCATAATGCTAATAAAAGGGTTCAGATATTTGTTTTAGACACAAGTATTAATGTTATGAAAGATAAAATATATGAAGGAAGATGTTCTAGATTTCATAAAGTCTGATATATTTGAAGAATTCTGGATAGTAGTGTTAAAACATGCAAGGGGGTGATGAAACATGAAGACTTATTTTTAGCCATATGTGAAAGAATGCAGAGTCATACCTATAAGTATTCCAGGTATTCCTATATTTCCTTTGTCAATTTCTCTTTATGTTCCAACTTTGAAAGAAGAAGGAAGAAGGAGAATGTCTAGAGAAAGTTCCTGTTAGGTGTTCCTTTTCAGGAGAAGGTTCTAGAGTTCTATTGAAGAGAAGCTTGATATTTCAAAGAGGTATGTTTTAGAGGTGCACACATTTATGTTAATACCAGGTTCTGAATGAAAGAGGTATGAAGGACTAACATGTATGAACAAAGATGAAGACAAGATGACATCATGGATATGAAGTTTTGAGACTCATGAGTTGAGTTGAGTATAGTCAAAAATGAACTTGCTAGTGTTCATTATTAACTAAGTTGTGAGTTATCAGTCATAAGTCGTAGGATTCAGTTCCTCATATTTTTTAGTGTATTTACATGACGCAACAAAAGTACATTAAGAAACCTTTCGTAAGGTAAATGCAAATATGTGGATCCTAGTATATGTTTTCAGGTTTAAGAAGATAGAAGAAAGCAGGTTCAGAGTTAGTACATGCTAAATTTGTTGTCAAGCAAATGATTGCTTGATGTGTACACTACTGGATATCTAGTTTTCATATTTTCTCAAGTATTATGGTTCATATTCAGCAAGTTCAGGTGTTTGAAGTTTGAAGGAAAGTTAAATTCAACTTTAAAGAAGACTTGTGAAGAAAAGGTTTGAAGGTCAATTCAGGGAGTACAAGTTTGAAGCTTATGAAGTTTGCAGATCCAGTTCAATTTGTACCATTGTGACATTGAAGGGGGGATTGTTGGAAAACAATGTCTCAATAGTTCATCTTTTCTCACAGTATACAACATGTGTATATTTCGTATTACTCCCTCTACAAGAAAAAGCACGAATGTTGTGGTTAGACTATTGTCCTCCCAAAGAATCCACCCGGATTTGATACTCGTCGGCAGCACAACGCGAAGACATGTTTTTTTAGTTTGTCATGATTTTCAAAACAGCGACGAACGACGACGGTTTTTTTCATGAGTGCTTTTCCAGATCGATGGTGATTATAGAGCTTTGGCAATCGTAGAGCTTTACTCAAGTGCTTTTAAAGTGCTTTATTTTATGGGTAATCAAATACTACATAAGAAGAGCTTGTCTCATTATCTAAACATCCTACACCAATTTGCAATGCCAGCTTTGGTCCCTTAGTAGAGGTGGTGCTCTAGCACACATGGGGAAGCCATGGTGCACTCTAGGAGCATGTTGAGGAGCAACGATGGAGTTCTTCTTAGAGAAGAAGAGTGTGCTCACACTCTTGCTTATGGAGAGGATTTACCCCACAATAGCTTGGTGGTGGGGATCACCCATTTACATGATGTATTTGAAGATTATCTTCCACATGAAGATTTTGGGTTACTTCAAAGACATTGGATGGTGGTTAGCATAAGATTTACACCTTATGTTAAGAATTCATGTACATGTTCTCTTTATGCACACAGGTACTACTTGGCATTTATGGAGACAGTGGCATCCATATCAAGAGGAGTCCTATTCGGCATAGGTACAAAAGAATCAGTACATGTATGCTTTATGCATATTTGGATGAGTGTTCGAGAAGGTATGGTCATATGAGTATGAGGATTTCTGACAGCAACATGTTAGCATTTTATGCTGATTTTGTAAGTATGTGATCTTTCACACACACATCTAATTTAGGGTCTTCCATAACCTAAAATCAGATTAGGGTTTGCTGATTATCAGTTTCCAATTGATCTTTCCTCTTTTGTGTCACTCATATACACTCTTCTACAAGCTATTAGTTCATACATCTCATACATATTCAAATTTTTGTCCCTACATCTAAATATTCTTGTAGATTATGTACATTCACTCATTGATCTATTTCTGTTAACATAGTGGTTGAGATTTTTGACTCCCACATTGTAAATTGACATTTGTATATATGATAGTTTGAGTAAGCATTGGCTTACGTAACACTTTACACATGTTGTCTAATCTCTCTCTATCTTTGTCTCATCATTTGTTTGATTAAATGTGGTATGTTCATGTTTTGTCAATATTGGAAGATTGCTAGAATCTGTGTTGTTGATCCTAGACCTATGGAACTTGGACCTTTGATATTAGTTATGGGCCTACTAAATTTCCAACACAAAGTCAACAATAGAATCATGCAAGAGGAAGAGGAGAGTTTAGAGGCAAGGGGAGCCAAAGAGGCCACACAAATTTTTGAAGAAATGATTCAGGTAATGATAGTAAAGGATGCTGGAATTATGGTAAACCTGGACACTTTGAACGTGATTGCAAGTTGAAGAATCAAAATAACAAAAGGCAACAAAACAACTATGCATCCACAAGTGCAAATGATTATGAGAAGTTTTTCATAGTTCAACATCACAGGATGAATACGATGTCTACTGGTGTTTCAAAATCGAATGATAATGTCTGGTATGTTGACTCAGGTGATTCGAATCACATGACAATCATGCCGAATGGCTTAGTACTTTGCAAAAATTGCCAGTTCCTAGATATGTTGAAAGAGGTGATGACACGTCACACCCTATCAAGCATATAGGAAATATAGCACTATGTATGAAGGATGGGAAGGTAAAACACCTTGCTGATGTGCTGCATGTTCACCTTAAATGTGAAAATTCCTAAAATGAATGCAGTCATGTTTGCAAAAGGTGCAAGAGTTATTGTTGATATGGAGATCTGACACAAACGGATTGGATATGCAAACTTGCAAAGGCAGAAGTTGATGCAGTCAAAGGAGATTGTCCATGGACTACCAAATTTCAAGGTTGGAGGGATGCAAAAGGTATGTGTAGCATGTCAGTTTGGTAAACAATCAAGATCATCATTTTCGGATGACAAGTGTGTTAGTGAGAATGTGCTAGAAATAGTACATATAGATGTTTGGGGTCCTGCAAAGACCACATCTATGGGCAATTGTAGGTTTTATGTTACTTTCATTGATAACCATACACAAAAAGTGTGGGTCAATTTCAGTTTTCATGCAGGTACACATCACAATAGAATGGCATTGTTGAATGCAAAAATAGACATATTGCTGAAATAGCAAGAACCTTGATGGATGAGAAGAATATGCCCCATTGTTATTGGGCAGAAGCTATGCATACGGCCGTATACATCATGAACAGAACTCCAACTACTGTTGTACATCAAGTTACACCTGAAGAGAAGTTCACAGGTAAAAAGCCAAACTTATCACATATGAAAGTTTATGACTGTGTTGCATATGTACATGTTCTAGATGAGTTGAGGACAAAGCTTGATCAAAAAGCAGAAAAATGTGTCTTCATTGGATACTCCCTTGAGCAAAAGGGATATAAATGTTATAACCCACTCACATGACAGGTGAAGGTGAGCAGAGATGTTGTATTTGATGAAATGTCAAGCTTCTATGTAGATGCCAAAGACGGACTGAATCTTGAACCAAATGATAAAGAAAATGCTGAAATTTTATGCAAACAATACATGGAAGCTGGTTCCATTGCCACAAGGAAAGAAACCCATAGGTTGCAAATGGGTTTACAAGGTAAAGCACAATGCTGATGGTAGCATAAGCAGGTATAAAGCATGTTTGGTACCAAAAGGATATGCATAAACTTATTGCATTGATTATGAGGAAACATTCAGCCCTTTAGCTAAAATGTCTACTGTCAGAACACTTGTTGCATTAGCTACATGTTGGTGGATTCTTAGACAAGAAGGAGTTTGAGGGTTTGTAGGAGAAAAGGGAAGAAACAAGAAGAGATAATACACCTGGAAGCTTTTGCTGATTGATTACAGTAAGAAAATTACAATGTTTGAAGTACAAGACAAGCCAATACCTCTCTGTGCACAATTCCATAGAGTGCCCAATTACAAAATACCCAATATCCCAAAGTCTTCTTGTCGCTGGCCTCCTCTGCACCAGACCTCCACCTGCTTCAAGCTTATTCTTGTGCACACCTTGCACCAAGCTTCCACAAAGGGGAGGAGTGAATACCTTTTGTCGGCACGCGCCCACTGCAATGGGACCTTGAGATACTTGGGGGGACTAGCTTAGCACTCTCTGCACAATCACTTAGGCACTCCCTATGCACTCCTTTACTTCCACTTCTCTGCGTCGCACACTGGTGACTCTTGCACTTCTTCCTCTTGCTCCCCTAGACTATGCTCTCTTGCTTACTCTAAGATTGGTCCAAGAATGGCCCTTGCCTTGATGTGAGTGTGCCGATCACGTACGATCCTAACTGCCATGGTATCTTGGTGCTCACTTTGATGTCCCAAGATTGTCCTCCCAAGTGGCAGCCAACGACTCACTGTTTTGTCCTGTAGTGACTTTAGTCTAAAACCAAATATTTTAATGGGGGGCCATACTTTCACCTGTGCGTACACTTTGCCGCTTCACATACCTTCATGTTTCCTTTTAAGTCTTCACTTTTGCACATAAGAGGGGGTTCACCTGAACCTTCGAAAACACTTTAAAACACCCTTTGAACCTTAGGGAAATTAGAGAGAATACCTCTGCAACCTGTAACCCATTTTCTCCAATTTACCCTTAGTGGACAATTCATTGTGCACTACCTGTGCACTTTCACACCTGCACTTACACACTTTGATTTTGCACCTGTTGACTTTGACCTTGACCTTGTTGAGTTTGACCAGTTGATTTTGACCAATTGACTTTGACCAGTTGACTTTGACCAACATGACTTTTATGGACTCAACACTACAACAAAAGGATGGACTTTGCATCGGATGGATGTGAAGAATGCTTTTCTACATGGTGAGTTACAGGAAGAAGTATACATGGACCAACCACAAGGATATGAAGATTCAAAGCATCCAGAATATGTCTGCAGGTTGCAAAAGGCTTTGTATGGGCTGAAGCAAGCACCTCGTGCATGGCATGCAAGGATTGCTGATTACTTAAGCATCATTGGGTTTTCTATGTGTGATGTAGATCATTCACTATATGCAAGGAAGGGTGATGATGGCATCATGATTATGGCTATTTATGTTGATGACTTGATTGTAGGTGGTGATAATGAAGAAAGCATCAAAGAGGTAAGCAACTTCTTATGTAGGAATTTGACATGAAAGATCTTGGTGTGCTGCACTATTTCTTAGGCATTGAGTTTATACATACAGAAACATGTATATGGATGTCGTAAAGGCAATATGCCTTGAATATGCTACAAAAGTATGGTATGGCTGATTGTAAGCCAATTTCTATGCCATTAGATCAGAATTTGAAGTTGGATACTACATCAGATAAAGAATTGGAAAATGCTACTATGTACAGGAAAATTGTTGGAAGTCTTATATATCTCACAATTACAAGGCCTAATCTAAGCTATAGTGTTGGACTTGAAAGTTAGTTTATGCAGGTTCCCAGGATGCCACATTTGGATGCTCTAAGGCGCACTCTACGTTATGTGAGTGCTACTTTGGATTATGCATTGTTTTATGAAGCTGGTGTAGATTTGTAGGTTCATGGATACACCGATGCAGATTGGGCTAGTAGTATTCTAGATCGAAGATTTACTAGTGGCTTTCTATTCTCACTTGGAGGTGCAACTATTACAAGGAGCAGCAAGAAGCAACCCACTATTGCTTTGTCGAGTACAGAGGATGAGTAAAGAGGTGCTCCAATGGAAGCATGTGAGGCATCATGGCTAGAGATGCTACTTGCAGATTTAGGTGTGGAAGTGCAAAAGCCTATCACCATCTATTGTGAAAATCTTACTAGCATACAACTAGCAGCAAACCTTGTTTTTCATGCTAGAACAAAGCATATCGAGGTTTATTATCACTTCATCAGAGAGAAGGTATTAGCAGATGATATTGATCTTGTTTATGTGAGTACACATGAGTAAGAGCTGAAGAGGTTTTGGAAGATGCTTGGATTAGAGGACATGGCATTGAGCTTGAGAAGGAGTGTTGAGATATCAAGCTCAACATGTGATGATCCAAGATGACACGTATCACTTTTCATTTCTCTGACATGTCTAGTGGTCACACCGGTATATGTCAGGGACACTTCATTGAGCTTTATTAGATTTATCTTTTGGGAGTAATGGCACATTTGTTTCTTGCCAGCTTACTCATTCATGGACATTGGGTTTTTCCTTACGTACTAGTCTTTATATATTGCAGTAGTTGTATTCTTGTTTTTAGGTCATTCTTGTACATTCCTTTTTATGTAATAAAAGAAGAAGGTCATTCTTCCTTGCCTCAATCTGAGTGTGTGCTTCTCTTTGATTGTGAGAGTGTGTGTGTGTGAGGCTTGAGCTCTCTTCCTTATCTCCTTCCTCGTGATAATTATATCTAGAGACTTCGATGGAAGCCTATTAATTAGGTAAGTGGTTGTGGAAACAACCTCTATCCATACGTAATTTGCAGGTTTTTTCTCATTCAACATTGATCTTATAGCCTCTACTATTAGTCTATTTCTTCTCTCTAGCACTCCATTTTGTTCAAGAGTGTACCTTGTTGTAATCTCTCTCTTTATGCCTCTGTCTTGTAAGAAGGAGTCAAAATCATGTGAGAAATAGTGATGTGTGTGAAGACTCTAGGATAGGTTTTTTCCCCCTGGCTTGTATATATGCCTATTGCCCTAATGGGCTACTTATATTTGTACATTCTCTAGTAATACATTCAGTATTGTATGTTGTGCTCCAAGCTTCTTCTTCTTCCTTGTGTTGTTTGCGTGCTTCCGGAGGTGTCTAACTCCAACAATTGGTATCAGAGCAGGTCGCCACTTCATCTAGGGTGGCCATGGCTAAAAGCGTTGATGTATTCCATGTTGGAGTTTATTGACCTCCAAAATATAGCAGGAAATAGGTAGAACCCCCTAGGAACAAGTTGGCCTTCTCACAAACTTCATCATAGAAAACCAATCATGCTTGCAGAGCTTACTATTCTCTATTGGATTAGAACTTTCTAAAACTGTTTTAACCACATATACTAGACACCAAGATCTTTCAAATGAGCCAAAGAACACTCAATTTGGATAAATACACAAGGAGATATGACCTCTGCAAGTTTGAGGTTTAATGGAGACCTTCAGTAGGGGTGAAACCAGAGAACACACACTACTTGCAGAGAGTACTGCTCTCAGCTCACAAACCCAATGATTAGGAAAATTTACAGGAAGAAAGTAGACAGTAAGAGCTTTCAAATAAGCTATCAAACATGTAATGTGGATATATAATGAGGGAGATACAAGCTCTGCAATCTCTACATACAAAACTACAGCAGCGTAGAGATACACATATGACTCTCTTGGACATCCCACAAAATCACGACTTCTCCCCTCTTTTTATAGCATGGGGAACTAATCTAAAACCTTCCTAATACATATAAATTCGTGGTAGACACTTGGGTGGAGATATTACATGACTCAAGTGCTCAAATAAGCAAAGTATTGATGGACTTTGAGAACTAGCCACATCGACCTTCCACTAGGACACCACTGCAGCTCTCTTGTGACTCACTAATTTGACTCACCGTGTTCTAGAACTCAGGTGGTATTTTGGCTATATTTAATGAATAATATGAACCTTCTTGAAGTATTTGAAGACTTCCCAAAAATATTTACATTATTTGAAACTTGTACCCTACATAAAACAAATGTTCGCAACATTCCATATGTTGGCTATTGAGGATAGATCGGATGGTACTAATTTCCCATTATGGGCATATATGATGTGTCATGTATTGGTTGCAAAAGAATTGTTGAATATTGTGCACGGTGTTGAAAAATGGCCTACTAAACCTGCAAATATAGTTATTGAAGGTGATGTAGATGGTGTAGAAGATGATGATCTTGAAATTCCTATTCATGTTGTAGTTCCTAATGCACCTACTATAGACACACATACATTGATAGCCTTTTCAATGAAACATGCCATTATCCCTCACATTCACTCTTACAAAATGGTAACGGATTCTTGGGATACACTTACCACTTTGTACCAAGAAAGAAATGAGGCTGATGTTTCTTACCTCTAAAAGTAGTTGAAGAGTGAGCATATGAAAGAAGGAGATTCTATCATGAGTCTGTGTGGTATTGAGGAGTACGTTGATGTGGTGAAACATACCTAGAAGAAGATATGACAAGATCCTGGATGGTAGCATTAATGGCAGGCCAATTATGTGTTTTTGCATTATGTGGACATCCTTCTATGGTGTCTTGGATACATTGATAAATTGCACAATAAATCTTGTTTAGGCACAATTGTCTACTATATTGTAGTGAACTTGTTTCATCAAGTCATCCTGTCCTGCTTTAGCAAGTTTGATAGATTGACAATCCAATTCCTCTACAAAGCCTCCCACTTGTGATCCAACTACAAGGCCATGTCCACCACATCGTCTTAAGTCATGTCACCGATTCCATGAATGATCATAATTATTCTCAACTATGAGAGGGGGCTATTCATAAATCATTGACTTGTAACATACATGCAAAGATAATTTTCGACTAGAATTTGTTTAGATGTGTTTTGAAAATGGTCCATATTCCTATACTAACTTTTGAGGTTTCTATTTATTGTTCTATAAAAAATCAAAGATTTTGGTGGGAGTCCTTTTCTTGCAAAATCTATGTAAGAATGCATCTTTAAGTGCTACATACCTAGAGAAATACTTTATGTTGAATTTTGTCAGCCATAGAGATGCTTCATTCACCAAGGTAGATTGGAATACTTGGGCCTTATACTGATCATCACTTGCAACATTTATCATTACTCCATAATTTATCCCAAAAGATCATACATGAGCATATGGATCGTCTCTTCGAAATCCTAAAAAGTTGGGAAAGCTCATACCAAATGGGAATGCCCTTGTAAAAATCATGCCTTTTGTTGCATGTTAGGGAAATTGAACTAATCATGTGGGTTTAGAATATCTTCAAATTTTAAATTTAGGGATAAATTTTCAGCCTCGTCCAATGTTTCTTGAATCAAGGATTTACTGGAGAAAGAGGATGAAACATGCCTAATGATCCTTATGCCCTCTTAACTAGTTAAGTGATTTAGCCATGTTTTTATTGATATGCTCTAAGTACTATCCAACTCTAGTTGTAGAATCAATATTCCACTTCAATGCTATAAGAAGTGTGTTATCATGAGATTTTAGGGCCCTATAGTCGACACACATCCTCATTGTCCCATCTTTATTTTTGACAAGAAGGATGGGTGCAGCTCAAGGTGACATGCTTGGACATATATAACCTATGTCCAGATATTCCTTGATCTATTTTTTGACTTCCAAAAACTAGACATATGGGAATCCATATGGATTTTGAGATTTTGGCTTGGTTTCCAGAAACCAATCTATACTATGATCCATGTTTCCATGAGAGGGTGGCATGCCATATGATAGTTCCTTAGGGAACACATCTTGAAAATCTATCATTTGTTTTTAAATTAAAAGATACATCATGAGTAATATACGAGGACACATAAGAAACTTGTTGTGTATTATCAGAAGTGTTTACGTTGGTGCTAAAAACTAGAAATGCTTAGGTCTTGTCTTCATTGTTTACAAGTTTCTCTATTTATAAACTAGAAATCAAGTGAGTACTTGGAACATTATTTTCACCTTTGATTTTGTACATGCCCGATGCTAGAAATTCCAAAGTATTCATATAATAACTTCTCGACAATGAAGGTACAATACTGTAGAGCCAATCTCTCGCTAGAACTAAATCTACCATATCCATGTTTATAATTTGAAAGTGCAACTTATCCTTGAAGTCCTATTTTTCAAATTCCATACTAGAAATCATGGTTTTCCAAAAACAAGTGTCTTGCCCTTGCATCATTGATACTACATACCTATGCGGTGAAGGGTTTTGAGGAAGATCTAATGTTTTCACAAAAGCATAATTGATGAAATCATTCATTGTCAAATCATCTAGGATAATCCTCATGATGTGACCTTTGAACGAATCATGCAACTTGACCAAATCATGTGGTCCGAATCCTTGAGGTTGCCATATGTTTTTGAAAACCTCACACTAATGGGTTCTTGTCATCATGCATTAATTGTACTTGCCTAGCCCTTGAATTTTCATCCAAGGTTTGGATTAGATGAATTTGTTTTTTCCCCTTTCCTTTACCATCCAAAAAGACCTTTATTTCTCTTCCTAATTGACGGGCCCTACTTTGATGTCTAGGATTTAAGCACTTAAAACAAAAATTGTATTTTTGTGCCTTGTCAAGAACTTCTAAAAAGAACAGATTTCTAAAAAAATGAGGATTTCTAGTTGTGCATGCTAAGGATTTTGATTCTTTGCCTTTACATTTAGTGGAAATTTTCTGAACATTACCACTATCTATCATTTTGGATTCACATATGAGTCCTCTAGAAAAATAGTAAAACCTATGAAAATCATGGATATTTTTTCAGTTTAGAATAATGTCTCCATACTCTGAAATGTAAATTGACAATGATCTCCCCTTTTGTTGGACTCTATCCTAAGCATCCTAGTTTTGTTCCTTCTCTTTCTCAGGGAGAAACTCTTTCGTGAAGAGACTAGAAAATTCAGTGCAAATTGAAGGTTTTTGTCGAGTCTCTAAAAGAATATACCACATATATGCTTTAGGCCCTAAAGTGAGACTAGTTTCTACTATCCTAACATGTTCATGAGTAAACTTGAGTTTGTATAGGTATTGTCACTTCTCCATGAATGGAAGGATAACATCCTTGCTCCTATCCCTATCTTCACCTAAGAAGTAAGGGGATCGAATATATTTTTCTAAGGAAAGATCTAAGAGATGAATAACAACCATATCTTGTCTAGACTGGTTGGCAAGTAAAGGAGTAGTAGGAGTCATGAAACTGAGAAGAATCATAGCACCAATAAAAGGGAATACATTTTCTTGGAAAATGGGAAAACACTTTTTCATCGAGACACCCATCGACATGTTCACTATCGTATTTGTGTGAATACCTATAGTAGTCCTAATAATGGGGCCCTTCAACTAAACCAGAAATGGACCTAAGTTGATATTGAACTATGTCAAAAGATTGACAAAGATCCATGAATTTGATTGGATATTGGTCAAGTTCCCAAGGCCCTTCTCTAACATCAACATTCTAGCTTCTAGCCCTTGAGCCTCAAGAGAAGTAGTGCTTAATGTGCCCTCTTTCAAAGCGATTTCCTCAATGTGAGTAGTTACCTGTATATTTCCTACATTCAACGCATCATTCACATGACTTGAAAGAGAAACATTTCTTTGCAATGCATATGCTACTAATATTGGTCTAGGTACAAATGATGCAATGGATGATATTGGCATCAAAAAACACATGAAGACACTTGTATTGCTCATTGACATACTGTGGCCCACAGATCCCTCCATCATACACAAGAACATATGCAACCTTTGGAATTCCTAGCATTAAGTGGTGTGTGCAAAAATAAAATGGGAATGCACAAACTTCACAAGAAATACTCCCTTGGTATTATTGGCTTTGATGTAAACTTGATTATAGATGAAGGTGCTAGAATTACAATGTTATGGTTACCAAGGACCATCCTTCACTTGATTGAAAAGATTTTGGAGTTTTTGTAGTGCATTGAGTTCATGATGTGATAAAAAAGGACCTCCTTTGTAATCACTTGAAGCTGCAAAGATTTCCCTTTGAATGGTTAAAGAAGTAGAAGAGGGATAATCCTCAGCCTTGGAGAACATAAAAAAGCCTAAATGATCCCCTTGTTTAGATCAAAAGAAGAGACGTTATATGATAGCTTCAAAGCTTCTATGATGAAATGGAAACGTGTGAAAATCATTCCCATCTTTTACTCTCGGTAAAGCAAAGGCAAAAGGGCATATGTGACTCTCGGGATTGAACATATGCAAAGAAACACCATTTGGGCAGGCAGCTACAATAACCTCAAGAGATGTGTGATACATGAATGGATAAGAGAAGGTGAATATGGGTGGGTATTGTCCCACATGTGGGGGTTACACTCCAAAAGAACCTATATGTCTTCACGAGAACTAGCACATTTCACCTCCCCCTCAAGCGACGAGTTCCACGAGAAGCGGTTATGTGACTATGCGATCTTCTAGAACTTGAATCTTCATAACTCCTTGTCTTTGTAGAGTTCTTGATATGTGGTACTAGAACATGATGATGATGGATATACATGATGAAACTGAAAAGGGTTTGTCATATACCTAGGTAGAAGATCAAGGCCATGATTCCCATGATGGGAATTGCTCCTCTTTTGATTTTGATGATGATCCTTTTGATTTGGGATGCTGATTGTAGAATTCCTAATTCCAACTTGCTTCTTCTTCTTAGGACATTTGAATACCATATGATCATGATCTCCATGATAAAAACATAATCCATTGTCTTTTTGATGTTTTCTTTCCTTTGGTGTAAGTTGTCTGACCCTAATGTTATCCAACTGCATGGGTTCTAGTTGAGATTCTTCCAATGTATGTTGTTGAGGAACTGAGGTAAACTTGTATTCTTGATCATGGACATCAATCTTCTTCTCTTGCTTTCTCTCAAACAACCTATTGTCACACTCAATTGCTTGATTCATGAATTCATTCAAAGTATTTACCTTGGGCATGGTTAACATGAGGTCCTTGACATCATCACGTAAACCTTATCAAAATTGGTTGATAAAATAATCCGCATGCCATGTGAGATCACAAATAATTTATCTGAATTCTAATGGATAGGTAGATGTAGGCCTATTTCCTTGATGTAGCTTCCTTAACTTTGTCTCGACAACACGTGAACAATTTGTATCTCCAAACAAAGTTGTGAACTCTCAAATAAAGGCTTTTAAATCATGCAAAATTTCCATATCCTTCTCAAGGATAGGTGAAAACCGTGACAGAGCGAGACCACATAATAGAGTTCCTATGAGTCCTACTTGAGAAGCATCATCTGGGTACCTATCTAGTTGCATCCTTATGAATAGCTTCACCTGTTGCACAAATCCTCAAAACTTTGATCTTGTCCCATCAACATCTTGAATATTCTATTGTTGAGTCCTTTGTTGGTTTTCTTGTATATCTTGGACTTGTTGTTGAATGACTTCAAGTGCATGAATACTTTCTTCTCGAATCATCTCCATGGTTCTTGGTCTTGATGAAGGTAGTCTTGCCAAAATGTCAGATGAGCACTAGATTGTGCCCAATGACTAAACTAGGCAAGATTTCGAAATTACACTTTCTATTACAAGATCAACCACATATGGAAATAATAAAAGAATATATGTACTGATACAAGAAGTCCCACAACCCAGGACTATTAGGTATGGATAACTAGACTAGGGATTATACAAGATGTCCCACAACCCAGGACTGATAGGTTTGAAGCAAGATATCTAGGTTACAAGAACTCCCTTTAGGGAGATGATCTAGATACAGGAAATAACTAGAAAAGATTAAGTACTACGAGATTACAAGAGGACGAGGCTAGATGTCCAAGAACTAGACTAGACACTACTAGAACAAGGAACAAGACAAGAACTCAAACTGGGACTTGGAGAATACTTACTTGGCGATCATGACTCCTTGAGCTCCCAAGACTGGTGTAAGAATGAATGATGCCAACCCATTCTTATGTAGGTTTTCCAAGGGCGCTTCAAGTGTAGTTATGAGTTGATGATGTCATCAATTGGGAACAAGACCTTCAAGTGTCAGAATTAAGCAAATAGATAGTCGATCTTGGGGTTTTGGCAGATTCCAAATGCAATGGAAGCATTTTTTCTCCAAATTCGAAACCATGAGATATAGAAAGCGACATGGAATCTAAGGTTCAAGATGGATGGGGCTAGTGTGGGCATCTTGAGGCTTCTAGGTAGACATGCAAAGAGGCTTAACTTCACTTGGCTCTCCATTTGGGGGTAGTGAAACCCTATGTAGATGCTCAAAAGAATTCATTTTTTTTTTATGATACTCCTCTACTACACACAAAGCATCGAACTTTGAAGGTTCACCTCCGCTAGCTATAGAATCATGATGACAAGATCCAAGGTTTCATCTGCATCAGCAACAGGTGGTTACACACGAATATGAGAAGAGATAAAGAATTCTTTGAAGATCATGCTAGGAACTTGAGCATAATATCCAAGATTAAGTCAAGCTCTCACACAACAAAGTCTCCACCTACCTAGCTAAGAAATGAATGTCTACTCTCCTTCCAACCAATCCTTGTATATATCCCTTTAATTCTAACCCACACTTTAAAAATGTAACTTTACTTGAGAACCACTCTTTAGAAAACTGACTTTAATTGAATACCATTCTTTTCATAGTCAATCCACACCATCCTTTTGTGGATTGATTTTCCACTACCCTTTAACTCAAAATGTTCCAGTTAAAAAGAATACTCCACAACCTATAAAATTCTCTACTAATCTATAAGCAGCCCTACTTTATGGGATATGGTGGTTCCCATGGGTGCTAAGCCCATTCTCTTGTACACCTGTAATTTCTTTTAATTAAATTTTTGAAGAGTAGGCTATGTCGAACTTCCTTAAAAAAAAAACTCCACAATGCTTGGACTCATAGAGGTCTTGGGAAAAACCTTACTCTTTGCAAGAACTGAACCCAAGACCTCATCCTTGCACCCTTAAGACTTCACCACTAAGCTAGGTGGATTCCTTGTCTTAGAGAGCATATGAACCTTTTCTTAATTCTAGTCTCATGTTCTTTGGCCAAACATACAAGGGACCAAATGATGTCCAAATTCTGATATGTCTCTCTTAATTGGACACTCATATCATAGGCTTACTCTATGAAAAGGAGCAACAAAGATCCTCACATCATATTGTCAATATGGCTCTTATGCCTAAAATTATGGGATCAATTAAGAACCCACAACTATAGTTGAAGCACTCAAAGACCCCAAGTGGAGAGTGGCAATGAAGGTTGAGTATGATATCATACTAAAGAATGAAACTTGGTATTTGGTTGATTTACCACCTAAGAAAAAGGTAATTGGGACTAGTGGAATTGATAAAAAAATACAAAGCAAATGGTATTTCAATGAAATTCAGAGCTCAGCTTGTTTCTCAAGGATTTTCATAAGTGGAAGGATATGATGTCTAAGAGAAATTTGCACCAAAAGCTCAAATGACTATAATTTGCATGGTACTTGTAGTTGTTGCACATGAAAGATAACACGTATTCCAGATGGATGTAAAATCAACATTATTGAATGGATACCTCAAGAAGGAGGTACATGTATCTCAACCACTAGATTTTGGGGTACATTTAAAACATAAGATTTGTAGGGTTAAAAAAGGTAGTCTTATTAAGGAGAATATCTACAAGGCTTTCTATCAAAGATGGCAACTATACTCAAATGTGATAATTAAAGTTGTATGGCCATTGCAAATAGCCCGGTATTTCATACTCCGACCAAGCATATAGAATTACAATACCATTATGTTCATGAGAGAATAGAATATGATATTTTTGAGCTCGAACATTGTTGAATAGATAAAAATTGCATTGATATATTAAGTAAATCACTTGGAAAAGAGGAAATCAATAGGCATCTTCAACAGATGGGCATAGGACCTAGGTCGACTAAATTTATCATTCAATAAACATTGAAGGGGGGGCGTGTTAGTATATGAACAATATCTACCCCTTAGGATTATATGTTGTAATGTGCATTTTGTAAGGCCCCCATTATGAGGAGAAGCCAATCTTGCATTACCCAATTGATGGGAATCCTAGCTTGTACATTGGATGAAGGTCAAACTAGACCATCTAAGGTATTGTAAGGAAAGGGAGTTACTAGATCCCCAATTGTGAAGTTCAAAGTAGCGGTGAGCAACCCTAAATGGGGGGTCCCAAGGGGCCAACAATGACCATATTGGGGATCCCAAAGGGCCAAAAATCCCCTAGTGAGGGGTCCCAAGGGGGCGAGAAGTCCCTTGGCAAGGGTTTGAGCGCAATGCTCTCGAGGGGATGATAAAGGGAATATTCCATGGAATATTCACTATCAAACTTGAATATCATTCATATTTTTTTAGATCAATTGATTCAATCTAAGCCATGTAGCAAGATTATGTGAGTAGTGCATAATTCCACATCTCTCCATTAGTCTATATATAGGGTATAGGGAACTAGCCCAAAAGAATTGTGTGATTTGATTACGCATCGCGCAAATGAATCAAAATTGAGCATATTAAAACGATTCCTTGCAACAAACTTGAAAAAGATAAGAAACTCTAAAGGAAACTCAAAGAACTAAGTGATTGACCTAATTAGAAGGGTGAGCGCAAAAAGGTGAAATAAGAATTAATGAACCTGAGATCTGGCAAATACTTAAGGAAAAGTGATAAACGAAGTGTTCGATCTTCTGAGGCTAGCGTGAGAACCACAACACAATCATGGTCTCAACAATTAGGGAGTTATCAATACAAGGTTAGTTCAGACATGAGCGACTCAGATATGTCTTTCAATACAGGGAAACCAGGGGTTTCATTCAATGTAGCCCACTTAGCAAAGATAGAGGGACTGTACAAGACTCAATTGGAGTACATCTGCACCAACAGATTGGGTGCACGAATATATGAAGATGGCCTTCATAGGTTAGTAATCCAATTACATAACCCCGACCAACCTATGGGATTAGAACATCCAACCATGAAGTTTGAAAACAAGGCATACATGGACAAAGAAGAAACCATGTACATAGTCACGAGTAAGCCCGACTCAACAAACAAACTAGGTGAGATGGTAGAAACAACAGACTTAGGTGTGGAAGGACAAGGGGAACAGGTCGAAGAACCTAGTACGCCTAGAGGAAAATATGTGTTAACAAGAGTGTTAACTCCTAACTAAATGCCCCAGGACAATAGGAGCATAGAGATGTTTGCTTAGGTCATATGTATTTTTGAAGGAACCAAGGACTGTGGATCAATGCTTGCATATCTATGCAGACATAGAGGATAACCTAGGTGAGAAGCATGGTAGGCTCTTTACTTTTGAAGTAGGAGAAAATAGGAACATAGCTCTATATCTACCTGTATGATTCTCCACATGTGCGAGATACTTTTTGAAGTGATCAAACACTTCATTCTCACTCTTGATAAAGTATAGACCAGTCCATCTATTATGGTTGTCAATCAATGAGACATAATACATTGATCCTGCTAATGAAGGTTCTTGACTTGGTCCCCATACATCTATATGTACTAAGTCCAATAAGTTGTTGTGGATGTAGCCTTTGTGGTTGAATGGTTGTCTTTGTGCCTTCCCAATCTGACATGCATCACACTCATTGATCATGTGTTGCTTTGATATGTTTGGTAGTCCTAGAACACTTTGATCCATGCATATATCCTTCAATGTTGTTTCATTCACATGAGCAAGTAGCTCAGATCTGATGGAGGGGGAGAATACTTCTCCAAAGAGTTTGATGAGTTCTTGCAAGATAAAGGTATCAAAAGGGAAGTGACTACCAGGAACTCTCCTCAACTGAATGGAATCGTTGAGAGGAGAAACAAGACATTGGTTGGATCAGCGAGAACAATGTTTGAAGAGAAGAAGTTGCCACATTATCTATGGGCATAGGCTATTTCAAGTCCTATGTACCTTGTCAATAGACTACCATCCAAATCACTTCAAGGTATGATTCCTTATGAAGCATGGCATGGAAGAAAACCTAGTCTTGGACATTGCAAGGTGTTTGGTTGTTTAGCTTATATTCATGTACCATCACAAATAAGAGGTAAGATAGATGAAAGGGCAACAAAGGATGTGTTTATTGGATATGACTCAACTCAGATGGGTTATAGGTTCTATAATCCTTCAACCAAGCAATTCACTACATGTAGAGATGTTGTGTTTGAAGAACATAGGTCTTGGTATGATGAAGTACAAACAAAAGGTAACTCTACCATATGATCTTGATTCTGATTCTCATCTATTAGGAAGCAAGCATGATATACATGTCCAGGATCCAAGAAGTGATACAGACAATGACCAAGATGAAAGGGAAAAGGATTACAAGCTATGGAAGTCAAGAGGCAAAGCAAAGGTGCAAGAGGTTGGAGAATGCTCCAAACAAGCACCTAGAAGATCAGCAAGAGAGAAGAAACAATGAGAAAGGTATGGATATGATTCCACATTTGTTACAAAGCATTCAATCTACTTGGCAAAAGACTCTATTTCAGAGGGACCCTCAACCTATGAAGAGGCAAAGGGAAACCCTAATTGGGAAAAGTCCATGAAAGAAGAAATAGATGCATTAAAGGAGATGGATACTTGGGATTTGGTTCCAATGTCACGGAATCAAAAGGTAATTGGTTGCACATGGGTATATAAAGTTAAAAGAAATTCAGATGGATCAGTTTGCAGGTACAAGGCAAGATTAGTTTCCAAAGGATGCTCACAAACTCATGGTATAGACTATGAGGAAACATTCTCACCAGTTGCAAAGATGACTACAATCAGGACATTGATAAGTGTAGCTGCTGCAAGGAAATGGAGACTCCTCCAACTTGATGTGAAGAATGGATTCTTAAATGGTTGGATAAGTGAAGAGGTATACATGTCACCACCACCAGGTTTTGAATACCATAATCATCCATCTTATGTTTGTAGAGTTAAGAAAGTACAAGCTCCTAGAGCTTGGGATTACAGGTTGATTACATATCTTCAAGATCAAGGGTTCAAAGCTAGCAGCTTATATCCTTTTCTATTCATCAAAAGGGATCATGATGAGGTTATCTATATATGTGTATATGTAGATGATATTATTGTGATAGATGATGATCTAAATGGCATTCAAAGGATCAAAAGACACATGCAAGAGGAGTTCAAAATGAGTGACCTAGGTGAGCTCGCATATTTCCTAGGTTTGCAGGTGATATACAAAGATGAAGGAACGTATTTGACTCATCGAAGATACATTCAGGATCTACTTCTCAAGTTCAAAATGGAGAACACTGAAACTGCAGGTACACCTTTGGAGATGAATCATAAACTTAGTGTTTATGAAGGTGAGAAAATTGAAGACATTAAAGAGTATCAAAGCTTGGTAGGTACAAGGGTAGACATCTCATATAGTGTGGGAGTGCTTAGTCAATTCATGCACTCATCAAGAAGACCACACATGGATGCACCTAAGAGAGTACTTAAGTATCTCAAATGTACAATCAATGAAGGTATATTCTATCCTTACTCTTCAGATTTGGATATCAAAATCTATTTACATGCAAATTGGGCAGGAGCTAAGGATGATAGAAGAAGTACTTCTAGTTACTTAGGATTTGCAGGTTTGAAGCTAGTGTCATGGAGTTCCAAGATGCAACCTACAGTTGCTTTATCCTCAACTGAAGCAGAGTAGAGAGGTTTGACCATAGCAACTCAAGATGCAATATGGTTAAAAGCATTGTATACAGATTTGGGACTTGTGAGTTCCAAACCTCACATATTTGGAGATAATGTAAGTTCCATGCATCTAGCGACAAACCCTATTTTCCATGCAAGAACCAAACACATAGAATTTTATTACCACTTCATCAGAGAGAAGCTCATGGCAAAGGAGATTGAGATCTCGTTTGTTCCTACTGAAAAGCAAGTAGTAGATATGATGACAAAGGTACTTGATGGAATAAAGCTTCGTTGATTCAAAGTTGTGGCAGGTATTCAACCTATCATAGAATGAAGACTCAAGCATAATATAGCTTGAGGGGGAGCTATTGGAACATCAACCTTACACTGTGCTTGAGGTGGATTTGATCTACATCGAAAACTATCGCTTGGATTATGGCAAAAGAATATCTGTTGGAGAGTTCTTTTATCTATGCTCATTTATTGTAGTTTTTTTGAGAGATTCTTGATGGTTGATTTACCGTTGTAAAATCCTTGACCTTTATACATGTAAAAGTAAAAAAAGAGAGCCCAAATACCACGAATTTATGGTGGTTGAGTTGTAATAAATCAAGCAATCAATCACCTAAAAGTAGATCAAACTAGATCTTCACTTTTCCTAGATTGTAGGAAAGTGAATTGATTCCCTCCAACAACCATTGTCACCTTCATTTGAATCAAAAATCCACTTGTGGAAGTCCTGGAACACTCCAAGAGTCTATGTAAAGACTTCAAATCACTTGTACAATACATGGAAGCAATATACATACACTTGTGACCATCATTGTCTTGCTCCTTCAATTTTTTGCATCATCTTCTTCGTCAACAATAATCTTGGAGAGACTGCTGCTCTAGCTCTAGAGCTCTAAATTTGATGGGAGATAGCTCATTGAAAAGGTATTAGTGTCTAGTCCACTCTTGTAAATCTTCAAAGAATTTGGTTTAGTAGTTTGGGAGAAATCACAGTATTTCTATCTTGGGGTCAATCTCTATGTATTCCTTTTCTAGCACAGCCACATCACCCACATACTCAAAGAAGCAGCACATCAGCGTGGCCACTCGGACTGTCTACTAAGGCATTCTCACACCCAAGGTGGATATGAAAATCTATAGTATCCAGTGAGTCAACCACTCCAGATCTTTGGCAACCCTATTAATTTCAACCGCCGTAGTGTATTTGATAGATTTGGGTGCCCAAGACCTTAGTGAAAGCTCAATCCAAGTGTCACTAGCTTTGGATACCCAAGAACTATGTAATTTATGCATCAACTTTAGTAAGCCCGAAGAAAACCTTTTTTGCTAGTAAGCAGATACCCTAGAAACCCTCTTTTGTATATTCCACTTCATCTTTTGTACCCCATCATGTTGTATAGAAATTCATTCCCAAGACTTCACTAATCATGATAGCTCTTAACAAAGCCAATCCTTACCGTCGACCTCATAATGATAGACACTCACCCATATCCAATTTTTTGAACTCATTTCACTACCATCCTTGTAACTTACACTAACCTACTAGATAGTGTTCAAAAGTTTTTAACTGTAAAGCCACACACCTCACACACAATCACTCACAATCAAATCACGCATTACTCACTTTCACTCCACAACCTCACATCATTCAAACTACGCACATTTCATGGGAAGCGTGTTGGTGGTGGAAAGGAATTATGGAGGTCTCATCTTCTTGGGATCTTAATTAATTTCCATGACTTTTGTGTTTACCTCTTCACTCCAACTTAGGTGCATTCACAAGATTTCATCATGCAACCAAAAAGTTCCACCAGTGCGGCGCTCGAACGATCAGTAGTCAACTTTTAAGCTCTTCAATTTCAGAATCTGTTAACAACGATACTGCCCGAATTCCAAGGTTTCACAAGGCCCATGCCAATTGAAGACCCACCAAGGAGTAAAACGAAAAAAGTGAGCAGTAAAGTGCATTGGTTCCAAGGACTTGTCGGACCACTAGGCGAAGCAGAATTTATCTACAAAGCCAACCTGACATATGGAGAAAATGTGTGGCAGCAATATCAGTTCTTCTCTCAAGAGTTTGAGGTTCTCCAAAACAGTGAAGAACTCAGGCCTATTTGGCAGAGAGAAGGATTTTCAACCTATTTTAGTGAATCACTTCCTAAACCTAATTTCTATCGGTGCTATTATCTGGTTGTGTCTATTAAGGAACAAGAGCAAAAGGATTTGGATCTAGTCTTCGTACTGCCTTCCTTAGTCAATGACCCCCCATTCAAGAAGTTCACTTGTCCTTGGACTTAACTAGAACAACTCTTAGGATTCATGGTAATCATGCACCCACGGAGAAGGAGCGCCTCATTCCCCAGGCTATGAAGTGAAGTGACGTGGACAAATGGCCTCTAATCTCAGCCATTACTCCTCAAATCACTACTCCTTTGAGAATATGCCTCTAGCATTTTTCTTTTCTAGAATAGGAGCGCTTTACAATTCTCCTCAAGATATACATCTTTATGTATATGTGTGTATGTATGTAGTATGTATATATATATATATATATATATATATATATATATATATATATATATATATATATATATATATATATATATATATATATATATATATATATATATATATATATATATATATATATATATATATGTGTGTGTGTGTGTATGTGTGTGTGTATGTACATGATTTAAGAATTATTGTGATTCTTTGACACATAACATCGATTCTTACTTTACAATAGTATGCATATTTGTATATGAATTCTGATTGCCTGAATGTGTCTATCTTTATGGATCTATGTTTGTTTATGTGTGTATGGCTATAAATTATTGTGATTTTTCAAATCATGGTATTGGTTCTTACTTTATAATAGTTTCATGAAATTTTGATAGTAGTATGTATATGTGTTTAAATTGTGATGATGTGAATATGTATATCTTTATGTATTTATGTGTGTGTATGATTCTAACTTATTTTGATCTTTTGAATCATGGTATCTATTGTTACTACATAATATTTTTGTAATTTTTTCAGGATTATAAATTTTTCTTACATCAGAATGTTTTGTAAATTTCAAGATTTAGGGTTTAGTTTGATTGCATCAATTCTAGTATTGATATTTTCTTCATAAACATTTTAAGATATATACTTTGTATGATGTATATCTTATTAGATCTAGATTATTTTTGGTAGATATAAAATTATACATTAAAGGAAGTACCATATATATGTTGTAGTTAGACGTCTGTGGAAGCATGCAAAAAACACAAGGAAGAAGAAGAAACTTGGAGCACAACACACAATACTAAATGTATTAACACTAGAATGTACAAAGATAAGTAACCCATTAGGGAAATAGGCGTATATACAATTCGGGGGAAAAAAACCTTCTAAAGAGGGAAAAGCGGTCCTAGAGTGTTCACACACATCACCACCTAAATATATCAACAAACCCCCCTAGGATTGATGCGGTGAACAAGGAGCTAGCACTCACTTATAAGGAAGTGCCAAGCTATGTGGAATCAACCCACATAAGGAAGTAATCCCAAAGCTTTATGGAAAGCTTCAAACTTCTCCCTAGGCACAGCCTTTGTAAAATGTTGGAGACCTCTAAATCTCCAAAGGCTTGATCTATACTGATTTAAGAGCACCTCTATATCAGTTATAGATCAAACTTTACACAAATGTTACCTTAATTTACCAAATCATTCATGAACGATTCTCTGAGTGAGAATTTTCCTTATTCAAGAAGTTTGCTTCAGATTTACACTTCATTACCTGCACATATCTTCAAATTTCCTCAATCTAATGATGTACATACCTCCATGGCACCTTTATGCAATCATATAAACCATTATTCTTCCAAAAGAATCATTAAAACTTTAATTTGATCATTAAGATCAAAGATATATCAGAAACTTTTTCTAAACAAGCGACTTTGACATAGTCAACTTCTAAGGTTGATTTCTCAAAGAACAAGTCTCGTTTTGCTAAATACTTTTAGCCATAGCTTCCTTACCTTCTAACTTAGATTTTGAATGCTCACTCATCAAAAACTTTACACTGTGCACTGAGATCTAAGCAAAACATTGACATGAAAAAATGCGTGACTCTAAGAGGTCTACCTGTAGACTTTACATATACATGTTCCTATTGATCATAATCACAGTCTGAAAGGAATTAGACCATGAAACTTTGAACATAGATTGATTAGCTCTAGATTAAATGTGTACAAAAGATTTCCTGATCCACATGATCAGGGTGAGAGAAATCAGAGAAAGACTTGATGCTAACTCTTGAAGATGACTCTCTACACATCTATCTCATGGACACTTGGCTTCTAATGACTCTCTCACTTATTTCTTTACATCATTGACTTATATACATATGATTCCAGACACATTCCACATCTATTACATATTCCTTATAATCTCAAGGATCATCTATATCCATTTTACAAGAATTCTCAGCTAATAATGTACATATGTGTACAAGCTACATTTTTGAGATCTCTTCACTATCTCCAATGACTTCTTTGACTTCATTCTAATCCTTGACTTGATTCAAGCTCTTTATAATCATCAATTTGGGTTTTCTTTGTTCCAATAGCTCCCCCTCAATCACTAATTGTGATTATTCTGTTCTTCTTTACTCATGCCATCTCTTTGAACTTCTGTAGCTTAGGTCCATCTAAGCTTTTTGTCAACATATTGTTGCTCTAGTAGAATGGTGAGAACCACGTTAAGAAGCTCCACCTCCTTAATGTCAATCCACAGAAGAGATAGGAGTGATATGAAGATCGTGAACATGAGATGAAGTGAGAGTGAAGGTGAGAAGCATAGAGATGCACACATACATACACACACACATGTAGGAGACAAGCAAGACACAATGGAAGGTAGGAAAATAGACTCTATTACTCAAGATCTCAATTACAAGCTCAAAATAGCCCTAAGCTCTCTCTACTCATACAAGCTAACCTCAAAAATGAGCTCTCTAGCACTTTTTATAGTTTTTAGACTGGTGTGACTGGCATAGTTAAAAAAAAGGTTCTAGATAGTATTTGAAAGGGTAAATGAGATCCAAAAATAACCAAAATTGGTTGTCTCGTTCTACCTAAGCTCCCCAAGCTCAAGGAATCATCAGATTACAAAAAAATGGAGCTACTAATTACAAAAATGTTTGTTCTATGTTACATATGGTACAAGAGTGATGAAAATCACTATTGGGAGTTTTTGAAAAAGTATTTTAAAACATATTTCTTTGAAACAATAATCCACCTGGCTCCTCACTACTTCCTTGTGCTCTATCTTCACACGCTTCCGCGATGTCTGTGCCTCTGGCTACTGCCAACACCCCCCTCCCTCTCGCTTCTGTCGTCCTCGACAGAACCTTGTTGCTGGGTCTGTCGGCTATAATTTTGTAGGAGGTCCTGAGTGAGGGTGTGCTCTGAAATGCGGATACCTCTGGCCAGATCTGCTTCGAGTTTTTCCTAATCGATGGGTTGAGGTTCCTCTGGTGGCGGGAGTCTGTAGTGCATAGAGTACACCACTTGTTCATAGGCAAATAATTGGAGTAGATGTGTAGGCCTGCTTATGAACACCTCTGAATGGTATTCCCAAAAACCGGTAGTGAACATTTCTTCGAAGGTCATTTTATAGCACATGGTAAATATTTGATGCGATAGTGCCAAGCATAACACATCCATAGTGATGGTGTCGTATTTATATCATATGCTAAATCTTGATTGCCATGCTCGAATCCTGGGGTGTTAACATGTGGTGCCTTGACGCGACAGAAGACTTTGAATACGATCTGCATGATGTCAAAGATTTTGACAGTCATATGCGTTGCTACATCATCCACTCGTCGTAAGCGAGGGAGCCAGTGGTGAATCGTTGCCATCATATATCCTACAGTGGGTGGTCCATGGGGTGGCATGAAATACGGGTAATTGAGCGAGTCCTAGCACTGCTTGTTGTTCTGTACTTTGATTGCAAAGGCCTTCTAGGAGCAGTGATGTGGCATTGGTCCCCAACATGGGTTATAATTTAAATGGAGTGGTGCCTTGACCCATTTTTCTCGATATTCCATTAATAAATCCTGGCGCCAAGTTGGTTGATATATTTCTCCTCTCTGCACGTCTGGTGGCAAATCATCAGGCTCAAATTGAGTTGCATGGGAGGGTTTCTTGCCTGTCTCTTTTTCGATGGCCAATTGGTATTCTGCCATTAACATAAAAATGGTTTGTATTGTAGCTCATGCCCATATATATACCTACGAGGGGCCAAATGAGCAAAATAAGGGGATTGTAAAATACGTTCTTCTATCATAGCCATTGCATGTAATTATGCTTCCACCCTTGTGGAGTGGGTCTTGCCAAACTCTTCTACAGTAATCATCCACGCGGGGGTAGGGATTTCAGATGTGCTCTGGCCCTCGGCCATGACTCATCCGCCTTGGATGGGTTGGGGTTCGTAAGCTTATTCAAAAGTGTCCTCCACCGAGATAGTCATTGTTTCTTCATCCATTGGTAGTTCCGATGGGGAATCTGGCCTAAGGGGTGCTTCATATGCTGCTATCTTTGTTTGAAGAGTCAATACCTGGGCCCGTAAAGCGTTGAGTTCCTCGATGATCTCAAGGGATGTGGCCGCAGGAGTTGGTGGTACTTGTTGTACATGATCTCTTAACTGTAACGTTTTGTGTTCTTCTTTGAGCTTCTGGTATTCCTCATTCATACTGTCATACTCCTCTCGTAGTCTGACATGATCTTCCAATAAGATCTTCATGGATTCGGAGGGGACATCGTTGAAACGACTAGGACTCAAGGGTTCATCTGGTTGATCTAAGGTAGCTTCAAAGTTCTCTCTATTCTGTTCCTGTGAGCGCTGGTTCTCTTCTTTAGCTGTTGCGAGGTGGCATCTCAGTAGTCCCATGTTTCTAGTGAGCGTCGCATTGCGAATGGTTTGAGTCGTTAACAAATTTTCAATATCTATAATGGCCTCATTTGTCTTCTGTTCACTTTCGAGTTCAAGCGTGGTAGGCCTGGCGTAGCTCTTGGTAGCGTGTGTTAAGGGAGGCATTCTTGATTGATAAAGAATTTCGACTGTAAGTCGTTCCTCGTCTGCTGCAGTGTCTGGTAATTGGTGCCTAGAGATGCAAATTCATCTCTCACTTGTGTCATACATATGAACATTTGACGGAATGCGGTGTTGATGGTGGGTGATAATATTAATGGGGGAGTGAGTGAAGATGTTGTGGGTGTGAGTGTTGATGCAAGGGGAAGGGGAAATAGGGATGGGAATGTGGATGCAGTGGTGATTGTGGAGAAATGTGATGTCCCTCAATGGGGTGGTGAAATAGATGAGGTAAGTGGTGGTGCAGTGGATGCTGATATGTCCATGTCACTAGACGTGGTGTCAAGTGCAATGATCATGAATAGTGGAGTGACAGTGGGTGTGTGAGTGGGTGTGAAAACAAGATTTACAAAGGTTGCTGAGTAATTTACAAATGGGGTTTCTTATACTGCTTGGTGGAGAGGGGAAAGAGGAAATACAGTGGAAGGTGAGATGGTGGAGAAGGTCAAAGGAGGAGCAAATGGGAATAGGGGTCTTGGAGGGGTGGGTAAGGAAGGAAAGGATGGATGGAAAAATGGACTAGATAGAAGGGTGGAAGTTCGAGGAGAGAGGCTAGGTTGGGTGTATGCGGAGAGTGTGAGAGGAATTGAGGCAACAAAGGCTTTTGCTACCACACTATCAAAGGATGTGGATGGTCTGGGAGACGCAGGGTGTATGGGAGAGACTAGAGGGATGGGAGGTGAAAGAGGAGCGGTTGGTGTGGTGGGTACTTCGACAACAGTGGTGGTATGTACAGTAGATGTGTGGGGCGGGGAGTTGATGATGATTGTTTCTTCTGCCAAAGATCCTTCAGGAATGAGGCGGGCTTCCGGGGCCTGTTGTGATGACTAGCCATCCGTTGGTACACGAATATATGGACCCAATTTTGATAGCAATCGAATTCTGCGTGGGTCAAACTGTGGTAGTGGTTTTCTTTGCAAATATCGTAATGCTTCATCCGTTCCTACTGACTTCACTAGTTCTCTGAAACCTTGAATGTAGGCTTCTTCGAAGCCTCCTGTAGCTAGTTCTTGTTCTACAAGCACTTGGCTTTCTTCCTCTGCGAGTTTTTTGCGTGCCCAAACTGCTTCCATGGTGCGATATAACTTCTTGATTGCCAATGTGTAAGCATCTACTTCAAATGTCTCATCTTCATGCATGCTTGTGTCACCCTGAGTGTCAGTGTGTTGTTCTTGTTCATCAGTCTGCACATTCTCTTGAGAGTCATGACTGGCTTGACTGGCTTCATCGTTTCTATCTTCATCATCTGTTTCTGTCCTTTCTTCTTCGGAACTGGAGAGTACTTGCTCTTGTGTTTGATCATGGGGTGTAGTAGGGTAGCTTGCGCGTTCATATTCTTGAGAGAAGAATTGTCCTTCTGAAAATTGAAATTCGTTTGAAAACGCATCCGAAATTTCAAAATCAAAAGTTGTATCCGTTGGTTCTGCTTCCAGGTTGGGTATAGGAAAAGTAAACGCTTTTGCACCAATGGTGGTGTGGATTTTTGCTGCTCTAGTTGTAGGTTCTGGGACTGTGGTTGTTTGAGAGGTAACGGTACTGGTAGTACCTTTCGTGATAACTAGTCATGACAGTCATATGCGAATGGGTTGTATCACTGCAGGGGGTTCCATAGGTGACTGTTCTGGAGATGGTTGAGGAGACGGGGACTCTAGAACTTGTAGGCATGGGATAGATCCTTGCATGCACTTGCCTACCCGTCCCTTGCTAGATTATTTGGCTTTCTTGGCGGTTCCTTCGAACGCTTTCAATTCTTCACTTGTCATTGCATGCTCTATAGGCAAGTCGTATGCCAAACACATATACACAATTCTCGTGAGAGCACAACATCCATGGATGATATTTTTCCTTTCCCATCTGTGCTCTGGTAGATACAATTGATCAATAATCCAACTTGCCAGATCTAATGTTTGGGGCCCAATACAAGCTAAATACAATCCAAACCAAATACGCTTGTGAGGCATAGTAAACTGATCCTGAGCTGGGAATGCAAAGTGTTGCATACATATATGCAGTGGCTTAGATAGCTCAAGTGTGATGGCTGAAATGTCTTCCCATTTGGTAACATCACCACACTTCATTGGCTCTGGAATCAAACTTTCTCGCTTTGTTGGCGTGTGAGTTCCATGTATCTTAATTGTTGCTCGAATCAAATCCTTTGAAAGATAGAACTTCTTGAATGGGGGGTCATTTACCAAAGATGGCAAAATAAAAGTGTCCGACAAGTCCTTATTTTTCAGAGGTGGTCAGAGTGGTCACTAGGTACTAACATCTATAAAAATCCGGTTTGGGTAGTGGATCACTGAAGTATTGTGTAAAACCTGCTCTCGCCCAAACATGCTTTTAATCTTACGTATTCCGGAGTGCTTCAAATTCTGTGCACAAGAACTGATACTTGCCCCACTTACTGCTGTCAAAAGTCAAGTTAGCATCAAAAATAAAATCTGCATCTGCCAAAGGTCCTGCTAAACCTTGGAACTAGTGAGAATTGCAATGAACTTTTTCGGTATATCCCCTAGGAGGATCATCAACCGGCATAGGTCCTAGGAATCCTTGAAATTTGGGTGGTTGAGCCGTGGGATGCGGTTCCTCTAGTAATTCACTAGAATTTACCATAGGTACACTGGGGCCAGCTTCAGATCGTCCTTCTGTTTGCATGATGAATGCTGCAAGTGTGGAGAAGATCTGCTACAAAATATTAGCACATTAGTATGTAAATTAATCATGGTCCCATTAAAGTGAGACCGCAATCCCTTTCCATAACCGATGTGTAACCTGTGTAGCCGAGTGTTGTGAGATGATTTTTGCAAAACTAATGCAGGTCTCTAGACACCTACATGCATTTGATAGTGCATACATTGCGTGATGAGATTGTTATTACAAGTGATGTTGGGTTATAGTGTGTGAATTTGTACAAAGTTCAATTGTGAGTGATTTATTACAAGGATGGAGATTAGTAGGGATGGGAGTAATGTTAGACAACGGTTTTGAGGAGATAGTTGGATACATTTCGGTACCCATTTCTTAAGAGTTGTTGAGCGGGTGGTATGTTTCTGCTGAGGGACAAAAGGTGATATTGGATGTGGTGGTATTGAGGGGTGAAAAGACTTTTGAGGGGTATATATTACATGGCTTGAGTGTTCAGCTATAGTACACTGTTTCGGTACCCATATCTACGTGTGTGTGGGTCAATCCGTAAGGTACTTCTTGGTGATCCAAATCTATGAACTGCTCATACTTGTAGAAGAAGGTCGAGGAGATGTTGAATACTACCTCTGATTCTGCTAAAACTTCGTCTTATCCTTGTCTACAGTACTGCAAACTATCGGTGGTTTTTGTCCTTTTGGCACCCATACTTGTTTCATGCTGCCTGCTTTGTGGTGCTGATACTGCTGCTTGTTTTGTGTCATTTGATATGGTCGTCGGTTTGGGTTCCTTCATTGTGGTGGACTCCTTCGTGGTTGGGGTTGAGAGGTCGCATGGACACTCTACTTTGGAAAAGAAGGGAGGTCCAAGACTTGCGGAACTTGCCCATTAGGAAGTGCTTCGTTTTGTATCAAAAATCTAGGCCAGTCCATAGTAAGTGTGGAAGGATGGGCACTGCAGGGTGTTGCGCCCATATGTTCGCTCATGCAGCCCACCTGACCACTGATGAAACCCACCTGACCGCTAATGGTCCCCATTAGTCCCATCGATTGGGTGGTGACCCCTTCTAATTTGCAGGAATACTAGGGGAAAATCTGCTGACGTTCTTCTGAATAACAACTCTCCATGGCCAAGCCCGCATGGGTTGGGGTAGACGTATCGTTGTGAAGAGATGGATAGGTATGTGCTTGAAGATGAAGAGGTTTTGAAAAATCCTTCATCTACACCAGCCAAATGAACTCCAAGAGGATGTGGTGGGCCCTTTTAGCTTGCCAATGGATGTATTAGACACCCTATGTACCTTGGAAGATCACTCTCAAAAAGATAGATCAAAACAGATAAGTTGGAGTTAGCTCAGAGGTTAAGAACTTGCTATTTTGGTTCATACACCTGTCCACTGTTTTGCATAATACTCTGAGCACAGCAGCAATTAGCTTAATTCCTCTTGGGGAAGTTTAGTTAATTTAAAGAGATAACTTTCAAGAGTAATCTCATAAAAAATAATGAACCACACACTGAGAAAGATGTTTAACAACTGATGACATCATCCCGATTTTCACGGGCTGCTATAGTTTGAGACTAGTGAGTAGAAAAATGAGCATAACTCCAGATTTAAGAATGAAATGATTATGAAAATTGGCATGCTTATATGAGATAGTAAGATAAATCCAACAAGCTTTAAATCATTGAATTTGGGTAAGTACACACTGAGAAACAGCTCTGACAAGATGAGTAAAAAAGTCGGGTACCTGACAGAGAAGTGAAAATGACAGATAGGGTTGACGTCAACTGAACATAACTGAAGATTGCAATACCCAAATGAAATGGGATTTTATGAGCATATATTAGACTTAGAGAGCTAACTTTACCAAGTTAAATCACTGAAAATGATGCACCAAGCGCAGAGAAACCATCTCTACAATCTGACTGAGAAGATTGAGAGATATGGCAGTGAGTAGTACACTTCACAAGAACATGGAAATATGAACTCAAATGATCATGAAAATGAACGTATATTGCTTGCACAATACAATGGACTTACTGATACATATGTGTGCCTTGTAATCACACCTTGATATGGCATAAAGCTCAGCTCTTGGAGGTCTTCACATAGGTCTCTCTAACCACGACTAAAGCTGCCATCTATTTATAGTTGAGTTTGGGAGGCCAAATAGTGATTGATTTGATTCTGTGCCTACCACAAATCACAAATTTGTGGCTCCTCTTTCCCTGTTTGATGAAGTGGACTCAACCACTTAAGATTCTCTCACTTTTACATTAAGTAAACTCTTCAAAAGTTACAAGAGGTAGTTCACAAGTGATCTTTGCATAGTCTTCATTTTAAAGCTTCTTCTATGACTTTGTGGGACTCAAGCCAATACTTAGGCTTGTCATAGAATTTCTTCAGCAGCTCCCCCTCAAGCCAAGTATGCTTGAGGTCTTCAATCTTCCAAGATTACCTGTAAACCAATCATAGCCTTGAATTTGCAAAGCTTTGTACCATCCAATGCTTTGGTTAGAATATCTGCACATTGTTGATGAGTGGACACATATGATATTTGAATATCTTTTCTTAGAACCTTCTCTCTTACATAGTGATAATGAACTTCAATATGTTTAGTCCTTGCATGAAAAATAGGATTAGCAGCCAAATGAATAGAACTCATATTGTCACCATAAATAGTTGGAGTTCCAAACTCCAATCCAAGATCTTTGAATAATGTCTTCATCCACATAGCTTCTTGTGTAGCTATGGCAAGACCTCTGTATTCAGCTTCAGTAGAAGAGAGAGCAAGTGTGGGTTGCTTCTTGGATGACCATGAAATAAGCTTTGAACCTGCAAAGGTAAGATAACCTGAAGTGCTCCTTCTATCTTCTTTGGAGCCAGCCCAATCTGCATCGAAAAATAGCTTCAAACCTAAATTAGATACATAAGGATAATAAAGTCCTTCATTTATGGTTCCTTTGAGATACTTGAGAATCCTTTTGGCAGCATCCATATGTGGTTTCCTTGGTGTGTGCATAAATTGACAGCACACTCACACTGTAACATATATCTACTCTTGTCAATGTGGCATAGTTGAGACTACCCACTAGACTTTGATATGATGTGATGTCCTTTATGAGTTCACCTTCATGTGAGCTCAATTTGTGATTGACCTCCATTGGAGTACCTACAATCTTACAATCTTGCATCTTGAATTTTTCCAACATGTCCTTAATGTACTTTCTTTGAGTGGGAAACAAACCATGATCTTTGTAGACAACTTCCAAACCTAGGAAGTAGGTAAGTGAACCCAAATCACTTATCTTGAACTCTTCTCTCATCTGATCTTTGATCTTCTTCATACCATCTGCATCATTTCCTATCAATATAATATCATCTACATATACACATAAGTAGATGATCTCAGAATTACTATTTTTAATAAAGAGTGAAGGATCTGCCTTGCTTGGTTGAAAGCCTTTGTCCTGCAAGAATGAAACAAGCCTAAAATTCCAAGCTCTTGGAGCTTGCTTGAGACCATACAATGCTTTGTTAAGTTTACTCACATAATCATGATAAACTTGATTCTCAAAACCAGGTAGTTGTGCCATATATACCTCTTCTATTATCCAACCATTCAAGAATGCATTCTTTACATCTAGTTGAAGTATCTTCCAATTCTTGGAAGAGGCAATACTAAGCAAAACCCTAATAGTAGGCATCTTTGCCATAGGAGAGAAGGTCTCCTCATAATCAATTCCCTGAGTTTGTGCAAAGCCTTTTGCTACAAGCCTTGCCTTATACCTGTTAATGGAACCAACAGAATTCTTCTTGAGTTTATAAACCCATCTTGAGCCTATCACCTTCATGGATGAAGTCTTGGGCACCAAATCCCAAGTGTTGTTTTCCTCAAGTGCTTCAATCTCTTCCTTCATTGCATGCTTCCATTATGATTTTGCTTTGGCCTCTTCAAACGATGATGGCTCCTCTTGGTTTATGTCCTGTGCTATGTAGATAGAATGTTTAGTTACTAATGAGGTGTCAAACCCATACCTTTCTAGTTTTTTCTTTTCCCTCATAGATCTTCTTAGGCCATGATGTGATGATTCTGCCTCATGTCCAATTTCGTGCAATTTTGCTTTACCTTTAGACTTCCATACTTTGACCTTTTCCATATGAGATTCTTCATCATCCTCTGAGGTGTCTTGTTCTTCAATATTTGGTTGTTCTCTACCAAGCTTTGGAAAATCTTCTTCAAGATTATATGGTAAAGTGACCTTCCTGCATGAATCTTCATACCATGAATTGTTTTCATCAAAAACTACATCTCTGCTTACCAAGAATCCCTTGTTGGTAGGGTTGTATAACCTGTAGCCCTTTTGATTGTTGTCATATCCAATAAATACACACCTTTCTGCCTTTGGATCCAGCTTGCCTCTAACCTGTGAAGGAACATGAGCAAAAGCAATACATTCAAAAATTTTACAATGATTTAAGCTTGGTCTTCTTCCATTCCAAGCCTCATATGGAGTCATCCCATCAAGGGATTTTGAAGGCAACCTATTAATCAAGTAAGTGGCTGTAGATACAGCCTCATGCCATAAGTAATTAGGTAAATGATTTTCATTTAGCATAGACCTTGCAGCTTCAACAATTGTCCTATTGCTCCTTTCTGCCACTCCATTTTGCTCAGGAGTGTACCTTGTAGTTACCTCTCTTTTGATTCCTCTTTCTTGAAGAAAAGAATCAAACTCATGGAGGAAGTATTCTACCCCTCCATCTGACCTTAGCCTTTTTAGAGGTTTACCTGTTTGATTCTCCACAAGAGCCAAATATCTTTTGAAACATGAAAAACCTTCATCTTTGTGTTTCATAAAGAATAGGATAGTCCATCTACTACAATCATCAATAAAGGAGACATAATACCTTGATCCAGATATTGAAGCTTCCTTGCTAGGTCCCCATACATCTGTATGAACCAACTGCAAGAGATCTCCATGTATATAACCTTTCTTCATGAATGGTAACCTGTGAGACTTTCCAAATTGACTTGCACTACACTTATAAATCATATGTTGTTTTGACAAGTTAGGAAGTCCAAGTAAACTTTGGTCCGTGCAAATTTTCTTTAATGACCTTTCACCAATATGTGCTAACCTTTTGTGCCATACTTCCAATTCTTTGAGTGTCTGACTACCATAATTAAAGAGAGCAATGTTTCTAGTGTCTTGTAATTCAAATGTGAACAATCTACCTGTCTTTTCACCTTTTGCAATTCTTCTGAATCCTTGACTTGGATCTTCAACAAATGCTCCTGCTTTTGTGAACCTAACTTGCAACCCTTTCTCTACTATCTGCCCAACACTTATCAAATTCTTTGTAATGGTAGGGACATAGAGTACCTTACTGAGTAGGTTGATGTTTCCATGAGGTGCTTTGACATTGCCTATTTTCTCCACAGGATGTTTTGTGTCATCTCCTGTTTGTACCTCATGCTTATTCCTTAGATCTTCTAAATCTGATAGGAGTGCCACATTTCCTGCCACATGATTTGAACAACCTGAATCTATGTAGAAAACATGCTCATCAGATTTACCTTGTGGCATAGGCATGTTCATGATCAATCATGAATCCTCTTTGTTTGAGTCTTCTGTGTAGTTATTGAAGTCTCTCCTTCCTTTGTAGCCTCCTTGATAGTTTGAATGATTGCAGTTGTTGTAGTTGCCATGATAGTTGTTGAACCTTCCTCTTGAGTAGCCATAACTTCCTCTACTGAATCCTCTGCCTCTTTGATTTCTGGAATTCCTAAAGCAATTTTCAGTTGTACGATTAGTTAGTCCATAAATAGAACATGAGTTGGAGTCTTGGGATCTCCCCCTGCCTTGTCTACCTCCTCTTCCTCTACCTCTGCCATGTCTTCCTCTACCTGCATAGTTAGCTTGATATGTACCTGCTTCATCATCCACTTTCTTTGCCTTTCCTTTGTTATCTTTGGACTTGCTTTTATCAGTGTATAAAGCTGAATATTGATTACCTTTAGAGCTTTCTCCATTTTTGATAAGCTTTGCCTCTTGAGTAAGTAGTTGTCCAATGAGTGTATTGAAATCAAGTACATGCATGTCCATGTACAAATCCATAGCTGTGGTGATTGCTTCCCACTTGTCATGATTCTGCTTCAAGCCACTGATGACTTGCCTTACAATTTGCCCTTCATCTATTACCTCTCCAATGCTTCCCAACTGATCTGCTATGTCCTTGAGCTTTGTGACAAAATCAGTCACATTTTGTTCGGGAGCCTTCTTGAGAGTTGTGAAATCCAGCCATAGTTGATGCTTCCTAGCTTTGGTACTTGAAGAGAAAAAGGCTTCAAGTGCATCCCACACTTCCTGAGATGTCTTACAACTTCTAATGTGAGGCAACAAGAAATCTGAGATAGAGTTGAGGAGATAAGATCTTGCAAGTGCATCCTTGGAGCACCATGTGGTCAATCTCTCTTGCTCTTCTTGTGTTGGTTGACTTTTGTTCCTGAAACTTGGCATAACTTCATCTTTAGCCACATAACCATATAAACTTCTACCTTGGAGATAAGCTTCCATCCTTAATGACCAAGCTGAGTAATTACCTCTATCCAATTTGTCAATTGATGAAGGAAATCCATCTGCCATGTTGTCCAACCTTGCTCTGATACCACTGTGAAGAGATGGATAGGTATGTGCTTGAAGATGAAGAGGTGTTGCAAAATCCTTGATCTACACCAGCCAAATGAACTCCAGGAGTATTTGGTGGGCCCTTTTAGCTTGCCAATGGATGTATTAGACACCCTATGTACCTTGGAAGATCACTCTCAAAAAGATAGATCAAAACAGATAAGTTGGAGTTAGCTCAGAGGTTAAGAACTTGCTATTTTGGTTCATACACCTGTGCAGTGTTTTGCATAATTCTCTGAGCACAACAGTAATTAGCTTAATTCCTCTTGGGGAAGTTTAGTTAACCTAAAGAGCTAACTTTAAAGAGTAATCACATAAAAAATAATGAACCACACACTGAGAAAGATGTTTAACAACTGATGACATCATCCCGATTTTCACGGGCTGCTATAGTTTGTGACCAGTGAGCAGAAACATGAACATAACTCCAGATTTAAGAGTCTAATGATTATGAAATTTTTTTTCCTTATTTGAGACTGTAATCTGAATCTAACAAGCTTATAATCATTGAATTTGGATAAGTACACACTGAGAAACAACTCTGACAAGATGAGTGAAAAAGTCGGGTACCTGATAGAGAAGTGAAAATGATAGACATGGTTGACTTAAACTCAACATAACTGAAGATTGCAATACCAAAATGAAATGAAATTTGATGAGCATATTTTAGACTTATAGTGCTAACTTTACCAAGTTAAATCAGGAAAAATGATGCACCAAGCTCAGAGAAACCATCTCTGCAATCTGACTGAGAAAACTGAGAGATATGGCAGTGAGTAGTACACTTCACAAGAACATGGAAATATGAACTCAAATGATCATGAAAATGAACGTATATTGCTTGTACAATACAATGGAATTACTAATACATATGTGTGCCTTGTAATCACACCTTGATATGGCATAAAGCTAAGCTCTTGGACGTCTTCACATAGGTTTCTCTAACCACGACTAAAGCTACCATCTATTTATAGTTGAGTTTGGGAGGCTAACTTCCCTTAATCACTTTCCAATCAATTAGTGATTGATTTGATTCTCTACCTACCACAAATCAGGAATTCGTGGCTCCTCTTCCCCTTTTTGATCAAGTGGACTCAACCACTTAAGATTCTCTCACTTTTACATTAAGTAAACTCTTCAAAAGTTACAAGAGGTAGTTCACAAGTGAACTTTGCATAGTCTTCATTTTAAAGCTTCTTCTATGACTTTGTGGGACTCAAGACAATACTTAGGCTTGTCATAGAATTTCTCCAACAATCGTGACCTATCTGGCCAAAGATCTTCCGGTCCTCCTTCACATGCATTTCATATGGTCTAGGGTTACATACCTCAGGCAGAGTGCAGTTAGGGAAGTCAAGCGGTATTACTTAGCGCTAGTCTAAGGTTCCAATCTACAAGGAGCCTTGTCTAGGATTTAGGTCCACTGAGTGATCGTATAGCCAATCTTGGCCAAGGATTAGGGGTTCTATCAGATCCTGGTCATGGCACACTAGTAGCTTCACTATCAAGGTCACTTCATGTATGAGGATACGAAGGTCCACCTCACCCATGCAAGGGGTTTCCATGCCTCCGAGCCCTATGAGGTATGCCTCAATTGGCCGCATTTCTATTCCTAAGTCCTTATAGTGGGACCATCTAATCGCACTAGTCGCATCACCTGAGTCAATTAGCCCTGAGATCTTGGCAAGGGTTGCCGTGCTCTAGCCTAAGTGTAATGAATGGTCTCCTATCCACTATGCTAGGATGAGTACTTGACTTTGCTTGACACATGGCCATGGGGTTCATGGGTGTTGTTTCCAGATGGTTATAATGTTCTCTCCCTAGTCCTTGTCTTATTAACTTCATGCACTTAATATGTTCTATAGCTTCTGCCTGAGCTTCAGCTCGTATTCTATTTTCTTCCTCCTTACGCTTCTTTGCCAACATGAGTCATCTAAGCATATCCTCAGTAAGAGGTTCTTGATATAACTTGACTCTACAACCACTAATGTAATTAGGCATTATGTCTCCTTCTAGGGTGGCTAATTGTAGTGCTCCACTTGTCGAGAGTCTCTTAATGATCATAGGTCCATAACCTCGCTTTTCTAACTTCTGTGCATGTTGTTTCAACATATACACTAGGACTAAATCTCCTTCTTTTAAGCCTTTGTCTTTCACATGCGCATCAAAATAGGCTTTCATCGCTTCTTCGCTGCATATATTCCTGCTGTTTCTTTCAGCCTGGTTTCTCCTAAACGTTCCAAGTCCATTATTCTTGATGATAATTCATGGCCGGTCCACTGATGTTCTTGTGCATCCTTAAGGGTCATTATCAAGAAGTCCAAAGGAAGCACAACATTCTGACCAAAAACCATCTGAAAGGGAGTTGCATTGAGTACGGTGTTATAGGCCACTCGATATGCCCAAACAACATGGTATAACTATTTGTCCCAATCTGAACGTTTGTTGTTCATGAGTTTCGTTAGTACGTTACAAAGGATCTTGTTAGTGCTTTTGGCTTGACCATTGGCATGAGGATTATATGGTGCGGATTTCTTGTGAATCACCATAAAATCTTGTAACAAATATTCAATGACGGTTTAGAAAGTGAGTTCCTCGATTGCTCACTAACTCTATAGGCAATCCATATCTTGTAAAGACATTTTCAAATAAGAATTTTGCATTCGTGTGTGCATCATTCTTTTTTGTGGCCTTAGCCTCTACCTATTTGGTAAGATAATCCGTGGCAACTATGATGTATTCGGGATGAGTACCTTTTGCACGGGGGTTAATGGGTCCTACAAAGTCTATACCCCACTTAGAAAACGCACGTCCTACCATCATGGGTTTTAATGGCATTTCATCTCTGCAAGTAGGAAATTGAGAAAATAGCTTCTTGTGTGGCATTAGCCAACCCTCTATACTCTGCTTCTGTAGAAGAAAATGCAACAATTGGTTGCTTCTTTGCAGACCAAGATATTGGCTTATCACTTGCAAAAGAAATATATCCAGAAGTGCTCCTCCTATCATCCTTGCATCCTGCCCAATCTGCATCTGAATAAATTTTGATGTCAATATCTGAAGTGTAAGGGAAATACAAACCATGATTCTGTGTACCCTTGAGATACTTCAAGATTCTCCTCGCAGCCTCTAAGTGAGCTATCCTTGGCTTGTGCATAAATTGACTTAGCACACTACCTCCATATGCAATATCTATCCTTGTTAAGGTAGCATAGTTCAAACTACCCACCAAACTTTGATAACCTGTAATGTCATTGACTTCATCACCTTCATGCACACTTAATTTTAATTTTACCTCCATTGGAGTGCTTGCTACTTTAGCATCCTGCAAGTGAAACTTCTTCAACATATCCTGTATGTATTTTTTCTGAGTAATGTATATTCATGAGTTAGTATAAACTAACTCAAGCCCAAGAAAATACTTCAATAGACCAAGATCATTGATCTTGAACTCATTCATCATCTGGCTCTTGATTTGTCTGATTCCATTGACATCATTACCTATAATTATGATGTCATCAACATAAACACAAAGGTATATTACCTCTGAATTACTTCTCTTGATGAATAGAGAAGTATCTGCCTTGCTCATAACAAAACCTTGATCTTGGAGGTATGTAGTTAACTTGTAATTCCATGCCCTACGTGCCTGCTTCAATCCATATAAAGCCCTTTTTAATTTGCAAACATATGTTACCTTCTTAGGGTCCTCATAACCAGGAGGTTGTGACATATATACCTCCTCTGAAATCCATCCATTCAAGAAAGCATTCTTGACATCCAATTGGTACATATTCCAATTTTTTGATGCAGCCACGCTAACCAACACTCTGATAGTTGGAAACTTGGCCACAGGTGAAATGTCTCCTCATAGTCAATGCCTTGGGTTTGTGCAAAACCCTTGGCTACCAATCTGGCTTTGTACCTATTAATTGTGCCATCAGAATTTCTTTTAAGTTTATAAATCCATTTGGATCCTATTACCTTCATGGAGTCCTTCTTGGGTACTAACTCCCATGTATCACTTTCTTTGAGTGCTTAAATCTCCACATCCATAGATTCTTTCCATTCTGATTTGGTTATGGCTTCCTCATATGATCATGGTTCTTCATTTGACAAATCTTTGGCAAGATAAAGAGAATATTTGGTAACAAGAGATGTATCATACCCATATCTGATAGTTTTTTTGCTTTCTCTTTGTGATCTTATGATTGATTGAGTTGAAGATTCAGGTATATCTTCAAGCTTCTTCATCTTCATTTTTCCCTTGGACTTCCATGCCTTGAACTCTTCAAGATTGATAGTGTCTTCATCATCTAAACTCGTGTCTTCATTCTGAGTTGGTTCCTCCTTAGCAAGACTTGGAAACTCCTCTTCCAAATCATAGGGTAATTTAACCTTCCTGTATTCATTCTCATACCAAGAATCATTTTCATCACAAACAACATCTCTGCTTACCATGAATCCCTTATTGGAAAGGTTATAAAACCTGTAACCTTTTTTATTTAGATAATACCCAATAAAGATGCACTTTTCAGCCTTTGGGTCTAGTTTACCTCTTATCTCAGAAGGAATGTGTACATATGCTACACATCCAAATATCCTGCAATGGTCTAGTGAGGGTTTCTTACCATGCCATGCTTCATAGGGTGTCATCCCATCAAGGGATTTAGATGGTAACCTGTTTATGAGATAAGTGGTAGTAGAAACACTCTCTGCCCATAGATAATTAGGTAACTTTTTCTCACTCAACATAGACCTAGCTATCTCAACAATCAACCTATTTCTTCTCTTAGCTACCCCATTCTGTTCAGGAGAATACCTTGTCGTGATTTCTCTTTTGATGCCTCTGTCCTGCAAGAAGTTTTCAAATTCATTGGAGAAGTACTCACCTCCTCCATCTGATCTTAGTCTCTTCAAATTCTTTCCTGTCTGATTCTCAACAAGTGCAAGGTATTTCTTAAAGCAAGTAAACACCTCATCTTTATGCTTCATGAAGTACAATATAGTCCATCTGCTATAATCATCAATGAAAGACACATAGTACCTTGATCTTGAGACTGAGGGGTCTTTGCTTGGTCCCCATACATCTGTATGGACAAGCTCTAGGTAATCTTCATGCATGTAACATTTCCTTGAGAAGGGTAACCTATGAGACTTCCCAAATTGACAAGCACCACACTTATAAATCATATGTTGCTTGGATACATTAGGTATTCCAAGCACACATTGGTCCTTGCATATTTGCTTCAAGGTTCTTTCTCCTATATGCCCTAATATTTTGTGCCAAATCTCAAGTTCTGAAAGTGTTTGATCTTTATAACTGTATAGTGCAATATTCTTTGTGTCTTCCAACTCAAAAGTGAAAAGTCTACCTGATTTTTCTCCTTTAGCAATCCTCTTGAACCCATGTCTTGGATCCTCCACAAATGCTCCATATTGGTTGAATCTAACATGCAAACCTTTCTCCACAATCTGTCCAACACTCATCAAATTTTTGGTAATGGTTGGTACATAGAGTACCCTGCTCAACAAGTTCTGATTTCCGTCACAAGTTTTAACATTTCCAACTTGAACTACTGAGTGCTTGGTGTCATCACCTGTTTGGACTTGATGCTTACCTTTTGGTTCCTCAAGATCAGAGAGTAGTGCTACATTGCCAGCTACATGATTTGAGCATCGTGAGTCAATGTAGAATAGGTGATCATCATTTGTACCTGATTTTGAAGTCATGTTCATGATCAGAAGAGAGTCATCCTGCTCCTCTGTGTAGTTGTTGTAGTCCTTCCTGGATTTGAATCCTCCTTGGTAGTTTCCATTGTAATTATTGTTGTAATTGTTGTTGTCGTTGTTGTTGTAGCCTTGGTGATGATTGAATCTACCTCTAGACTGTGAGTATCCACCACTTTGGTATCCTCTTCCTCCCTGATTCTTGTAATTCCTGAAACACTCATCTGTAGTATGATTTGATAGAACACAAATGTTACATGGTGAGGAGTTATAGGATCTCCCCCTACCTTGCACCTCCTCTGCCCCTTCCTCTTGATGATCTACCTCTCCCTGTATAGTTGGCTTGGGAGGTAGAGCCTTCATCTTCCACCTTTGTGCTCTTGCCTTTATCCTTAGACTTCTTATCAGTGTATAGGGCAGAAGAGTTATTACCTTTGGATGTATCTCCATTCTTGTTGAGTTTTGCTTCATGAGTAAACAATTGTCCCATGAGAGTTGTAAGATCTGGAATTTGCATGTCCATGTAGAGGTCCATGGCAGTGGTGAAGCTTTCCCATTTGTCATCAGGCTTGATCCCATTGATCACTTGCCTTACAATCTGCTCTTCTTCAATCTCTTCTCCTATGCTTGCTAACTGATCTACCACAGCTTTAATTTTGGTCACAAATTCTGAAACAGCTTGCTTAGGTTAATCCTTAATGTTGTGAATTCAATCCACAACTGATTTTTCCTAGCCCTTGTGTTGGAGGAAAAATATGATGACAATATTTCCCAAGTCTCTTGGGATGTCTTACAATTTCTAATATGTGGCAAAAGAAAATCAGAGATGGAGTTGAGTAAATAAGAACTTGCCAATGCATCCTTAGCACACCATGTGTTGAGCTTTTCATGTTCTTCCTTGGTTGGTAATCCTCTTGTTTTGAATGAGGGAAATTCCTCATCTCTTGAGATGTATCCATAGAGACTCCTTCCTTGTAAGTAGGTCTTCATCCTTAGAGACCATGCTTGATAGTTTTTCCTGTCCAATTTATCAATAAATGAAGGAAAACCATCTCCCATTTTACCTTAGTTTGCTCTGATACCACTGTTGGGAAAGATGGATGGATGCTCCAAGATATTGAGTAGGTACTGCCAAAACTTGCTTTGTACCAACCCTCTTTTGCTTTAGGTTTGATACGTAGACCTCTTTAGCTTTCCAATGACACCATAAAATGGCCTATGCACTTTGGAACTGATGTGTGCAATGATTGAATCAAAACAGATATTTTTGAAACTCACAAACTCAAGAAAACCTTCTATTTATATCTTGACACCTACTGAGTATTTTGCTCTGTATGACCAGCAAAGTAGGAATTGGAAAACTTCCTTTTAGAGGTATCTAATTAGCTTAATAAGCTAACTAATCCAAGTGGAATGATGTAAAAAGATAAACTATGCTAAGAGAAATCAATTTAGCAAGTTAAGCTATACCCCCGATTTTTTAGGAGTGTAGTAGATATTGACCTGTGATCACCTTGACGCGTATTTCTCTGAAATGGCTGAATAGAATCTTTTCAAACTTTGATACTATGTAGAAAACGTTGAGCTGAATCCAAAAAGCTTTGAAGCACTGAATGTGATGGAGAAATGACTGAGGTATGCACTTCACAAGTTGACAGACTTTTGAGTAGTATGATAGAGAACTCAGAAATGAACAATGTGAATGTATGTATTAATGAACACTTGTATACAAATCCATTGGCATGAAAATCATTGCCTAATGGTGTAGATAGGTGTAGGATATAGTGTAGGCCTCACACACACTCAAAATAAGTAATGAGAAGCTCGGGAGTGATGAGTTCTGCCCGTGACTTTTCCATGTCCATTTTTATAGAGAATGAGTAAGAATTTGAATGCAAATTCAAACTTTTGGCTCCCTATGATCAAGCTCCTATATCCTAGGAGATATTCCTTCAATAAAAGCTCTACCATTTTCCAGGAGTCCTTTTGGTAGGTGATTACAAAAGATTCCAAATCAATTTGACTTTTACAATGAGATAAAGTGGTAATTAACCACTAGTACTAGTTCCTATGCTTCTTCACATATGTAGGGTCTTCAAGATGTCTTTCAAGCCAAGTGTTGTCCTCTCAATTTCTAGATTTGTTGTGGGGTAGTTCTTACTCATTTCAGCTATCTGGGGTCCTTCTTTCAATCTAGCCTGATAAGCACAAAACATCATGTCTAAGCTTTTTGGTATGGGTTTCGCTAAAACTGATCCTGACCTCTGAGCTGGGTTCTCTTGATTCAATTCTTGTGAGGTCAATTCTAGGATCTTGGCTCTTGATTCCTTTAAACTTCCTTCCAACTCAAATATCGTTTTACTCCATTTTCTCTTAATTTTAGGGTTGCATCCATTTGCATTGTTCACAATACCTATCACATTGATTGGTGTCACGTTTGAAGCATTCGTAGGGTTCTTAGGACAATCTTTGATGATATGCTCTTTACCACAATCAGCACAAAAGCCCTGTATGTTATAGTATTGTGAATGTCCTGCTATTGGAGGATGTGGACAATCCTTTATGAAATGATCTCCTTGGCACCTAAAGCATGGTCCTCTAGGGCCCAGTGGTCTTTGTTGTCTCAATTGGGGCTGTGGATTAGGGTTTGTGTACATCACATTAGCATAATCGGGCTTTGAGCTGGGTTCCAATGGTGGACTATCATATTGATATGTTTCCACATATCTACATGAGTAGAGTCAAAACTATTGGAGTTAGGGTCACTCTCTGTGATCAGGGGTGAAGAAGGCACTAAAGCCCTATTTAGGTTCTCTTCTGTATCAGCGTATTTGACTCAGATGACATTAGCTAGTGGGGGTGGCTACTAAGCTAAAACAAGTTGGTGTTGCTCTAGCACAATGGTGAGAACCGCGTGAAGAAGCTTCACCTCCTTAATGTGAATCCGCAGAAGAGATAGGAGTGATATGAAGATCGTGAATGTGAGATGAAGTGAGAGTGAAGGTGAGAAGCATAGAAATGCACACACACATACACACACACAACGAAGAGACAAGCAAGACACAATGGAAGGTGAGAAATCAACTCTATTGCTAAAGATCTCAATTACAAGCTCAAAGTAGCTCTAAGCTCACACTGCCCAACCTCAAAAATGAGCTCTCTAGCTCTTTTTTTAGATTCTAGACTAGTTTTGACCAGTTTCACATCTAGTGACCGGCATAGTTAGAAAATAGGTCCTAAGTGCTATTTGAAAGGGTAAACGGTGTCTAAAAATAACCAAAATTGGTACGCTCATTCTACCTAAGCTCCTCAAGCTTGAGGACTCCTCGGCTTGCACAAAATGGAGCTATAAATTACGAAAAGGGTTTTTCTATGTTACATATATTACAAAAGTGATGAAAATCACTGTTGGAAGATTTATAAAACATAAATCTTTGAAAAATTGATTCGAATGACTCCTTGCTCTGTCTTTACATGCTTCCGTGTCTTCTATGCCTTTGTCTACTGCCAACACCCCCCTCCCTCTCGCTTCTGTCGTCCTTGACAGAACCTTGTTGTGCGGTCTGTCGGATGTAGTTCTGTAGGAGGTCTTGAGCGAGCGTGTGCTCTGATATGCGAATGCCTCCTGCCAGATCTGCCTCGAGTTTCTCCCAATCAATGGGTTGTGGTTCATCTGATGGCGGGAGTCGATAATGCGTGGAATAGACCATCTGTTCACAGGCAAATAATTGAAGCAAATGCGTGGGCCTGCTGATGAACACCTCTGAATGGTATTCCCAAAATCCGGTTGTGAATATTTCTTTGAAGGTTTGCTTGTAGCACGCCAGTAAGTATTTGATTCTGCAATGCCAGGCGTAACACACCTGGAGCGAGGGCATTGTACTCATATTATATGCAAGGTCTAGATTACCATGCTCAAATCCCGAGGTGTTTACATGTGGTGCCTTGACACGTCAGAAGACTTTGAAAACCATTTGCATCATGTCAAATATCTTGACAGTCATGTGCGCTGCTATATCATCCATATGTTTCAAGCGAGGGAGCCAGTGACGAATCGTGGCCATCATGTATCCGATTGTAGGTGGTCCGGTAGGTGGTCTGAAGTATGGATAGTTTAACCAATCCTGGCATTGTTTGTTGTTCTGTATTTTAATAGCGAATGCATTACAGGAGCAGCGACGTGGCACTGATCCCCAACATGGATTATACTTTAAGTGTAAAGGTGCCTTAACCCAAGTACTCATCATTTCAGGATACGCTTGTAATAAATGCTTCCGCCACTCTGGTTGATAGATTTCTCCTTGCTGTGCATCTAATGGCAAATCTTCCGGCTCAAATTGAGTTGCGTGGGAGGGATTTTTGCCTGTTTCTTTCTCTATGGCTAACTGATATTCTGCCATTAACATGAAATAAGGTTTATACTGTAGCTCCTACCCTGATATGTATCTGTGCGGGGCCAAGTGAGCAAAGTAGGGGGACTGTAAAATGCGTTCTTCAATCATCGCCATTGCGTGTAACTGTGCCTCTACCCTTGCTGAGTGGGTCGTCCCAAGTTCTTCTATCATCTTCATCCATGCGGGAGTTGGAAGCTCGAAAGTCGTCTGGCCTTAGCCATGACGCGTCTGCTTGGGATGGGTTGGGGCTCATAGGCTTCTTCAAAAGTTTCCTCCATCGGAATAGTGATTGTTTCTTCCTCGGCTGGTAGGGCCGGTGGGGAGTCTGGTCTGGGTGGTGCTTCATATACTTCTATCCGTGATTGAAGAATAGATACCTGGGCCCGTAAAGCGTTGAGTTCCTCTAGGATGTTAGGAGATGGGTCCGCAGGAGCTGGTAGGCCTTGTGGCATTGGTGCTCTTAATTGCAAGATCTTGTTTTCATCTTTGAGTTTCTGAAACTCCTCGTTCATGCTGTCGTACTCATCTACCAATATGATATGATCATCTAACAACATTTTCATTGATTCTGAGGGCACGGCCTTAAAGCGACTGGGGCTTAGCGGTTGGTCTGGCTGATCTAAGGCAGCTTCTAGATTCTCTCTATTTTGTTCTTGTAAGCGCTGGTTTTCTTCTTTCGCGGCTGCCAAGTGTCGTCTAAGTAATCCCATATTTCGTGTTAACGTTGCGTTGCGAATGGTCTGTGCCCTTAACAAATTATCAAGATCAGCAGTGGCCTCTTTGGTTTTCTCTTCACTTTCTAGTTCTAGTTTGTGGTATGCGTCTCGGAGTTCTTTGTATCTGGTGTTTAGGGAGGCATTCTCGATGGTCAGTGAATTTAGCTGTGACTGTAAATCATTGGTTGTCCTCTATAGCTACTGATAATTATTTCCCAGAGATGTGAACTCATCTCTTACTTGAGCCATACACGTGAACATCTGTTGGAATGCAGTATCTACAGTGGGTGATAATATTAACGATGTGCTAAGCGAAGATGCAGTAGGTGTAGATGCAAAGGGAAAGTGGATGCTGTGGTGATTGTGGAAAATTGTGGTGTGCTTAAATATTGTGGTGCCACAAATGAAGTGAGGGGAGGTGCAGTGGGTGGTGATATATCCATATCGCTGGATGTGGTGTCGAGTCCGGTGACTGTGAATAGTGGTGTGATCGTGGGTAAGTGTGTAGGTGTAAATATGGGATTTACAAAGGTTGACGAGTAATTTACAGAGGGGTTGTCTTGGACGGCTTGGTGGAAAGGGGAAAGAGGAGTTACGGTGGGTCGGGGAGATGAGACTGGGGAGAAGGTTAATGGAGGTGGGAATGGAAAAAGGGATCTTGGAGGTGTGGGGAAGGACAGAGAGGATGGTGGGAAAATTGGATTTTATAGAAAGGTAGGTGTGCTAGGGGGTAGACTAGGTTGAGTTGGTGTGGGAATTATGGGATAAATGGGAGTAAGGACGACTTCTGCTACTCCGCCGGAGAAGGAGGATGTTGTTCTGGGAGAAGGAGGGTATATGGGGGAGACTGGATGGATGGGAGGTGAAGGAGGAGCAGTTGGGGTGGTAGGTACTTCAACAACTGTGGTAGTATGTACAACAGTAGTACGGGGTGGGGAGTCGATGATAATGGTGTCTTCTGCCAATGAGCCTTCAGGGACGAGACATGCTTCCCTGGCCTGTTCTGAAGATTGTCCGCCGGTGGGTACCCGAATATATTCACCAGGTTTGGTTAGTAGACGGATTCTATGAGGGTCATACTGCGGTAATGGTTTCCTCTGCAAATATCTTAAGGCTTCTATGGATCCCACTGATTTGACAAGTTCTCGGAAGCCTCTGATATATACTTCTTCGAATCCGCCTAAGACAAGTTCCTGTTCTATAAGTGCTTGACTCTCTTCCTGAGTCAATTTCTTGCATGCCCAAACTTTCTCCATGGTACGATACAATTTTTTGATGGCTAGCGTATAAGCTTCTGCTTCAAAGGTTTCATCTTCATGTGTATCACCTTGGGTGTCGGTGTGTTGTCCTTGTTCGTCTGTCTGCACATGTTCTTGAGAGTCATGAGTGCCTTGGCTTGCTTTGTCATCGCCTTCGTCTTCATCGGTTTCTGTTCTTTCTTCCTCGGAACTAGACACTATTTGTCCTTGTGGTTGGTCTCGGGGCATGGTCGAGTAACTTGGCCGCTCATATTCTTGAGAAAAGATATGACCTTCTGAAAACTGAAATTCATTGGAGAAAGCATCTTGCATTTCAAAATCAAACATTGTATCTATGGGTTCTGCTTCCAAGTTAGGTATCGGAAAAGAAAAAGCTTCTGCACCAATAGTGGTGGGAACTTCTGCTGTAGTGGTGGTCAGTTCCTGAACTGATGTTGCCTGTGAGGTCACTGCACTGGTAGTGCCTTCCGTTACAACTGGTCTTGATAATTGTATGCGAGTAGGTTGTACCATTGGAGTGGCTTCTATCGGGGAATGCTCTGGAGAGGGTTGCGGTGAGGGTGATTCTGGCACTTGAAGGTAGGGGATAGTTCCTCTCATTCGCTTTCCTGCTCTTCCTTTGTTGGCCTTCCTAGCTTTCTTTGTTGTTCCCTTGAAGGCTTTCATCTCCTCACTTGTCATTGCTCGCTTGATAGGCAAATCGTAGGCCAAACACATATATACGATGCGCGTGAGAGCGCAACATCCATTGATAACCTTCTTTCTTTCCCATCTGTGTTGTGCTAAATATAACTGATCAATGATCCAGCTTGCCAGATCAACTGTTTGGGGTTCAGTACATGCTAAATATAATCCAAACCATATGCGCTTGTGAGGCATTGTGAATCTGTCGTGAGCGGGGAAAGCAAAATGCTGCATACATATCCGCAGTGGTTTTGAAAGCTCAGGTGTGATCGCCGAAATCTCTTCCCACTTAGTAACGTCTCCACGTTTCATTCGCTCTGGAACTAGCCTTTCTCGTTCTGTTGGAGTGTGCGTACCATGGATCTTGATTGCGGCACGAATTAGATCTTTAGAAAGATAAAACCTCTTATATGGCAGATCGTTCACTAAGGATGGCAAAATAAAAGTGCCGGGCAGATCCTTGTTCTCAGAAGCTGTCAAAGTTGTGACTAAGTAATAGCATCTGTAGAAGTCAAGTTTAGGCAAAGGTTCGCTGAAATACTCTGTAAACCCTGCTCTTGCCCAAACATGCGTTAGGTCTTCCGTGTTCTGTAATCCTTCGAACTCTCTTGAGAAAAACTCATATTTGCCCCAGGTACGGTCATCAAAAGTCAAATTGGCCTCAAATATAAAATCAGCATCAACCAATGGTTTGATGAGATGTTCTTACAAGCGTTGTTGGGTTATAGTGTGTGGATTCGTACAAGGTTCAATTGTGAATGAGTTATTACAAGGTTGTAGATTAATCAGGGTGGGAGTTATGTTAGATAAGGGAGTCGTAGAAGGTGTCTGGATACGTTTCGATACCCACTTCCTAAGAGTTTGTGAGGGTACACTGTTTGGGTACCCAAATCTGCGTGGGTGTGGGTCAGTTTGTAAGGTACTTCTTGGCAATCCAAATTTGTCAAGTGTTTGTACTCGTAGAAGAAGGTCAAGTAGACTTTGAATACTCACTCTACTTCAGCCTTGACTTCTTCATACCAATGTCTATGTTGTTGAAATCAGTCGGTGCTTTCTATCCTTTTGGCACCCATATTTGTCTCGTGCCGCTTGCTTTGTGATACTGATACTGCTGCTTTCTTTGTGTCTTCTGATATTGTCGTCGGCCTAGGTTCCTTTGTCGTGGTTGACTCCTTTGTGGTTGAGGTTGAGAGGTCGGATGGACACTCTGGTTTGGAAAAGAAGGGAGGTCCAACACTTGCGAAACCTGCCCATTAGGAGGTGCTCCATTTTGTACTTTTAATCTAGGCCAGTCCGCAGTAAGTGTGGAAGGATGGGCACCGCGGTTGATAGTGCCCATTTGTCCACTGATGTAACCCTCCTGACCGCTGATGGTGTCCATTTGACCAAGCAATGGGGTGGTTGACCCTTCTAATTTGCACGAAGCCCAAGGGAAAATCTCCTGACGTCCTTCTGATTGACAATTGTCCATAGCCAAGCCCGCGTAGGTTGGTGTAGACGTAACTTGACTGATCTGACCAAAGATCTTTCGGTCTTCCATCGCATGTTGTTCATAGGGTCTAGGGTTACGTACTTCAGACGAACAGCCATTAGGGAAGTCAAGCGGTATCACTCGCTTCTGAACTAAGGTTCCAATCTGCAAGGAGCCTTGCCTAAGGTTTAGGTCCCTAGAGTGATTGTATAGCCAATCTTGGCCAAGGATTAGGGGTTCTATCAGGTCCTCCTCATGGCACACTAGTAGCTTCACTGTCAAGGTCACATCGTGTATGAGGATAGGAAGGTCCACCTCACCCATGCAAGGGGTTTCCATGCCTCCTAGCCCTATGAGGTATGCCTCAATTGGCCGCATTTCTATTCCTGAGTCCTTATAATGGGACCATCTAATCGCACTAGTCGCAACACCTTAATCAATTAAAGCCTTGAGCTCTTGGCAAGGGTTGCCGTGCTCTAGCCTGACTGTAATGAATGCTCTCCTGTCCACTATGCTAGGGTGTGTACTTGACTTTGCTTGACACATGGCCATGGGGTATCTGGGTGATGTTTCTAGATGGTTATAGTGTTCTCTCCCTAGTCCTTGTCTTCTTAACTTCATGCGCTTAATGCGCTCTATAGCTTCTGCCTGAGCTTCAGCTCGTATTCTATTTTCTTCCTCCTTACGCTTCTTTGCCAATGTGAGTCGTCTAAGCATATCCTTAGTAAGAGGTTCCTAATATAACTTGACTCTACAGCCACTAATGTAATTAGGCATTGTGTGTCCTTCTAAGGTGGCTAATTGTACTGCTCCACTTGTTGAGAGTCTGTTAATGATCATAGGTCCATAACCTCGCTTTTCTAATTTACGTGCATGTTGTTTCAGCGTATATATTAGAACTAAATCTCCTTCTTTCAAGCCTTTATCTTTCACATGTGCATCAAAATATGCTTTTTGTCACTTCTTAGCTGCGTATATTCTTGCTGCCGCTTTCAGCGTGGTTTCTCCTAATCGTTCCAGGTCCATTATTCTTGCTGATAATTCATGGCTGGTCCACTAATGTTCTTGTGCAACCTTGAGGGTCGGTATCAAGAAGTCCAAAGGAAGCACATCATTCTGACCAAAAACCATATGAAAGGGAGTTGCATTGAGTACGGTCTTGTAGGCCACTCGATATGCCCAAACAGCATGGTGTAACTGTTTGTCTCAATCTGAATGTTTGTTGTTCACGAGTTTCGTCAGTATGTTACAGAGGATCTTGTTAGTGCTTTCAGCCTGACCATTGGCCTAAGGATGATATGGTGCGGATTTCTTGTGAATCACCATAAAATCCTGTAACAAATATTCAATGACTTGGTTTAGAAAGTGAGTTCCTAGATCGCTCACTAACTCTATAGGCAACCCATATCTTGTAAAGACATTTTCAAATAAAAATTTTGCAGTCGTGTGTGCATCATTCTTTTTTGTGGCTTTTGCCTCTACCCATTTCCTAAGATAATCTGTGGCAACAATAATGTATTCAGCATGAGTACCTTTTGCAGGGGGGTTAATGGGTCCTACAAAATCGATACCCCACATAGAAAATACACGTCCGCCCATCATGGGTTTCAATGGCATTTCATCTCTGCGAGTAGGAAACTGAGTTCTTTGGCACACATCACATCTCTTTACATAGGTATGTGCATCCATGTGAAGAGTGGGCCACCATAATACTGCAAAGAGGATGGCTTTCATTATCCTATTTGGTCCAAAATGACCTCCTGCAACACCTTGGTGTGCAGTCTCTAGTACACTCAAGTAATCGCTTTCATGAACACACTGTCTTAGGTATCCATCTCGTCCTCATTTGTATAGATTATCGCCAATAAGTGAATAGTCTTGAGCTTCCTGCTCTAGACTGCGTTGTCACGCTAAAGTCATTCCTTGAGGGAATGTTTTCGTCCTCAAGTACGTCACTAAAGGTTCACTCCAGTCTGGTGTGAGAGACACATGATATAACGTAGCATGTTCTACTGGTGGTCTTTCACAACAGACATGGCATTCTTTATATAACTTGTAGACATCTACTTTTATAGAAGGCCAATATACTCCTAGTCTATGCAGAGTCTGCAATGTACGATGTTTTGAGTGATGTTGGATCAATGCACCTACATGTGCTAATTGCAACCAATTTGCATGTTCTGATTGATCTACACAACAAGAAAGAATCTTTTGATTATCCTATTTATATATGCTTCCTGCTATTATTTGGTATCTTTGAGACTTGGTAATCTCTCCTTCTTTGATCCTTATCCTAGGATTCTTGGGTCCATACGTGAGAATAGGGATTATCGATTTAGCCCATTCTGGTGCTATCTGAAGATTAAACAAGTATGCATCGGGTAATTCATCCACTATTCCTTGAGGAGCTTCTCCTATGGTTAATCTTGAAAGGTGGTCAGCTCTAAGATGTGTTTTTCCTTTCCTGACTACCACTTCAAAATCGTACTCCATGAGTAATAGAAACCAACGTATTAATCGTCCTGTGTTAAATGGCTTGTTGACTAAGTACAATAGGGCTTGATGATCTGTAAAGAACTTGAACTTGTTTTCCAACAAATAATGTCTGAATTTCTTTACTGCATAGATCATCCCTAATCCTTCTCGTTCCGTAGTGGTGTAATTTCTTTCTGCTGCGTTCAACTATCTGCTCGCGTAAGCTATGGGGAGATCTATATTACCTTCACTCGTGGGTTGTGCTAACACACATCCTATGGCATAATTGGATGCATCCACATGTACATGGAATGGTTTACTCCAATCCGAGGTTGTCAATATAGGTGTTGAGCACAAACGTCGTTTAAGTTCATTGAATGAATTCTCACACTCCTCTGTCCATTCAAAATTGGTCAAAAGAGAGTACAGAGGCTTAGCTATGATTGCATACATGTGTATGAATCATGTGTAATAACCGCAATGGCCCATAAATGCCTATACTTCCTTTACATTATTTGGTCTAGGTAGATCTGCAATCACTTTCACCTTTTCTTCATCCGTAGAAATTCCATTCTTTGACACAATGTGTCCTAGAATTTTGCCTTGTCTGACCATGAAAACGCATTTTTCTGGGTTCAAACAAACCTGATATTCTCGTCATTTGTCAAACACTTGTCTTAACTCTGGGATATGCGTCTGTCTCTCATTTGAATGTGCACATAAGTCATCGACATAAACTTCCAAATTCTTGCGTAAGAATTCCTTGAAAACATGACACATGAGTCGCTGGAAAGTGGCGGGTGCATTTGTTAAGCCAAATGGCATCACACGAAATGCAAATATGCCCCATTCTGTGGCAAAAGCCGTCTTGTGTTGGTCTTCTAGAGCAATGGCTACTTGATTATAGCCTGAGAAACCATCAAGAAAGCTGTAAACTTCCTTGCCCGCAACTCTTTCCAATAAGTGTTCTGTGATAGGAAGAGGATAACTGTCTCTAATTGTGGTGGCATTAACTTTTTTAAGGTTAATACACACGCACAATTTTCCATTCTTCTTGGGCACAACCACAATGGGGGATACCCATTCGGTATGCTCAATTTTGTAAATAAATCCTGCTTCTATCAAGCGATCTATTTCTTCTTTAATCTTTGCAACATAGTTATCATTATACCTGTACGGTTTCTGTTTCGTAGGTTTTGCATCTGGAGTCATAGGGATTCTATGAGAACATATATCTTGGTCTACTCCTTTCAAATCTTTGTAACTCCAAGCGAACACATCTCTATATTCGCGCAATAGGGCAACTAACTCTTCTTCTTCTTCCTTCGTCAAATCATGCCCTATGTATGTACATTTTTCTTCTTCTCCTTCTATGGCAACTATTATTTTTTTGTTTTTCTCTCGGTTATCATATACTTCTCCAATGTCAGATTTTCTGTTAGGCATTCGTACCATGATTTGTCTATCTTCTATTTCATATTTCTTGAAGTTCTCGGGAACTTCAAATAAGGATTTTTCGTAGAAATATTCGTAGAAATATTCGTAATTCCTTCATGTTTCTGAGGATGAGTTTCTACTTCGTAGAAATATTCTTCCTCTAATGCAAATGGAGGGTTCATAATAATTGACTCTAAATCGAAGTCACTTGCATCCTCAAATGCATCAGTGCTAGGTTCACATTCTTCTATAATTGAATCACACATGATCGACTCTATCGTGAAAACTGAAATGTCATAGCCATCCTCGTCGCAGTGGGGTGTCCATTGTTCTTCATTGATGGCTACATCCATGGTTGCTAGGATTTCTGCCCAACCATGGGGTTCAAATTCTTCATCTGGAAATACTACAGGTGCGTACGCTGGGTCTTGAAGAGATCGTGGATGTTGTTCTACACCTACATTTCTAGCTTCTAACCATTCTTCCTCTTGTTTTGCCACTTTACACATCCATAAATGAGTGTCCTCGTGTAACCATGAGGGGTCTGACTCTAATGAGTGTACAGATTCCATTTCTACCTGTGTCTTATGGATGGTGTTCCATTGTATTGGGGGTACATCTTGATGTGAATAGTCTTTAAGATTGACTTTAGTAGTCACTCCTAAATGTTGCAAGTACAAAGAATTAGTTCCCCAATCTTGTACAATTTGCAACTGACGCATGAATGGTCGTCCTAAGATCATCTCATAAGCGTGATTTTTTGCAAAGTCACAAATGGCAAAGGTATGCTCAAACTCTACACCACAAGTGGTGAGAGATATGCCTTCTAGTAAGCCTAATGGTTTTTCTATGTGTCCATCAGCCATTTGTAGCTTCATCCTGGTAGGTCTTAATGTTGGCTTACCCCAACGTTTCCATAAAGCGGTGGTAGCAATGGCTACTCCGGCTCCTGAATCTAAGATGGATTTTGTGGTGTAGCCCTGATGGGTTATTGGAAGATAAGTGTTACCTTCCTCTCCTTCGCTTACATCTCCGATCTTTTTTCTACTGGTATCTCTGGTACCTTCTTGTGTGTTCCTATTTGTGAGGGAGCAGTAGTAAGCTCGGGGAATTGATTTTCTACGTGCTTCCACAGTTCTGGCTTAACCTTCAACAATTCCTCAAGCGTGAGGTGACACTGAACTTTAGCGTTCTTGACCACTTCCGTGTTTCTAGGGATCACTGATTCTTCATTCCTCACTATTATCGTGGGTGCTCTCATGCTAATAGACTTGGATTCCCAAGGTCCTGTGAATTGAGGTAATTCTTGTAAAGATTTGGATTCAAATCTTGTGTGTTCACTCAATTGTTCCTCCTCTACATTATCGTAAATAGAGGGGATATCTTGGGGAAATTGCTCCTGCAAGTCATCTCTTTCTTGAATGGGAGGATGGGTTCCTTGTTCTTTTCTCCACTTCTCTTCTTGAATTTCTCTCAAAAATTCATGTGAGTACCTATGTATGGAAGACAGGTTGTCTTGACTTTCTGTATTGGGTACTTGAGACAGGGATGGTGCATTCCTTTCCTGTGTCTCTCAGGCAGTAGGGTTCCTGTGCTGATCCTTTTTCTCTTTGCTATCAATCAAATATTCTAGCCTCTCCATCAGTCTTTGAAAGTGTAATTCTGGTTTTGCCATGTTATTCCAATTTAGATATCTAGAGGCTTCAAACATTGCTTGTGCTAATTCTACCATCTTCATGCAAAGTTTAGTCCTCTCAATTTTTGGATCTGCTCGTGGGTAGTTTTTACTCATTTCAGCTACTTGAGGTCCTTCCTTTGTTCTAGCCTGATATGCATGAAACATCATGTCTAGGTTTTCCGGTGTTGGTTCTGCTAAAATTGATCCTAATTTCTACGCTAGGTTCTCTTGATTCAATTCCTGTGAAGTCAACTCTAGGATCTTGGCTCTAGATTCCTTCAAACTTCCTTCCAACTTAGTTATCCTTTTACTCCATTTTCTCTTAATTCTTTCTCTGGAATCTTTCCAAGATTTTGTCTTTTTACTACTAGATTCTCCAGCTTCACTACTTCCGGCTATTTTCTCCTGATTAAGTTGTTGGTTCTGTAAGAGCACCTGGGCTCTTGTTATAGCTTGGATAGGCACGTATGTAGGGTTGGATCCATCTGCATTGTTTACAATACCTATCACGTTGATCGGTGTCACATTTGAAGCATTAGCAGGGTTCTTAGGACAATCTTTTATGATGTGCTCTTTAGCACAATCGGCACAATAGCCTTGTATGTTATAGTACTGCGACTGTCTTGCTATCGAAGGATGTGGACAATCCTTTATGAAATGATCTCCTTGGCACCTAAAGCATGGTCCTCTAGGGCCCTGCGGTCTTCGTTGTCTTAATTGGGGCCACGGATTTGGGTTTGTGTACATCACATTAGCATAGTCGGGCTCCCAACTAGGTTCCACTGGTGGACTATCATATTGATATGTCTCTATGTGTTTTGGTGACTCTGTGTAATACGCGGGTGGACTATCTACATGAGTAGAGTCAAAACTGTTAGAGTTTAGATCACTATCAGTAATTAGGGGTGAAACGGGAACTAAAGCTCTATTGAGGTTCTCTTCTACAGCAGCGTATTTCACTGAGATGACATTAGCTGGTGGGGGTGGCTGCTGAGCTAAGACAGGTTGAGGTCTTTGTTGAGCCTGATACGGATAATTTTGAGGAGGCCTATAGTAATGAGGGTGAGTATTGTATTGGCCTTGATACCTACCTGGCTGCGGGTATGCTTGCGGGTAGTTCTGTCTCACTGTTTGTTTGTTGTATGGGCAGTCCTGAGCCATGTGATTTGTGTATCTTCTCTCAATTGTACAGTACTGGCCACTAGGGTTGGCTTGCGGTTGTGTTGCATTGGGACACACATTTCCCAAATGGTTTCCACCATAGGTGTAACAACGTACGTTAGTTGTTAACTTGGGCATCTGTTTACTAGAAACTCCTAGTTTCTGGGCCACTTTTTCTGCTAGGTCTTCTATCGAGCTAGACAATTTTGTGGATGCTAGAGATGAACAGTTTGAGTCCTTATAGACCTTCGAGAGTTCCAACTCATCTCCTAAGTTGTCCTCAATGTCTATACAAATTCTTACACACAGCTCTAGCGTTCTAGGTTCCTTCAAGTATACATAGGAGCGTGGTTTAGAGCTCAACAAGCCGTCTAGAAACAATGACACTTGTTTAGCTTGTGCGGGTAGCTCTTGCATAGGTCATCTCTCAACATATTGTCTAAACCTACGTCTTGCGAGTCTAACTGTTTCCTGAGGGGTCTGTTTGAAACTATGAATCAACGAAGACGTATCATGCCTGATTCCACTTTTAGAGAATTCAGTGATGAATGACTCTAAAAAGTGATGGATGTCTCTAAATTGCCTTTGTTGCAATGGTTGGAACCAAGTTAAAGTGGTATTCTTTAACGTTAGTCAAAAAGCATTGTATTGCGTGAACATGTCTTCGACTTGTTCTGCTCGTAGTACTTGCTTGAATTCCGCTACATGGTCGTAGGGATCTCCTGTCCCATCAAAGTAGTTTTTCATGGACTTCACTAATTGAGTGGGTCTTAATATTCTTGCGTGTTCACATGGTCTAGGTAGAGGAAAATCATGTCTACCACCTGGCATTCTTTGTCTTTCCACTCTATCCGTGTCTATGGTGGTTCTATCCCTCCCTATGGGATGATTGAAACTTGCTTCCGGTCTTTCTTTGTTCTTTTCTCTTTGCATGCCCTGGGCTGAGGATGTTCCAGCCCCTTGATGACTCGTGTTTACGTTTGCTCGAGATGGAGGGAATACTAAATCACCTCTCCATGTGTAAGTATTTCTAGCGTGGTCAGGTACCACAAAGACTCTTTCTGAAGTCTCATCCAGGTATACAACCTTTTGAGGTGTATCCGGGTCCTTAAATTCGTAGATTACAACGGAGCCTACCTCGCTTGGTTGTTCCGTTCTCTACCTCCAAAATGCTTCGTTAGTTTCTTTATTCACAAACAACTCTATGCTTCTGTTGTCCTGAGGGATCCATTCTAGAACTAGTACTCGTGTCAGTACAGATTTCCCTCTATGTGTCCTAGGTTCTTCTAATGGTTCTTTTCCTTGGGATTTAGCTTCTGTCTCTAACTGAATTACACCAAACTCATTCGTATTGTTTGGCTGAGTACTTAAGATGTACATCGTTCCTTCTTTGTCTATGTATGCGTCTCTTTCAAATTTCACCATTGGACGTTCCGATCCAATAGGTTGATCAGGGTTGTGCATCTGCACCACTTGTCTTCGCAAATCGTCCTCATAGATGCGCGCACCTAATCGGTTGGCTCAAAGAAATTCTAATTGCGTTCTATAGGGTCCTGGTTTTTCTAAATATGCAACGTTTGACCCTCCTTCCGGTCTTTCTGTGCTAAATGCCATTTCCGATTCACTCGTATCTGAGCTCTCGTAGGGATAACTAGTATTCAATTGTTGAGCCCAGGATCGTGCAGTGGTTCCTACACTTGCTTTTGATGATCTAAGGCTTCGTCGGTCTGACTTACCTATATGTTTGCCCAATCTAAGGTTCATGAATTTACTTCCTTGCACACTTAGTACACGCTCAGATCGTCAATTGCACACTCAGTACACGCTCAGATCGTCAATGATTCTTTGTTCTTACTTTCTTGATTCTTTTTAAATCCCTTTAGATTCTTGTCTAGATGTATGCGTCAGGAATTTGACTTTCTGTGGTACTTTGAGTTCTCGTTCTGTCCGACTTATGTTCTTTCCGTTAAGTTTTCGTATCACACACCTTTATCTTTAGTCTTAGACTTGATAAATTTAAGTCTCTTATACTTGATGTGTTCCTATCGTCGTTAATCCACAAAGCTACCATTTAGCCTAAGCTAAGAATTGACTGAGGGGGTTGAGTAATCTTCCAACCTCGAGTCAGCTTTGTTGGTTGCTCTGATGCCCAAGAAGCCGCGCTTCCCAAGCTTTATGCCCTTCACTGCCTTGCCTTGAATGCCCTTGATTGCCTTGCTAGACCTGCCAAAATTCAATGTTTAGGCCAATTCACAATGGATGATCAAGCACCTGAGTATATACACCTTTTAATTTCCTTTCCCTTTTACCCAAAATTTTTATGCTGCTCCCTCCCTTTCTAGTCTCAACTATGTCAACCTCAAATTAGCTTATCTAACAAGCTATAAAGCTCAAAAAACGGACTTCGAATGAAAAAGATATGACCGTTCAAGCCCTGGGGGGTAAAAACTAACAAACAGATTTTTCTCCAAATATGAGCTAAGGGGTCTCCTTTGAGTCTAATCACCCAAAAATTTGCCAAAAATAGCCCCAAAATTGGTCAAAAAATCAATTCCAAAAAATCCGTTTGGGGTGGACAATCGCGATGGTATGAGATAATCGCGATGGTCTGGGACCGTCGCGATGGTCCAAGTGAACCGTCGCGATGGTGTGGCACAATCGCGATGGTCTGAAGGAGCGAACAGTCGCGATGGTCTGAAAGTGGATGATCACGATGGCGTGAATGTGAACTCTCGCGATGGTCTGAAATGTACGATCGCGATGGCCCGAAAATGAACCGTCGCGATGGCGTCAGTCAACGGTCAACGTGAACCATCGCGATGGTCCGAAGTGAACCGTCACAATGGTCACAGATGCGATGGCGTGAGCCAATCACGATGGTGCAAATGTCGAGGTGTCGCGATGGTCTGAGGGTGTCGTCGCGATGGTACGAGGGTGTCGGCACGATGGTCCGAGGGAGAGAACTGTCACGATGGTCTAGCTTGCCACATGGCAGCGTCGACGCGATGGCGTGGGGTGGACGGGATCGTCGCGATGGTCCAAGTGAACCGTCATGATGGCTCAAGTGAGCCATCGCGATGGTGTGAGACCGTCGTGATGGTCCGGCCGAGCCGTCGTGATGGCGTGAGCCAATCGCCATGGTGTGACACAATCACGACCATCTGAGCCAATCGCGATGGTCCACCAAAATGAAAATTTTTGCAATGCAAGTATGGATTCCTACACATGCAAGGGTCACCTACACTCTTATGAACTCGCTTACCAAAAATACCGAAGTTGGCAGACCATCGCGATGGTCTGAGACACTCGACAGATCTCTGACAAAAAGTGAAATTTTTACCTTTTCCAAGCTTTCCTGATGCACTAGAGCTCTGTACCTGCACGAAAACTCAAAAACACACAAGTACACATAAGCACAAAAGCTCTCTCTCTCTCTCTCTCGCACATGCACAAATGAGGGGAAATGAGGAGAATGGGTGAATATGGTGAATTTTCTGATTTTTTTGGAGATGAAGATCATGATGCGGTGATGAAGATGGAGTGTGGGGGAGGTAAAAAACACTAAAAACTAAGTAAAAACAACAACAAAAACTGAAATTTTTACCTTCCAATGCCACTTCTTGCTATACTCTTACCATCACACATTCGTCCTAGACTCGATCCTCGGCAACAACGCCAAATTTGGTGTTGCTCTAGCACAATGGTGAGAACCACGTTAAGAAGTTGCACCTCCTTAATCTCAATCCCGGAAGAGATAGGAGTGATATGAAGATCGTGAATGTGAGATGAAGTGAGAGTGAAGGTGAGAAGCATAGAAATGCACACACACAACGAAGAGACAAGCAAGACACAATGGAAGGTGAGAAAAGGGACACACATTTGCCATATGATGACCACCACAGCTGTAACAACGCTTGCTTGTTGTTAACCTAGGCATCTATTTACTAGAAACTCCTAGTTTCTGGGCCACTTTTTTTTGCTAGGTCTTCTATCAAGCTAGAAAGCTTTGAGGATGCTAGAGATGAACAATCTGAGTCCTTATAGACCTTTTGTTGGAGTTTATTGACCTCCAAAGTATAGCAGGAAGTAGGTGGAACCCCCTAGGAACAAGTTGACCTTCTCACAAACTTCATCATAGAAAACCAGTCATGCTTGCAGAGCTTACTACTCTCTACTCACTCAAAAGTTTTTAAAACTGTTTTAACCACATATACTAGAGACCAAGAGCTTTCCAATGAGCCAAAGAACACTCAATTTGGATAAATACTCAATGAGCTATGACCTCTGCAATATGCAGCTTTAATGGAGACCTTGAAACAGAGATGAACCTGAGGACATACATCACTTGCAGAGACTACTGCTCTTAACTCACAACTCCAATGAATCTGAAAATTTCCAGAATACAAATAGACTTGGAGAGCTTTCTAACAAGCTAAAGAACACATGATTTGGATACATACACAAGGAGATATGACCTCTGCAAGTTGGATGTTTAATGGAGACCTTCAGCAGGGATAAAAAACAGAGAACACACACTACTTGCAGAGAGTGTTGCTCTCAGCTCACAAATCCAATGATTATGAAAATTGGTACTATGAAAGTAGACAAGAAGAGCTTTCAAATGCGCTATCAAACATGTAATTTGGATATATAATGAGGGAGATACAAGGTCTGCAAGCTCTGCATACAAAAACTAGAGTAGCATAGAGATACTCTCTTGGACATCCCACAAGATCACGACTTTTCTCCTCTTTTTATAGCATGGGAAACTAATCTAAAACCTTCCTAATACATCTAAATTCGTGGTAGACACTTGGATGGAGGTATTACATGACTCAAGTGCTCAAATAAGCAAAGTATTGATGGACTTTGAGAACTAGCCACATCGACCTTCCACTAGGACACCACTGAAGCTCCCTTGTGACTCACTAATTTGACTCACCATGTTGTAGAACTCACGTGGTATTTTTGCTAAATTTTATGAATAATATGAGCCTTCTTGAAGTATTTGAAGACTTCCCAAAGGTATTTACATAATTTGAAACTTGTACCCTACATAAAACAAATGTTCGCAACATTCTCCCCCTCAAGTTTCAAAGGGTATTTCCTTCATGCCAAGAATATAGTTGAATCTTTGAAGCTTTGGTCCATCCAAGGATTTGGTGAAGATATCTGCAACTTGATCCTTTGTTCCAACAAAAGAAACCTGCACTTCATTGTTCATGGCCTTCTCTCGAACATAATGATAGTGAACCTCTATATGCTTTGTTCTAGCATGAAAAATAGGATTTGAGGTCATATGAATGCTGCTCAAGTTATCCCCATATATCAGTGGTACATCAACCTGCACATTCAAGTCATGAAACAACTTTTTAAACCACATAACCTCAGTAGTAGCCAATGCTAAACCTCTATACTCAACCTCTGTAGAAGATAAAGCAACTGTAGGCTGTTTCTTTGAACTCCATGTTAATGTCTTGTTTCCTGCTATTACCACATATCCACTTGTGGATCTTCTGTCATCTTTGCTTCCAGCCCAATCTGCATCACTAAAGACTTTAAGAGTTAGATCAACATCATGACTATAAAATAATCCTTCGTTCATGGTACCTTTCAAATACCTAAGCACTCTTTTCGCTGCATGCATATGAGGTACTCTAGGTTCATGCATAAACTGTGACAATACTCCCACTGCATAACATATATCAGGTCTAGTTTTTGTTGCATAAATCAAAGATCCTACCATGGATCTATATACATTCATATCATGCAACTCATCACCTTCCTTTGCACTCAGCTTTACATTACATTCCATTGGAGTAGAAACAAATTTACATTCCTGCATACCAAACCTTTTCAGCATATCACATATATACTTTCTTTGTATCAACCACATACCTTCATCGCTATACACAATTTCAATCCCAAGAAAGTATCTGAGCAAACTAAGATCTGAAATTTTAAATTCCTTTCCCAAATTACCTTTTATCTCATCAATTGCTTTTGCATCATTCCCTGTAATCAACAAGTCATCCACATAAATGCATACATAGACACACATGCCATCTACATGTTTTACATAAAGTGAAGGATCAGCATGACTCGCTGTGTATCCTTGCAGCATAAGATACTTTACCAACCTTGCATTCCATGCCCTTGGTGCCTGCTTAAGACCATACAATGCCTTCTTTAACCTGCATACATGATTAGGATATTTTGCATCCACATAACCATCTGGTTGTGACATATACACTTCTTCATTTAACTCACCATTAAGAAAGGCATTCTTTATATCGAGTTGATATATATTCCACCTTTTACTTGCAGCTAAAGCCAACAAAGTTCTCACCGTTGCCATATTTGCTACTGGACTAAATGTTTCCTCATAGTCCACACCTTGAGTTTGATTATATCCTTTTGCTACAAGTCTAACCTTATATCTAGACACACTACCATCACTATTTCTTTTAATCTTAAAAACCCACTTGCAACCAATTACCTTTTGCTTTGGTGTACTTGGAACTAAATTCCAAGTCTTGTTATTCTGAAGTGCTTCCATTTCTTCTCTTATTGCTTTCTCCCACTTTTCATCTCCTTTGGCCTCATCATAACATGTGGGTTCATTTTCCTGCTCAACTTTTGTCATAAAAGCATAATGAGTATTCATGAAAGATTCATAAGTATACCTTTGAGGTTGCTTACTTACTCTTGAAGTTCTTCTTACCTCCAATGTAGATGCTCTTCCTTTCTTATTAGGAACCTTTGATGATTCTCCATACTCACATACATCACTAATTTCCTCTCCTTCATCATTAACTTCAACAAGTTTGAGTTTACCTTTACTTTTAACACTTGGAGGTGACTCTTGCCTTAATCTTCCATTGAAAGGTGATCCTATTTCTTCATCTAGACCACTCCTTTCATCATTTAAACTTCCTGATGGCTGAACTATGCATTCATCTCCTTCAACCACACCTTCTTCATTTTCATCCATGACCTGCAAACAATTCTTATCTGCATACCATGAAAGTGATTCATCAAAGTTTACATCTCTTGACACAACAACCTTATTGGTATGAGGATTATAGCATCTATATCCTCTTTGAGTATCTGCATAACCAATAAATATACATTTTTCTGATTTTGCATCAAGTTTAGATCTCACCTCACTAGGTACATGTACATAACATACACAACCAAATACTTTCAAATGACTTACACTTGGTTTCCTTCCATGCCATACCTCATATGGTGTCAAATGATGAACTCCAGCAGTCGAAACTCTATTCATAATGTAAACACTTGTGCTAACAGCTTCAGCCCAAAAATAATTAGGCAAACACATATCATTAAGCATACTTCTAGATGCTTCTGCTATGATTTTGTTTCTTCTTTCTGCGACTCCATTTTGTTGTGGAGTATACCTGCATGTAACTTCTCTTTTGATACCTTCACCATACAAAAAATCAGTAAAAGCTTGAGAGAAATACTCTCCCCCTCCATCAGACCTTAGCTTCTTAATATACCTTCCTGTTTGCTTTTCGACATATGATTTGAACTTCTTGAAACAATCAAAGACCTCACTCTTATGTTTAATGAAATACACAAATGTCATTCTACTATGATCATCAATGAATGATACATAGTACTTATTACCAATCAAGGATGCCTCTTTAGTAGGTCCCCACACATCTGTGTGTATGAGATCTAGCAAACCATCACTTACATAACTTGAATGCTTGAAAGGTTGTCTACTCTGCTTACCCATTTGACATGCTTCACAAAGATGCACCATATGTTGCTTAGTAAGATCAGGTAATCCTTCAACAATCCTCTTCTTTGATAGCTCCTTTAACCTGTGTACATTCATGTGTCCAATCCTTTTGTGCCATAGATCAAGCTCTGCTATTCGATGCATACCATAAGAGAAATAGTTTGTATGATTTGGGTTTACCTTGAATGTAAACAATCTACCTTGTTTTTGACCTCTAGCAATTAACCTCCTTTGCTTTGGATCCTCAATGAAGCAACCTGCATGATTAAATCTCACTTGTAGACCTTTTTCTACCATTTGACCAACCGACATCAAATTCTTAGTGATCGTTGGCACATAAAGTACATCCTTCAAGCAATTTTTCTTGCTCTTATCCTGCATAACAACATCTCCAACCTGCATAATCTTATGTGTTGTATCATCTCCTGTTTCAACATGACCTTTACATGACGGATTATGCATATTAGAAAACCATGAAGCATCATGAGACATGTGATTAGAACAACCACTATCTACATACCATACATCACTATTGGAATTCATCTTAGTTTCTACATTCATCATAAGAAGAGAATCATAATCATCACTTTTACCTTCAACTGCATAATTTCCTTGTTGTTTACCTCTTCTTGAATAGCCTCCTCTTCGATTACCACCTTGATTATTTTCATTTTGATAACAATCTTTGGCATAGTGTCCATACCTTCCACATATATAGCAATTGTTCTTATTATCTTCACTCCTTTGTCTTTGGTTGTAGTTGTAGTAGCCTCTCGTACCTCTAGCGCTTGATCTTCCTCTTCCTCTTGTGTTGAAGAAGCCACTTGAAGTCCTTTGATCATCGATCCTTCTTCCTCGACCTCTATTTGAACCTCTTCCACCTCTGTTTCCACCTCTTGATGATCCTACATAAAGAGCTTGTCCTTGAGATCCTTTTTGATTTGAAGTAGAACCATTTAGATTCATCTCCTCCGTGACCATGAGGGCAATAAGTTGATCAAAATCTGGTAATTCTCCTCTGACATAAACTGAAGTAATGAAGGGTTTCCATCTCTCATCATCTTTGAGTCCGTTGAGAGTATGTGCAACCAAGTCGTCGTCCTCCACATGAGCTTGAATTGATCCTAGTTGATCTGCAATCTCTTTAACTTTCAATATGTAATCATTGACCGATGTCCTTGTATCTTTCTTTATGTTATTCAACTCATTTTTGAGTTGAATCTTCCTTGCTCTTGTACCTGTAGCATACAACCTTTCCAATGCAAGCCAAACATCTCTACTTGTGTCTAGATCTTGTATGTGTCCTACCATTGAATCTTGAATATTTTGTGATAAAATGAATATAACCCTTTTGTCTCTCTCATTCCAAAGTCTAAACTCCCTCAATTGTTGCTGATTTGGGTCCTCTGGTAATGTGGGTTTGATATCTGTGCCGTCAATCAAACCATACAAGCCTCTACCTTGCAAGTATGCTGTGATTCTAAACTTCCATGCCTGATAATTGGTCTTATCAAGCTTCTCTATTTGTGCATGTTGGTCTCCCATAATACAAATGCTAAGCTTCCTCCTTTAAGCCTCCTTTCCAATGTGTGTGATGAGAAGAAATATAATATCTACCTTGTAAATGAGGTATGTGCACCTTTCTTTGCTTGGATGTTGCTTCAGATGCTTCCTTGCAATCTTCTTCTACCTTTGTGTAGTGTTGATGATGAACTGCTTCTTTGATAGCTTCAAATTCTTCGTCAAGGTATGATAACCTTCTCCAAGTCTTCAAGTACTTGCTCTGATACCAATGTTGGAGTTTATTGACCTCCAAAGTATAGCAGGAAGTAGGTGGAACCCCCTAGGAACAAGTTGACCTTCTCACAAACTTCATCATAGAAAACCAGTCATGCTTGCAGAGCTTACTACTCTCTACTCACTCAAAAGTTTTTAAAACTGTTTTAACCACATATACTAGAGACCAAGAGCTTTCCAATGAGCCAAAGAACACTCAATTTGGATAAATACTCAATGAGCTATGACCTCTGCAATATGCAGCTTTAATGGAGACCTTGAAACAGAGATGAACCTGAGGACATACATCACTTGCAGAGACTACTGCTCTTACCTCACAACTCCAATGAATCTGAAAATTTCCAGAATACAAATAGACTTGGAGAGCTTTCTAACAAGCTAAAGAACACATGATTTGGATACATACACAAGGAGATATGACCTCTGCAAGTTGGATGTTTAATGGAGACCTTCAGCAGGGATAAAAAACAGAGAACACACACTACTTGCAGAGAGTGTTGCTCTCATCTCACAAATCCAATGATTATGAAAATTGATACTATAAAATTAGACAAGAAGAGCTTTCAAATGAGCTATCAAACATGTAATTTGGATATATAATGAGGGAGATACAAGGTCTGCAAGCTCTGCATACAAAAACTAGAGTAGCATAGAGATACTCTCTTGGACATCCCACAAGATCACGACTTTTATCCTCTTTTTATAGCATGGGAAACTAATCTAAAACCTTCCTAATACATCTAAATTCGTGGTAGACACTTGGATGGAGGTATTACATGACTCAAGTGCTCAAATAAGCAAAGTATTGATGGACTTTGAGAACTAGCCACATCGACCTTCCACTAGGACACCATTGAAGCTCCCTTGTGACTCACTAATTTGACTCACCATGTTCTAGAACTCACGTGGTATTTTTGCTAAATTTTATGAATAATATGAGCCTTCTTGAAGTATTTGAAGACTTCCCAAAGGTATTTACATAATTTGAAACTTGTACCCTACATAAAACAAATGTTCGCAACACCTTTGAGAGTTCCAACTCATCTTCAAGGTTGTCCTCAATGTCTATACAAATTCTCAAACATTGCTCTAGCATTCTCGGTTCCTTCAAGTATACATAGGAGCGTAGTTTAGAGCTCAAGAGGCCATCTAAAAACAATGACACTTGCTTTGCCTGTGAGAGTGACTCTTGCATCGAACATCTCTCCACATATTGTCTAAACCTATGTCCTGCCAATCTGACTGTTTCCTGAGGGGTCTGTTTCAGGCTATGAATCAACGAAGATGTGTCATGCCTAATTCCACTTTTAAAGAATTCTGTGATGAATAACTCTAACAAGTGATGGATATCTCTAAACTGCCTTTGTTGCAATGATTGGAACCAAGTTAAAGATGTGTTCTTTAACATTAGTCCAAATGCATTGTATTGCGTAAACATGTCCTCTACTTTCTCTGCTCATAGCACTTGCTTAAATTCCGCAACATGGTTATAGGGATCTCCTGTCCCATCAAAGTAGTTTTTCATGGACTTAACTAGCTGAGTGGGTCTCAATATTCTTGGGTGTTCACGTGGTCTAGGCAGAGGAAAATGATCTCTACCACCTAGTATTCTAGGTTCCCTTTGTCTTTCCATTGTATCAGTGTCCATGGTTGTTCTATCTCTTCCTATGGGATGAGTGAAACTTACTTTTGGTCTCTCTTTGTTCTTCTCTCTTTGATTGCCATAGGATGAGGATGTTCCTGTGAAGAGATGGATAGGTATGTGCTTGAAGATGAAGAGGTCTTGCAAAATCCTTGATCTACACCAGCCAAATGAACTCCAGGAGTATATGGTGGGCCCTTTTAGCTTGCCAATGGATGTATTAGACACCCTATGTACCTTGGAAGATCACTCTCAAAAAGATAGATCAAAACAGATAAGTTGGAGTTAGCTCAGAGGTGAAAACTTGCTATTCTTGGTTCATACACCTGTCCAGTGTTTTACATAATTCTCTGAGCACAGCAGCAATTAGCTCAATTCCTCTTGAGGAAGTCTAGGCAACTTAAAGAGCTAACTTTCAAGAGTAATCTCATCAAAAATAATGAACCACACACTGAGAATGAGTTTTAACAAGTGATGACATCATCCCGATTTTCACGGGCTGCTACAGAAATAGACCAATGAGTAGAAAAATCAACATAACTCAAAATGTAGAAATCTAATGATTATGAAACTTTGTATGGTTATACTAGACATTAAGCTAAATCCAACAAGCTTTAAATCACTGAATTTTGATAAGTAACCACTGACACATGGCTCTGACAAGATGCGTGAAAAAGTCGGGTACCTGACAGAGAAGTGAAGATGAACAGACCCTGTTGACTTCAAATGAACATAACTGAAGATTGCAACATGCAAATGACATGAAAATTTGTGAGCATATATTAGACTTTTAGAGCTAACTTTACCAAGTCAAATCACTGAAAATGATGCACCAAGCTCAGAGAAAACATCTCTGCAAGCTGACTGAGAAAACTAAGAGTAATGGCAGTGAGTAGTACACTTCACAAGAACATGGAAAGATGAACTCAAATAATCATGAAAATGAAAGTATATTGCTTGTACAATACAATGACTTACTGATACATATGTGTGCCTTGTAATCACACCTTGATATGGCATAAAGCTCAGCTCTTGGAGGTCTTCACATAGGTCTCTCTAACCACGACTAAAACTGCCATCTATTTATAGTTGAGTTTGGGAGGCTAACTTCCCTCAATCACTCTCCAATCAATCAATGATTGATTTGATTCTCTACCTACCACAAATCACGAATTCGTGGCTCCTCTTTCCATTCTTGATCAAGTGGACTCAACCACTTAAGATTCTCTTACTTTTACATTAAGTAAACTCTTCAAAAGTTACAAGAGGTAGTTCACAAGTGAACTTTACATAGTCTTCTTTTTAAAGCTTCTTCTAAGACTTTGTGGGACTCAAGCCAATACTTAGGCTTGTCATAGACTTGCTCCAACAGCTCCCCCTCAAGCCAAGTATGCTTGAGGTCTTCAATCTTCCAAGATTACCTGCAAACCAATCATAGCCTTGAATTTGCAAAGCTTTGTACCATCCAATGCTTTGGTTAGAATATCTGCACATTGTTGATGAGTGGACACATATGATATTTGAATCTCTTTGCTTAGAACCTTTTCTCGTACATAGTGATAATGAACTTCAATATGTTTAGTCCTTGCATGAAAAATAGGATTAGCAGCCAAGTGAATAGAACTCATATTGTCACCAAAAATAGTTGGAGTTCCAAACTCCAATCCAAGATCTTTGAATAATGTCTTCATCCACATAGCTTCTTGTGTAGCTATGGCAAGACCTCTATATTCAGCTTCAGTAGAAGAGAGAGCAACTGTGGGTTGCTTCTTGGATGACCATGAAATAAGCTTTGAACCTGCAAAGGTAAGATAACCTGAAGTGCTCCTTCTATCTTCCTTGGAGCCAACCCAATCTGCATCAGAAAATAGCTTCAAACCTAAATCAGATACATAAGGATAATAAAGTCCTTCATTTATGGTTCCTTTGAGATACTTGAGAATCCTTTTGGCAGCATCCATATGTGGTTTCCTTGGTGTGTGCATAAATTGGCTTAGCACACTCACATTGTAACATATATCTACTCTTGTCAATGTGGCATAGTTGAGACTACCCACTAGACTTTGATATGATGTGATGTCCTCTATGAGTTCACCTTCACGTGAGCTCAATTTGTGATTGACCTCCATTGGAGTACCTGCAATCTTACAATCTTGCATCTTGAATTTTGCCAACATGTCCTTAATGTACTTTCTTTGAGTGAGAAACAAACCATGATCTTTGTAGACAACTTCCAAACCTAGGAAGTAGGTAAGTGAATCCAAATCACTTATCTTGAACTCTTCTCTCATCTGATCTTTGATCTTCTTCATACCATCTGCATCATTTCCTGTCAATCTAATATCATCTACATATACACATAGGTAGATGATCTCAGAATTACTCTTTTTAATAAAGAGTGAAGGATCTGCTTTGCTTGGTTGAAAGCCTTTGTCCTGCAAGAATGAAACAAGCCTAAAATTCCAAGCTCTTGGAGCTTGCTTGAGACCATACAATGCTTTGTTAAGTTTACACACATAATCAGGATAAACTTGATTCTCAAAACCAGGTGGTTGTGCCATATATACCTCTTCTGTTATCCAACCATTCAAGAATTCATTCTTTACATCTAGTTGAAGTATCTTCCAGTTCTTGGAAGAGGCAATACTAAGCAAAACCCTAATAGTAGGCTTCTTTGCCACAGGAGAGAAGGTCTCCTCATAATCAATTCCCTGAGTTTGTGCAAAGCCCTTTGCTACAAGCCTTGCCTTATACCTGTTAATGGAACCATCAGAATTCTTCTTGAGTTTATAGACCCATCTTGAGCCTATTACTTTCATGGATGAAGTCTTGGGCACCAAATCCCAAGTGTTGTTTTTCTCAAGTGCTTTGATCTCTTCCTTCATTGCATGCTTCCATTCTATTTTTGCTTTGGCCTCTTCAAATGATGATGGCTCCTCTTGGTCTATGTCCTGTGCTATGTAGATAGAATGTTTAGTTACTAATGAGGTGTCAAACCCATACCTTTCTGGTTTTTTCTTTTCCCTCATAGATCTTCTTAGGCCATGATGTGATGATGCTGCCTCATGTCCAAGTTCCTACAATTTTTCTTTACCTTTAGACTTCCATGCTTTGATCTTTTCCATGTGAGATTCTTCATCATGCTCTGAGGTGTCTGGTTCTTCAATCTTTGATTGTTCTCTACCAAGCTTTGGAAAATCTTCTTCAAGATCATATGGTAGATTGATCTTCCTGCATGAATCTTCATACCATGAATTGTTCTCATCAAAAACTACATCTCTGCTTACCAAGAATCCTTTGTTGGTAGGGTTGTATAACCTGTAGCCCTTTTGATTGTTGTCATATCCAATAAATACACACCTTTCTGTCTTTGGATCCATCTTGCCTCTAACCTGTGAAGGAACATGAGCAAAAGCAATACATCCAAAAATTTTACAATGATCTAAGCTTGGTCTTCTTCCATTCCAAGCCTCATATGGAGTCATCCCATCAAGGGATTTTGAAGGCAACCTGTTAATCAAGTAAGTGGCTGTAGATACAGCCTCAGCCCATAAGTAATTAGGTAAATGCTTTTCATTTAACATAGACCTTGCAGCTTCAACAATTGTCCTATTCCTCCTTTCTGCCACTCCATTTTGCTCAGGAGTGTATCTTGTAGTTACCTCTCTTTTGATTCCTCTTTCTTGAAGAAAAGAATCAAAATCATGGGAGAAGTATTCTCCCCCTCCATCTGACCTTAGCCTTTTTAGTGATTTACCTGTTTGATTCTCCAAAAGAGCCAAATATCTTTTGAAACATGAAAAAACTTCATCTTTGTGTTTCATAAAGAATAGGATAGTCCATCTGCTGCAATCATCAATAAAGGAAACATAATACCTTGATCCAGATATTGAAGCTTCCCTGCTAGGTCCCCATACATCTGTATGAACCAACTCCAAGAGATCTCCATGCATATAACCTTTCTTCATGAATGGTAACCTGTGAGACTTTCCAAATTGACATGCACTACACTTATAAATCATATGTTGTTTTGACAAATTAGGAAGTCCAAGTACACTTTGGTCCCTGCAGATTTGCTTTAATGACCTTTCACCAATATGTGCTAACCTTTTGTGCCATACTTCCAATTCTGTGAGTGTCTGACTACCATAATTAAAGAGAGCAATGTTTCTAGTGTCCTGTAATTCAAATGTGAACAATCTACCTGTCTTTTCATCTTTTGCAATTCTTTTGAATCCTTGACTTGGATCTTCAACAAATGCTCCTGCTTTTGTGAACCTGACTTGCAACCCTTTCTCTACTATCTGCCCAACACTTATCAAATTCTTTGTAATGGTAGGGACATAGAGTACCTTACTGAGTAGGTTGATGTTTCCATCAGGTGCTTTGACATTGCCTATTTTCTCCACATGATGTTTTGTATCATCTCCTGTTTGTACCTCATGCTTATTCCTTGGATCTTCTAAATCTGATAGGAGTGCCACATTTCCTGCCACATGATTTGAACAACCTGAATCTATGTAGAAAACATGCTCATCAGATTTACCTTGTGGCATAGCCATGTTCATGATCAATAATGAATCCTCTTTGTTTGAGTCTTCTGTGTAGTTATTGTAGTCTCTCCTTCCTTTGTAGCCTCCTTGATAGTTTGAATGATTGTAGTTGTTGTAGTTGCCATGGTAGTTGTTGAACCTTCCTCTTGAGTAGCCATAACTTCCTCTATTGTATCCTCTGCCTCTTTGATTCCTGGAATTCCTAAAGCAATTTTCAATTGTATGATTAGTTAATCCACAAATAGAACATGAGTTGGAGTCTTGGGATCTCCCCCTGCCTTGTCTACCTCCTCTTCCTCTACCTCTGCCATGTCTTCCTCTACCTACATAGTTAGCTTGATATGTACCTGCTTCATCATCCACTTTCTTTGCCTTTCCTTTGTTATCTTTGGACTTGCTTTTATCAGTGTAGAAAGTTGAAGATTGATTACCTTTAGAGCTTTCTCCATTTTTGATAAGCTTTGCCTCTTGGGTAAGTAGTTGTCCAATGAGTGTATTGAAATCAGGTACATGCATGTCCATGTACAAATCCATAGCTGTGGTGAATGCTTCCCACTTATCATCTGCCTTCAAGCCATTGATGACCTGCCTTACAATTTTCTCTTCATCTATTACCTCTCCAATGCTTCCCAACTGATCCGCTATGTCCTTGAGCTTTGTGACAAAATCAGTCACATTTTGTTTGGGAGCCTTCTTGAGAGTTGTGAAATCCAGCCATAGTTGATGCTTCCTAGCTTTGGTACTTGAAGAAAAGAAAGCTTCAAGTGCATCCCACACTTCCTGAGATGTCTTACAACTTCTAATGTGAGGCAACAAAAAATCTGAGATAGAGTTGAGGAGATAAGACCTTGCAAGTGCATCCTTGGAGCACCATGTGCTCAATCTTTCTTGCTCTTCTTGTGTTGGTTGACTTTTGTTCCTGAAACTTGGCATAACTTCATCTCCAGCCACATAACCATATAAACTTCTACCTTGGAGATAAGCTTCCATCCTTAATGACCAAGCTGAGTAATTACCTCTATCCAATTTGTCAATTGATGAAGGAAATCCATCTTCCATGTTGTCCAACCTTGCTCTGATACCACTGTGAAGAGATGGATAGGTATGTGCTTGAATATGAAGAGATGTTGCAAAATCCTTGATCTACACCAGCCAAATGAACTCCAGGAGTATATGGTGGGCCCTTTTAGCTTGCCAATGGATGTATTAGACACCCTATGTACCTTGGAAGATCACTCTCAAAAAGATAGATCAAAACAGATAAGTTGGAGTTAGCTCAGAGTTGAAAACTTGCTATTCTTGGTTCATACACTTGTCCAGTGTTTTACATAATTCTCTGAGCACAGCAGCAAATAGCTCAATTCCTCTTGAGGAAGTCTAGGCAACTTAAAGAGCTAACTTTCAAGAGTAATCTCATAAAAAATAATGAACCACACACTGAGAATGAGTTTTAACAAGTGATGACATCATCCCGATTTTCACGGGCTGCTATAGAAATAGACCAGTGAGCAGACAAATCAACATAACTCAAAATTTAGAAATCCAAGGATTATGAAAATTTGTATGGGTATACTAGACAGTAAGCTGAATGCAACAAGCTTTAAATCACTGAATTCGGGTAAGTAACCACTGAGAAATGGCTCTGACAAGATGAGTGAAGAAGTCGGGTACCTGACAGAGAAGTGAAGATGAACAGACCCTATTGACTTCAAATGAACATAACTGAAGATTGCAACATCCAAATGACATGAACATTTGTGAGCATATATTAGAATTTTAGAGCTAACTTTACCAAGTTAAATCACTGAAAATGATGCACCAAGCTCAGAGAAAACATCTCTGCAAGGTGACTGAGAAAACTAAGAGTAATGGCAGTGAGTAGTACACTTCACAAGAACATGGAAAGATGAACTCAAATAATCATGAAAATGAAAGTATATTGCTTGTACAATACAATGACTTACTGATACATATGTGTGCCTTGTAATCACACCTTGATATGGCATAAAGCTCAGCTCTTGGAGGTCTTCACATAGGTCTCTCTAACCACGACTAAAACTGCCATCTATTTATAGTTGAGTTTGGGAGGCTAACTTCCCTCAATCACTCTCCAATCAATCAATGATTGATTTGATTCTCTACCTACCACAAATCACGAATTCGTGGCTCCTCTTTCCATTCTTGATCAAGTGGACTCAACCACTTAAGATTCTCTTACTTTTACATTAAGTAAACTCTTCAAAAGTTACAAGAGGTAGTTCACAAGTGAACTTTACATAGTCTTCTTTTTAAAGCTTCTTCTAAGACTTTGTGGGACTCAAGCCAATACTTAGGCTTGACATAGACTTGCTCCAACAGTTCCAGCACCCTGATGGCTCATGTTTACCTTTGTTCAAGATAGGGGGAAGACTAACTTGCCCCTCCATGTGTAGGTATTTCTTGCATGGTCTGGTACTACAAATACTCGTTCTGATGTTTCATCCAGGTATACAACCTTTCTAGGTGTATCTGGGTCCTTGAATTCATAGATCATGATGAAGCCTACCTCACTAGGCCGTTCCATTCTGTATCTCCAAAATGCTTCATTGGTTTCCTTATTCACAAACAATTCTATGCTTCTGTTGTCCTGAAGGATCCACTTTGGGGTTAGTACTCTTGTTAGTATAGATTTCCCTCTAAGTGTCCTAGGTTCTTCTCCTACTGGTTCTTTTCCTTGGGCTCTCACCTCCGTTTCTAACTGAATTACGCCAAACTCATTGGTATTATTTGGTTGAGTGCTTATGATGTGCATTGTTCCTTCTTTGTTTATGTATGCATCTCTGTCAAATTTCACCACTGGACGTTCCAATCCAATGGGTTGATCAGGGTTGTGCAATTGCACCATTGATCTTCGCAAACCATCCTCATAGATGTGAGCACCTAAGTGGTTGATTTGGACAAATTCTAATTGAGTTTTGTATTTTCCTTCAGGTCTTTCTAAATATGGTATGTTTAACCCTCCTTCTAGTCTTTCTATGCTAAAAGCCATTTCCAACTCACTAGTATCTGAGCCCAACTCGTAAGGATAGCTATTCAACTACTGTGCCCACGAATGTGCAGTAGTTCTTACACTTGCTTCTGATGATCTAAGGCTTCGTCGGTCTGGCTTATCTATATGCTTGCCTGATCTAAGGTTCATGGATTTACTTCCTGGCACTCTCTGATTGTCAATGGTTCTTTGTTCTTTATGTCTTATTTCTGTTTAAATTCCTTTAAGTTCTTGTCTTGTCTTACTGTATGCGTCAGGAATCGACTTTCCATGTTACTATTGAGTTCTCGTTCCATCAAACTTAAGTTCTTTCCTTGAGGTTTTCATAACGCACACCTTTCCTTGAGACTTGAAAATTTAAGTCTCTTGAACTTGATCATTCCTATATTTGTTCTAACTTAATCCACAATGCTAATCATTTTGAGCTCACGTAGTACTCGTAAAGAGCTTTCCAACGAGATATAAAGCTCAAAAAATGGACTTCGAATGAAAAAGATATGAGCGTTCAGGCCCTCGGGGTTAAAAACTGACAAACAGGTTTTTCTCCAGTTATGAGCTAAGGGGTCTCTAAGGAACTTAACCACCCAAAAAATTTCTCAAAATGGCCTCAAATTTACAAAAAAAATCAAACCCTAATTTTTTCCATTTTGGATGGACAATCGCGATGGTCTAGGACAATCCTGATGGTCTGGGACCCTTCCGATGGCTCAGGTGAACCATTGCAATGGCGTGGTATAATCGCGATGGTCTGATGGAGCGAACCGTCATGATGGTCTATTGTGAACCGTTGCGATGGTCTAAGTGAAGCGTCGCGATGGTTTAATTGATGAGCAATCACGATGGCATCGGTCAACGGTCAATTCAACCGTCGTGATGGCATGAGCCCATCGTGATAGTCACGACATGATGGCTTGAGCCAATCACGATGGACCAACTTCGAACCGTCGCGATGGCGTACCAGGGACAGTTGCGATGGTCTGGCTTGACATGTAGCAGATGAGTAGTTGCAATGGCATGGGCCAATCGCGATGGTGTGGGGTCGGCGGGATCATTGCGATGGTCAGGGATCATCGTGATGGCTCAAGTGAACCGTCGCGATGATGTGAGACCGTCGCGATGGTCTGCTCGAGCCGTCGTGATGATGTTATCCAATCGTGATGGTGTGACACAATCGCGATGGCATGAGCCCGCCATGATGGTCCACCAAAATGATGATTTTTGAAATGCGCTTGTGGATTCGTGTGCATGCTACTATCGCCTACCTCTTGGTGTACTCGCTTACCAAAAATGCTGAACTTGGCAGACCATCGCGATGGTCTCTCACACACTGCATATTCTAAAAGAAAGTGGATTTTTTACCTTTTGGAAGCTTTCCAGCTGCTCTGGAGCACTGTATGTGCAAGAAAACTCAAAAACACACATGCACATGCAGACAGAAAATCTATGTCTCTCTCTCTCTCTCGCATGCACAAATGAGGGGAAATGAGGAGAATGGGTGGATATGGTGAATTTTCTTATTTTTTCGGAGTGGAAGAAGATGATGCGCTGGTGAAGGAGTGTAGAGGATATGAAAAACACAAAAAACTAATTAAAAACAACAACAAAAACTGAAATTTTTACCTTTCAACGCCACTTCTTGCTATACTCTTACCATCACACATTCGTCCTAGACTCGATCCCCGGCAACGGCACCAAAATTGGTGTTGCTCTAGCACAATGGTGAGAACCACGTTAAGAAGCCACCTCCTTAATGCCAATTCATGGAAGAGATAGGAGTGATATGAAGATCGTGAATGTGAGATGAAGTGACAGTGAAGGTGAGAAGCATAGAGATGCACACACACATACACACACACATGTAGGAGACAAGAAAGACATAATGGAAGGTAGGAAAATAGACTCTATTACTCAAGATCGCAATTACAAGCTCAAAATAGCTCTAATCTCTCTCTATTCATACAAGCTAACCTCAAAAATGAGCTCTCTAGCTCTTTTTATAGATTCTAGACTAGTTTTGACCGGTTTCACATCGATGGACTGACATAGTTAAAAAATAGGTTCTAGGTGCTATTTGAAAGGGTAAAAGGGATCCAAAAATAGCCAAAATTGGTAGGCTCCTTCTACCTAAGCTCCTCAAGCTCGAGGACTCCTCGGCTTGCACAAAATGGAGCTAGTAATTACAAAAGTGGTTGTTCTATGTTACATATGGTACAAGAGTGATGAAAATCACTATTGTGAGTTTTTGAAAAGTATTTATAAAACATATTTGTTTGAAAAAATGATCCGCCTGGCTCCCCACTACTTCCTTGTGCTCTATCTTCACATGCTTCCATGACGTCTGTGCCTCTGGCTACTACCAACACATATCTACAACTTGCTCTTTTGTTGGTGTATACAACACTTCAGTTTCTTTATCAAGTACCTTTTCTCTCAAGAAATGATACTGAATCTCTATGTGATTAGTCCTAGCATGAAAAACAGGATTAGCAGCCAAACATAACGAACTCATATTGTCTTCAAAAATAATTGGAGTACTCTAATCAGTTCCAAAGCTCTTTAACAAGGTCTTTAACCATATCACTTCTTTTGCAGCCTCTACCATTCCTTTATATTCAGCTTCTATGGATGACAAAGCAACTGTGTGTTGCTTCTTTGAGCACCAAGAAACTAACTTATCTCCAATATAATAGAGATAACCATGAGTAGACCTTCTATCATCTGAATCACCTACCCAATCTACATCACTAAACACTTTGATTCTTGTGTCAGAAGTAAAACCATATTACAAACCTTCACTCAGAGTTCCCTTGATATATCGGAGTATCCTTTGAGCTGCAATCCAATGGGTTTTCTTTGGACAATGCATAAATTGTGATAACACCCCCACTGCATATGATAGGTCTAAACTTATCAAGGTAGCATAGATCAAACTACCTATCAAACTCTGATATTTCTTCCTGTCATTAAATTCTTAACCTCCATATCTGCTCAATTTATGATTTACCTCCAATGATGTGGTTGACGACTTGCAATTTTCCATGTTGAACTTAACCAAAAGATTCTTCAAGTATCTCTCTTGTGTAACATATACTCCATGTTGAGTATACACAATCTACATTCCTAAGAAATAAGACAAGTTTCCCAAATCACTTATCTTAAACTCCTTCTCTATTTATTTCTCAAGCTCCTTGATTCCTTGAGCATATGTACCTGTGGTAATAGTATCATCAACATAAATACACATGTATATATACCCATCTTCACTTGCCTTCACTAGCAGGCTACTATCTGCTTTTGAAGCTTGATATCCACATTCATTCAAGAACTTAACAAGCTTGTAATTCCATGCTCTTGGAGCCTGCTTTAAACCATACAAAGCTCTCTTGAGATTACAGACATAATCTGATCGAATTGACTCCATGAACCCTTCTGGTTGCTCCATGTACACTTCATCTGCAATATATCCATTCAAAAATGCATTCTTCACATCTAATTGTGACAACTTCCATCTTTTACAAGTAGCAATAGCAATTAGTGATCTAATTCTAGACATCTTAGCAATTGGACTAAAGGTTTCATCATAATGTACCCCATAATTTTGGGCATAACCTTTAACCATAAGTCTATCTTTGTATCTAGACACCTCACCATTTGCAAACCTTTTTGTTTTGTACACCCACTTATATCCAATGACCTTTTGATTCTTTGGTCTTGGCACCAATTCCCATGTCTCATTCTCAAGTAGAGCATCATACTCTTCTTGCATTGGCTTCTCCCAATTTTGTTTACCTTTAGCTTCTTCATATGTGGTTGGATCTTCTTCTATCTTCACAATATAAGCATAATCTTTTGTTTTTAAGAAAGATGTATCATAGCTATACCTGATAGGTCCTTTCCTTTCTCTCAAAGATCTTCTGACCTCTGCACTTCTTGAAGTCTTGGCCACATTTGATTCTGGATCAAATCTTGGCCCATCTTCAACATTGCCTTGCAATTTAGTTTTACAATCATCGTCATCATCAATATCTTCTTCATAAACCTTTACTTTGGTCTTCCCTTTTCTTTGTATTTCTTCAACATTTGCATACTCATTTGTTGACCGTGTATACCATGTGCTTTGCTCATCAAATGTAACATCTTTTGTAATAAGAAATTGCTTTGTAGATGGACTCCACAATCTGTAACCCATCTGTCTTGATGGGGAGTGTTAATCTCCAAAAGAACAAGCTATTCTTGAAGTTATAGCACCTCTATATCCAGAGTAACTCAAAACTTTCACCAATTTAGAGGATCAATGATCAATTATCAAAAGTTTGGATAAATTGTGAAGAAGATGACTACACAGAAAGTCTGCTGCACATAACTCACTCATTGACTTACCAAATGTGTAAAGTTTTTTATAAAACTTTGCACAAGGTCTCGCCTATAGTTTGTGCACCTCCTCCAAGTTAAAGAATTCCAAAAGATTCAGTAGATCTTGAAAAATGATCTTAACAAGTCACCTATGTCTAAAACTGCAATTCTTTACAGTCGACTTTGAAACCTGTAACTTCTTAAGCTTGGTTCTCTCAAACTAGAATGAGTGCTTTTAGTCATAGGTAGCTTACCTTCCAAATTAAAGAATGAGTGCTTTTTTGCTCAAAACTTTACACTGTGGAAGGAGAACTGACCAAAACATTAGCATCAAATTTTGCGCCTCCTACAACTTCTCTTCTTTTCATTTACACATGTAAATGTTCCTACACTCAATTCTCTCAACCTGATCACAATTAGAAGCTGAAAATGCGTACAGACATCAATCAACTATAGACTTAGAGTTGTACAAAAGAATTTCACAAAAGATTCAACACAGAAGGAGAACTCTTAGAAATATCGGGCGCAACATTTCTTCATTTCTGAAAAACTTTACATCTTAGTGATGAGATAGATCTTACTTACTTCTAAAGTGTCTAATGACTCATACAACTTCTAATTTCTCTATTCACATGCTCTCTCATATTTGCCCCGACATTTTTACTTGTATACATAGGCAAATATGTACAAGCTCATAACCATACAAAAGTATAAGTGAGCTATCTCTAAATTAATGTACATATGTATACACATCTTCATCCTTTAAACATATGCTTCATATCTTGATCTTTTCATTAGTCCTTGACTTCAAACCTTCATCAAAACTTCAATTGTTGATTGCCCTGCACCAAGAGCTCCCCCTCAATCATCATCTGAGGTTTTCACTATCTTCTTTATACCTACCATGTCTTTGAATCTTTGTAGCTTTGGTCCATCCAAGCTTTTGGTTAGCATATCAACTATCTGATCTTTTGTTGAAGTATGTATTACTTCAATATCCTTATCCATCACCTTCTCTCTTAGAAAGTGATATTGAATCTCAATATGTTTAGTCCTGGCATGAAAAACATGATTAGCAGCTAAATACAATGAACTCATGTTATCTCCATGAATAGTGGGTGTACTCTGGATGATGTCAAAACTCTTCATAAGAGTCTTAAGCCATATCACTTCCTTTGCAGCTTCAACCATACCTTTGTACTCAGCCTCTGTAGATGATAAAGCAACTCTGTGTTGCTTCTTTGAACACCATGAAATTAACTTATCTCCCACATAACACAAGTATCCATAAGTTGATCTCCTATCATCAGGATTACCTGCCCAATCTGTATCACTATATATCTTGATGTTTGTATATCTTGATGGTTGTATCTGATGTAAAACCATAATACAAACCTTCTTTGAGTGTACCCTTAATATACCTCAACACTCTTTGTCCTGCAATCCAATGTTCTTTCCTAGGACAATGCATGAATTGAGATAATACTCCAACTACATATGACAAATCAAGCCTAGTTAATGTAGCATAGATCAAACTACCAACCAAACTTTGATATAACTTCATGTCCTTGAACTCTTCTCCTCGATATCTGCTCAATTTGTGATTCACCTCCATTGGAGTAGGTGCTTCCCTGCAATCATTCATTTTAAACTTGATCAACAAGTTTTTCAAATACCTTTCTTGAGTTACATACACCCCATGTCAAGTGTAAGAGATCTCCATGCCCAAGAAATATGACAAGTCTCCCAAGTCACTAATCTTGAACTCTTTCTCCATTTGCTTCTTTAGGCTTTGAATGCCTTTCTCATCTATACCTGTAAGAATTATATCATCAACATATATGCACATGTAAATGAACCCATCATCACTTGCTTTAACAAGCAAGCTACTATCTGCTTTAGATACTTGAAAACCAAGTTCCTTCAAGAACTTCACAAGTCTATAATTCCATGCCCTTGGGGCCTGCTTCAAACCATACAAATCTCTCTTGAGCTTACATACATACTCTGGATACCTTTCATTTCTGAATCCTTGTGGTTGCTCCATAAAAACATCATCTAAAATATAACCATGTAGAAAAGCATTCTTCACATCTAGTTGACATAATTTCCAACCTTTACATGCAACAATAGCTATGAGTGTCCTGATGGTTGTCATCTTTGCCACATGACTATAGGTCTCATCATAATCTATACCATATGTCTGAGCAAACCCTTTCACAACAAGTCTAGCTTTACCTAGACACACTTCCATCTGCAAACCTCTTTGTCTTGTAGACCCCAATGCATCATACTCTTCCTGCATAGCCTTCTCCCAATTTTCCTTACCTTTTTCCTCTTCATATGTAGAAGGGTCTTCATATGCATTTATCATATAAGCATAATCTTTGGTAGCCAAAAAAGAAGTGTCATAGCTATACCTTGTAGGTTGCCATTTGTGTCTTGATGACCTTCTGAGTTCTCCACTCCTTGAGGTTTCTGTTTCATCACATTCTGGATCAAACCTTGGCACTTGTTCAACTTCAACCTATACTTCATTGTTCTCCTCTTCATCAAATATCTGAACCTTTGATTTACCTTTCTTTTGATTCACAATTTCTTCATCATCTGCATGAACATTAAGCGTACCTGCATACCAAGTACCTTGCTCATCAAATGTAACATCCTTAGACACAAGGAATTGTTTTGTGGATGGACTCCACAAACTATATCCCATATGCTTATCATCATATCCAATAAACACATATTTTTTAGCTTTAGGTTCCAATTTATGCCTCAATTGAGATGGCACATATGCATATGCCAAACATCCAAATACTTTGCAATGATCTATAGGTCTCTTACCCCACCATGACTCATATGGTGTCATACCTTGCAAAGCATTACATGGTAGTCTATTGACCAAATATGTTGCTGTATTTACAGCCTCAGCCCACAAGTAATTTGGGCAATTTTTCTCCTTCATCATGGATCTTGCAAACTCAACAAGAGCTATTCTTCCTTTCTGCTACACCATTTTGTTGAGGAGAGTACCTGCAAGTAATTTCCCTTTTTATACCTGCATTCCATAAGTAATCACTGAACTCATTAGAGAAATACTCTCCCCCTCCATCTCACCTTAGTCTCTTCAACTTTTGACCTATAATTCTCTCTACATATACATGATAATGTTTGAATGTATTGATACCTCTAACTTATCTTTAATCACATAGATATTGATCCATCTGGTAGCATCATCAACATAGATCACATAATACCTTGAACCATTAATACTGAAATCCTTTGATGGTCCCCACACATCTGTGTGTACCAACTCAAGCTTCTCTGAATACAAAAAACCATGCTTGGAATAAGACTGCTTATGAGCCTTACCTAATTGACATGCCTCACATCTATATGTCATATGTTGACCTACAACATTAGGCAATCCAAGCACTGAACCATTATTAACCATATCTTTAATACCTCTTTCATTAAGATTTCCAAGCCTTTTGTGCCAAAGATCTAACTCTAAGATCTTATGTCATCCATAAGTGTACAAGGCATGACCAATGTTTCCTTGAATCTTCAATGTGAAGAGACTTCCTTCTTTCTTCCCTGAAACAATTTGTTTATACCCATTTCTAGAGTCTTCCAAAAAAACTCCTTCATTAGTGAACCTAACTTCATAACCTTTTTCAACAATTTGTCCTACACTTATCAGATTCTTTGGAATTATAGGAACATACAAAACCTTACTCAAGAGAGTACTTCCATCCTTCGCCTTCACTGATCCAATTGACTTCACATTGTGCTTTGTATTGTCACCTGTTTGAACTACATGATTAGTTACCTTACTCTCCAAATCAGTCATCAAAGCTATGTTGCCTCTCAGGTGATTGGTATTGTTGTATTGTTGACTTTGGAATCCTCTACCTGCATTTCTTCCAAAGTAGCCTCTACTACCTCTACTTCTAAAATTACCTCTTTGATTTCTGCCACCTCTTCCTCTTGAATTAAAATTCTGATTATATCCACCATTATTCTGAGTATTATGCCAACAATCATTAGCTAAATGATTTGTCTTACCATAAATCCAGCAAGCTTTGACTCCATCTTTATTACTTCTGCCCTTTCCTCTACCTTTGCCACCTCCTCTTCCTCTTAGGAAGTTAGCTTGGCTAGTTGTACCTTCATCTTCATTTGATTGTTGCTTCCCTTTGCTATTCTTCTTCTTATCCTTTGAGTACATTGTTTGACCTGCACTTTTATCACCATCACCTTTGACATCCTGCTCAAAGGTTAACATGTATCCTAGCAACTAATTTAAATCAAGAGTAAAATGATCTAGTGATAATTCAGTAGAAAAAATGAATGGCTTCCATTTGTCATCACCTCTCAAACCTGTAAGGATTTGGCTTACCAATTTATCCTCCTCAATATCTTCATCAACTATTCCTAATGCATCTGCAATGTCCTTCATTCTTGTTACATAATCTGAGATGAATTGAGAGGCCTTCTTCTTGAATGTAGTAAATTCTGCCCATAAGGATGCCTTCCTTGACTTTGTGGTATTTTGGAAATGCTCCTCCAAAGCGTTCCATATATCACTTGCACTTTCAAGACCTCTAATGTGAGGTAGCAAGTAGTCATTAACTGCCATATAGATAATGCTTTTGGCTTGAGCATCTCTCTTCATCCAAGTCTTCAAATCTGATAATTCCTCCCTAGTTGGAACACTAGGATCTCTGAACTGAGGCTTTTCTTCTTCACCTGTAATATAACCTATCAAGTCTTTGCTCATAAGATGAGCTTCCATCCTCATTGACCATGCTGGATAGTTCTCTCTATCCAATTTCTCTATCTGAAGAGAATCTCCCATCCTTTCTTCACATGTGTATTAAATCCTTCTAGCTTTATGAGGAATAAGGTTACCTTTACTTTGAATGAAGTTCCTTTTGTCTTCCTTGATGTCTTCTGGCCTCCTTCTCAAGCTTTGCTCTCAAGCTTTCACCTCTTGAATCTTCAAATGTTGAATTCTTTATGACTGCAGTAGTCGGGGTCCTCCTTTCTTCAATTTTGATACTTGCTCTGATAACACTGATGGAGAGTGTTAATCTCCAAAAGAACAAGCTACTCTTGAAGTTAGAGCACCTCTATATCAAGAGTAATCAAAACTTTCACCAATTTAGAGGATCAATGATCAATTATCAAAATTTTGGATAAACTGTGAAGAAGATGACTACATAGAAAGTCTGCTGCACATAACTCACTTATTGACTTATCAAATGTGTAAAGTTTTTTATAAAACTTTGCACAAGGTGTCACCTATAGTTTACACCCTCCTTCAAGTTGAATTATTCCAAAAGATTCATTAGATCTTGAGAAATGATCTTAACAAGTTACCTGTCTAAAACTGTAATTCTTTATAGTCGACTTTGACACCTGTAACTTCTTAAGCTTTGTTCTCTCAAATTAGGACCCATTTAATCAAATGCTTTTAGTCATAGGTAGCTTACCTTCCAACTTAAAGAATGAGTGATTGCTTGCTCAAAAATTTACACTGTGGAAGGAGAACTGACCAAAACATTAGCATCAAATTTTGCACCTCTTGCAACTTCTCTTCTTTTCATTTACACATGTAAATGTTCCTACACTCAATTCTCTCAGCCTAATCACAATTAGAAGCTGAAAATTTGTATAGAGGTCAACTATAGGCTTAAAGTTGTACAAAATCATTTCACAAAAGATTCAACACAGAAGGACAACTCTCAGAAATATCGGGCGCAACATTTCTTCATTTCTGAAAAACTTTACATCTGAGTGATGAGAGAGATCTTACTCACTTTTATAGTGTCTAATGACTCATAGAACTTCTAATTTCTCTATTCACATGCTCTGTCATATTTTCCCCGACATTTTTACTTGTATATATAGGAAAATATGTACAAGCTCATAACCATACAAAAGTATAAGTGAGCTATCTGTAAATTAATGTACATATGTATACACATCTTCATCCTTTGAACATATGCTTCATATCTTGATCTTTTCTTCACTCCTTGACTTCAAAGCTTCATCAAAACTTCAATTGTTGATTTCCCTGCATGAACATGTCTATCATCATACCCAATAAACACATACTTCTCTGCTTTGGGTTCTAGCTTATGTCTTAGTTGTGAAGGAACATAATCATATGCTAAACAACCAAATACCTTACAAAGATCAAGAGCAGGTTTCTTACCCCACCATGCTTCATAGGGTGTTCTACCATCCAAAACTGTGTAGGGTAACCTATTCACAAGGTATGTTGCAGTGTTGATAGCTTCTGCCCACAAGTAGTTTGGACAATTCTTCTCTTTCATCATTGATCTTGCAAACTCTACAAGAGTTCTATTTCTTCTTTCTGCAACTCCATTTTTTTGAGGGGAGTACCTGCAAGTTACTTCTCTTTTTTATACCTACATTCCACAAATAATCATCAAACTCTTTAGAAAAATACTCTCCCCCTCCATCTGATCTCAACCTCTTGAGCTTTTGTCCTATAATCCTTTCTGCATAAGCATGATAATGCTTGAATGTCTTGAACACTTCTGATTTGTCCTTGATTTCTTAAAGTGTAATCCACCTTGTTGCATCATCAACAACAATACATAATATCTTGATCCATTTATGCTATAGTTCCTTGAAGGACCCCGCACATCTGTATGAACCAACTCAAGCATGTTTGAGTACTTGTATCCTGATTTATTGTATGAACTTTTGTGTGCTTTACCTAATTGACAAGCTTCACACTTGTACACCATGTGTTGACCTTCAAAATTCGGTAATCCAAGCACTACATCATTCTTTGACATTTCATTTTTGGCTCTCTTATTAAAATGACCTAGCCTTTTATGCCATAGGTCTAACTCAGACATCTTTTGACTTCCATAAATAACCAATGCATGTCCCACATTACCTTGGACCTTGAGAGTAAACAACCTTCCTTCCTTTTTACCTGCAATGATGCTTCTATATCCTTGATTTGGATCTTGCACATAAACATCATCATTTGTGAATCTGACTTCATATCCCTTCTCCACAATTTGTCCTACACTTATCAAGTTTTTAGGAATAGTAGGAACGTAAAGTACCTTTGCTTAAGAGTGTGATTCCACTCTTTGTCTTTAATGATCCAATGCTTTCCGCTTTATGATTGGTTTTATCTCCTGTTTGAATTGTATGTCCATTCACCTTTGCTTCCATATCAGTCATCAATGATATGTTGCCACTCAGATGATTGCTACATCTTGAGTCAATATAGAACAGCCTTTGATCTTCTCCTACTACTTCATGTGTTGCATTCAAGATGAGAGTCATGTCATCCTTTTGATCTGATGCATAATTATAATAGTTCTTATTGTAGAACTGAGGTTGAAAGCTTCTTCCACCTCCTCTAGCATATGATGTCCTACCACCTCTTCCTCTAAATTTACCTCTTTGGTTTCTGCCTCCTCTACCTCTTTGATTGAAACTTTTATTATGACTTCCACCATTTTGATTGTTATACCAACAATCCTTTGCCAAATAATTTGTTTTGCCACAAATCCAACAAGCTTTAGTATTATCTTTGTTCTTACCTCCGCTTCCTTTACCTCTGAAATTAATCTTTCCTTTTGTGAAATTAGCTTGGCTTGAAGGTCCTTCATCATTAGTTGACTGCTTCCCTTTGCCATTCTTTTTCTTGTCCTTGGAGTACATAGCTTGACTTGCACTCCTATCATTATCTCCCTTAATGTCCTGCTCAGAAGATAGCATGTGTCCTAGCAATTGATTAAGATTAGGAGTAAAATGATCTAATGATAATTCTATGGACAATATGAAAGGCTTCCATTTCTCATCTCTGTTGGAACAAACCAATCACAAATTGGTGATTATAAAGAACTTGAAGGAAGTCAATGATCAGTTTGAAGTGAAAGAAGTTACTTCAGAAAGTGAAGAAGATTTCAGAATGATAGCTTGTATACATATGTACATTACAGGTGGAAATTCTTGTATTATGAGTATAGATAATCCTTAGGATGATAAGGAATAATGTAATCAACACGGGATAAGTCTAGAACCATATGTATATAAGTCAATGATGTAAAGAAATACATGAGAGAGAGTCATTAGAGAACAAGTGTCATAGAGATAGATGTGTAGAGATTCTTTCTCAGGAAATTAGCGACGAGTTTTTCTCTGAGTTCTCTCAGTCTGATCATGTGGATCACAAAATCTTTTTGTACACATCTAATCTGGAAGCTAATGAAGCTATGTTCAGAATTTTATGATCCAATTCGTTTTTTTTGTGAGTATGATCAATAGGAACATTGGTATGTAGAATCCGTAGATAGACTTCTCAGAGTCGCCCACTTTTCCGTGTCAATGTTTTGCTTAGATCTCAGTGCATAGTGTAAAGTTTTTAATGTGTGAGCATTCAAAATCTAAGTTAGAAGGTAAGGAAACTATGGCTAAAAGCATTTAGCCAAACGACATCTGTGCTGTGAGAAATCAACTTAAGAGGTTGACCATGTCAAAGTCGCCATTTCTGGAAGACAATTTTGACATACTTTTGATCTTAAGGATCAAATTAAAGTTTTAAAGATTCTTTTGAAGGACTAATGATTGATATGATTGCACAAAGGTAGCTTGGAGGTATATATATCATTAGATTGAAGAAATTTGAAGATATGTACAGGTAATGAAGTCAATCTTTCAAGCAGACTTCTTGAAGAAGGAAAATTCTCACTCAGAGAATTGTTCATGAATGATTTGGTAAATCAAACTAACATTTGTGTAACGTTTGGTCTATAACTGATATAAAGGTGCTCTTAGATCAGTATAGATCAAGTCTTTGGATATTAAGAGGTCTCCAACAGTGGTATCAGAACTGAAGGTATAATACAAGTGAAGTAAAGGCATTGGAAGCCTCGATTGCTGCAGATATTGAAGTGCCTTCTAATTGAAGGTGGACAAGGACAAATTCTTGAAGATAACTTGCAAAAGTACAAAGCACGAGTTCGAAGGATCAAAAAGGATTGAAGCTTCATATCAAAGGTATACTCTACTATCATAAATCATAGTAATTGCAGATACAGAAGATCAAAGATGGGAGAAAGCTTGCTGATTGATAAGCTAGATAGGGAGAACTATCCAGCTTGGTCCATGAGGATGGAGGCACACCTCATGAGCAAAGATTTTATGGCATTCATTACAGGAGAAGAAGAAAAGCTTTTTAAGATCCTAGTATTCCAACTAGGGAAGAGCTTGCAGATTTGAAGACTTGGATGAGAAAGGATGCTCAAGCTAGGAGCATCATTTACATGGCTGTAAATGATTATCTTCTACCTCACATCAGAGGATTAGAAAGTGCAAGAGATGTGTGGAATGCTTTGGAAGAGCATTTCCAAAACACAACCAAGTCAAGGAAGTCCTCACTTTGGGCTGCGTTCACAACTTTCAAGAAGAAGAGTTCACAATCAGTTTTTGATTATGTGGCAAGGATGAAAGATATTGCAAATAGCTTGGGAGCTATAGATGAAGGAAGAGGATAAGTTGGTAAGGCAAATACTTACAGGTCTGAGAGGAGATGAGAAGTGGAAGCCTTTCATATTTTCCATAGAATTGTCACTTGATCTTAATCAATTGTTAGGACACATGCTAACTTTTGAGCAAGACATTAAGGGAGACAGTGATAGGAGTGCAAGCCAAGCTATGTACTCCAAGGACAAGAAAAAGAATGGCAAAGGGAAGCAATCAACTGATGATGAAGGGACCTCAAGTCAAGCTAACTTTACAAAAGGAAAGATGACCTTTAGCGGTAAAGGAAGAGGAGGTAAGAACAAAGATAATACTAAAGCTTTTTGGATTTGTGGCAGAACCAATCATTTGGCAAATGATTGTTTGGTATAACGATCAAAATGGTGGAAGTCATAACCAGAGTTTCAATCAAAGAGGTAGAGGAGGCAGAAACCAAAGAGGCAATTTTAGAGGAAAAGGTGGTAGGACATCATATGCTAGAGGAGGTGGAAGAAGTTTTGAATCTCAGTCCTATAACAATAGTTATTATAATTATGCATCAGATCAAAAGGATGACATGACTCTCATCTTGAAAGCAACTCATGAAGCAGTAGGAGAAGACCAAAGGGTGTTTTATATTGACTCAGGATGTAGCAATCATCTAAGTGGCAATATATCACTGATGACTTATATGGAAGCAAAGGTGAATGGACATACAACTCAAACAGGTTACAATACCAAGCATAAAGTGGAGAGCATTGGATCAATGAAGACAAAGAGTGGAAGTACACTTTTGAGCAAGGTACTTTACGTTTCTACTATTCCTAAAAATCTGATAAGTGTAGGGAAAATTGTGGAGAAGGGTTATGAAGTCAGATTCACAAATGATGGTGTTTATGTGCAAGATCCAAATTAGGGATATAGAAACATTATTGCAGGTAAAAAAGAAGGAAGGTTGTTTACTCTGAAAGTCCAAGGTAATGTGGGACATGCTTTATTTACTTATGGAAGTCAAAAGATGTCTGAGTTAGACCTATGGCATAAAAGGCTAGGTCATTTCAATGAGAGAGCCATAAAGGAAATGTCAAGGAATGATGTGGTGCTTGGTTTGCCAAAATTTGAAGGGCAACATATGGTGTACAAGTGTGAAGCTTGTCAATTAGGTAAAGCACACAAGAGTTCGTACAATAAATCAGGATATAAGTATTCAAATATGCTTGAATTGGTTCATACAGATGTGTGGGGTCCTTCAAGGGACTATAGCATAAATGGATCCCGATATTATGTTTTGTTTGTTGATGATGCAACCAGATGGATTACTCTATATGTAATCAAGGACAAATTAGAAGTGTTAAAGACATTTAAGCATTATCATGCTTACACAGAAAGGATTACAGGACAGAAGCTCAAGAGGTTGAGATCAAATGGAGGGGGAGAGTATTTCTCTAAAGAGTTTGGTGATTATTTGTGGAATGCAGGTATAAAGAGAGAAGTAACTTGCAGGTACTCTCCTCAATAGAATGGAATTACAGAAAGAAGAAATAGAAATCTTGTAGAATTTGCAAGAGCAATGATGAAGGAAAAGAATTGTGCAAATTACTTATGGGCAGAAGCTATCAACACTGCAACATACCTTGTGAATAGGGTACCTTGTAAAGCATTGGATGGAAGAACTCCTTATGAAGCATGGTGGGGTAAGAAACCTACTCTTGATCATTGAAAGGTATTTGGGTGTTTAGCATATGCTTATGTTCCTTCACAGTTGAGACATAAGTTAGAACCCAAAGTAGAGAAGTATGTGTTTATTGGGTATGATGATAGACAGATGGGTTACAGATTGTGGAGTCCATCTACAAAGCAATTTCTTGTTACCAAAGATGTTACATTTGATGAGCAAAGCACATTGTATACAGGTTCAACAAATGGTTATGCAGATGACAAAGAAATACAAAGAAAAGGGAAGACAAAAGTAAGTGTCTATGAAGAAGATATTGATGATGTTGATTGTAAAAGTAAATTGCGGGATAATGTTGAAGATGGGCCAAAATTTGATCCAGAATCAAATATGGCTGAGACTTCAAGAAGTGCAGAGGTCAGAAGATCCTCAAGGGAAAGAAAAGAGCCTATCAGGTATAGCTATGATACGTCTTTCCTAACAACAAAAGATTATGCTTATATTGCGAAGACAGAAGATGATCCAATCACATATGAAGAAGCTAAAGGAAAACATAATTGGGAGTAGGCAATGCAAGAAGAGTATGATGCTCTACTTGAAAATGAAACATGGGAATTGGTGCCAAGACCAAAGAATCAGAAAGTCATTGGATGTAAGTGGGTGTATAAAACAAAAAGGTTTGCAGATGGTAAAGTCTCTAGATACAAGGCTAGACTTGTGGTCAAAGGTTATGCCCAAACTTATGGGGTAGATTATGATGAAACCTTTAGTCCTGTTGCTAAGATGTCTACAATTAGATCATTGATTGCTATTGCTGCTTGTAAAGGATGGAAGTTATCACAATTAGATGCGAAGAATGCATTTCTGAATGGATACATTGCAGATGAAGTGTACATGGAGCAACCAGAAGGTTTCATGGATTCAATTGGATCAGATTATGTGTGCAAGCTCAAGAGACCTTTGTATGGGTTGAAGCAGGCCCCAAGAGCATGGAATTATAGGCTTGTTAAGTTCTTGAATGAATGTGGATTTCAAGCATCAAAGGAAGATAGTAGCTTGCTAGTGATGGCAAGTGAAAATGGATACATATATATGTGTATTTATGTTGATGATATCATTGTCACAGGTACAGATGCTCAAGGAATCAATGAGCTTAAGAAACAAATAGAGAAGGAATCTAAGATAAGTGATTTGGGAAACTTATCTTATTTCTTAGGAATGCAGATTGTGTATACTCAACTTGGAGTATATGTTACACAAGAGAGGTACTTGAAGAATCTTTTGGTCAAATTCAACATGGAGGATTGCAAGCCTTCAAGCACACCATTGGAGGTAAATCATAAGTTAAGCATGTATGGAGGTGAAGAATTTAATGACATGAAGAAATATCAGAGTTTGGTAGGTAGTTTAATCTATGCTACCTTGACAAGGCCAGATTTATCATATGCAGTAGGTGTGTTATCACAATTTATGCATTGTCCAAAGAAGACTCATTGGATTGCAGCTCAACAGGTACTCAGATATATCAAAGGAACCCTAAGTGAAGGTCTGTATTATGAATTTACTTCTGATACAAGAATCAAAGTGTTCAGTGATGCAGATTGGGCAGGTAATTCAGATGATAGAAGTTCTACTCATGGGTATCTCTGTTATATTGGAGATAAGTTAGTTTCTTGGTGCTCAAAGAAGCAACATACAGTTGCTTTCTCATCCATAGAAGCTGAGTATAAAGGAATGGTAGAGGCTGCAAAGGAAGTAATATGGTTAAAGGCCTTGTTGAAGAGTTTTGGAACTGATCAGAGTACTCCAATTATTTTTGCAGAGAATATGAGTTCATTCTATTTGGCAGCTAATCCTATTTCTCATGCCCGGACTAAGCATATAGAGATTCAATATCATTTCTTGAGGGAAAAGGTACTTGAAAAAGAGATTGAAGTGATGTATACTCCAACAAAAGAACAAGTTGCAGATATGATGACAAAAAGCTTGGATGGACCTAAGCTACGGAGATTCAAAGAGATGGCAAGAGTGAAGAAGAATGGAATAATCACAATTAGTGATTGAGGGGGAGCTGTTGGAACAAACCAATCACAAATTGGTGCTTATAAAGAACTTCAAGCAAGTCAATGATCAGTTTGAAGTGAAAGAAGTTACTTGAGAAAGTGAAGAAGATTTCAGAATGATAGCTTGTATACATATGTACATTACAGGTGGAAATTCTTGTATTATGAGTATAGATAATCGTTAGGATGATAAGGAATAATGTAATCAACATGGGATAATTCTAGAACCATATGTATATAAGTCAATGATGTAAAGAAATACATGAGAGAGAGTCATTACAGAACAAGTGTCATAGAGATAGATGTGTAGAGAGTCTTTCTCAGGAAATTAGCGACGCGTTTTTCTCTGAGTTCTCTCCGTCTGATCATGTGGATCAGAAATCTTTTTGTACACATCTAATCTGGAAGCTAATGAATCTATGTTCAGAATTTTATGATCCAATTCTTTTTCTACTGTGAATGTGATCAATAGGAACGTTCGTATGTAGAATCTGCAGATAGACTTCTCAGAGTCGTGCACTTTTCCGTGTCAATGTTTTGCTTAGATCTCAGTGCATAGTGTAAAGTTTTTAATGAGTGAGCATTCAAAATCTAAGTTAGAAGGTAAGGAATCTATGGCTAAAAGCATTTAGCAAAACAAGATATGTGCTATGAGAAATCAACTTAAGAAGTTGACCATGTCAAAGTCGCCATTTCTAGAAGATAGTTTTGACATACTTTTGATCTTAAGGATCAAATTAAAGTTTTAAGGATTCTTTTGAAGGACTAATGATTGATATGATTGCACAAAGGTAGCTTGGAGGTATATATATCATTAGATTGAAGAAATCTGAAGATATGTGCAGGTAATAAAGTCAATCTTTCAAGCAGACTTCTTGAAGAAGGAAAATTCTCACTCAAAGAATTGTTCATGAATGATTTGGTAAATCAAAGTAACATTTGTGTAAAGTTTGGTCTATAACTGATATAAATGTGCTCTTAGATCAGTATAGATCAAGTCTTTTGAGATTAAGAGGTCTCCCACAATCTCCTCTCAGACCTGTAAGTATTTGTCTTAATAACATATCCTCTTCAATGTCTTCATCTACTGCTCCCAAGCTATCTGCAATATCCTTCATCCCTGCCACATAATGAGAAATTGATTGTAAGCTCTTCTTCTTGAAGGTTGTGAATTCTGGCCATAATGAAGACTTCCTTAACTTGGTTGTATTTTGGAAATGCTCTTCCAAAACATTCCACATATCTGTTGCACTTTCTAATCCTCTAAATATGAGGTAGAAGATAATCATTTACAACCATGTAAATGATGCTCCTAGCTTGAGCATCTTTCCTCATCCAGTTCTTCAAATCTGCAAGCTCTTCCCTAGTTGGAACACTAGGATCTTCAAACTTAGGAATTTCTTCCTCTTCTGTGATGAATTCCATCAAATCGTTTCTCATGAGGTGTGCCTCCATCCTCATGGACCAAGCTGGATAGTTCTCCCTATCTAGCTTATCAATCTGCAAGCTTTCTCCCATCTTTGATCTTCAGTGTCTGCAATTACTAAGATTTATGGTGATATAATGTACCTTTGATATGAAGCTTTAATCCTTCTTGATTCTTTGAACTCGTACTTTGTTCTTTTTTTTAGGTTTTCTTCCAAACTTTTAACTTATCTACCTTCAATTTGAAAAGACTTCAATGTCTACAACAGTCGAGACTTCCAATGCTCTTACTTTACTTCTATTGCACCTTCTGCTCTGATACCACTGTTGGAGACCTCTAAATCTCCAAAGGCTTGATCTATACTGATTTAAGAGCACGTCTATATCAGTTAAACATCAAAATTTACACAAATGTTACCTTAATTTACCAAATCATTCATGAACAGTTCTCTAAGTGAGAATTTTCCTTCTTCAAGAAGTCTGCTTCAGGTTTACACTTCATTACCTATACATATCTTCAAATTTCTTCAATCTAATGATGTACATACCTCCATGCTACCTTTATGCAATCCTATCAATCATTAGTCTTCCAAAAGAATCATCAAAACTTTAATTTGATAATTAAGATCAAAGATATATCAGAAACTGTCTTTCTGAACAAGCGACTTTGACATAGTCAACTTCTAAGGTTGATTTCTCAGAGCACAAGTCCCCTTTTGCTAAATGCTTTTAGCCATAGCTTCCTTACCTTCTAACTTAGATTTTGAATGCTCATTCATAAAAAACTTTACATTGTACACTGCGATCTAAGCAAAAGATTGACATGAAAAAATGTGCAACTCTAAGAGGTCTACCTGCAGACTTTACATATACATGTTCCTATTAATCATACTCACAGTATGAAAGGAACTAGAACATGAAACTTTGAACATATCTTGATTAGCTTCTAGATTAGATGTGTACAAAATAGTTCTTGATCCACATGATCACGCTGAGAGAAATCAGAGAAAGACTCAACGCTAACTCCTGAAGATGACTCTCTACACATCTATCTCATGGACACTTGGCTTCTAATGACTCTCTCACTTATTTCTTTACATCATTGACTTATATACATATGATTCTACACTCATCCTGCATCTATTACATATTTATTATCATCCTAAGGATCATCTATATCCATTTTACAAGAATTCTCAACTAATAATGTACATATGTGTACAAGCTACACTTCTGAGATCTCTTCACTATCTCCAGTGACTTCTTTGACTTCATTTTGATCCTTGAATCGCTTCAAGCTCTTTATAATCATCAATTTGGGATCACTTTGTTCCAACATAAAGCGTTCTGCAATGTTCTCCTGCATGGGCATATACAAGCTGATCTCCCCAATACAGAACCTCTTCCTGACATAATGGTAATGCACCTCAGTGTGCTTAGTGCGAGCATGGAACACAGGGTTCCCTGCAACTACCAATGCGCTCTGACTGTCACTGAATATGGTGGTGGCAGAAGATTGACCAACACCCAAATCATCCATAAGGCATCTGAGCCACACACACTCAACACGCACTGTGAAAGCTCCCCTATACTCAGCCTCCCAACTGGAAGTGGCCACAATAGGCTGCTTCCTGCTCAACCAAGATATACATGAGTTATCAAGCATGAAGCAAAAACCACTGGTGGACACACGGGTGTCATAGAAACCAGCCCAATCATAGTCAGAAAAAGCATGCAAATCTAGCGGTAGTGATCCCCCCTTGGGAGAAAACAATACAAGTAGTCGGGTATCACTCAAGTAGCGAAAGATGCACTTAACCACCTACCAATGCTTGACACCTGGCAATGCATAAACCTACTCGTTTGTGAGACAACAAACGGAATATATAGCCGAGTAATGCATAAGTAAATCAAGTATCCAATAGCGTGTTGATAGAGAATATCATCAAATGCATCTCCAGCATCATGAAGACTCAATCGTAAACCTATCTCCATAGGAGTGGTGATAGACTTACAATCTTCAAGGACAAAATAATACAATAATGTGTCAATATATTTTGTTTGACACAAAGCCATTCCACCATCACTTGCATAAACTGAATGCCCAAATAGTGATGCAAATTCCCCAAATAAGACATCTCAAATGAGGCATGCAAATCAGCCTTAAAATCAGTAATATGCATGTCATAAGGACAAATGAGCAGCATGTCATCAACATATACCACAATGATCATAAGCACATCATTAGCACGCTTAATATATAAGGTGCTTTGAGTTGGATTGTTCTCAAAACCATGTGCAATCAGATTGGCATATATCTTTTCATACCAAGCACGTGGTGCTTGCTTTAAACCATATAATGTGTTCTTTAACTTGCACACTTGGTTTCATGCCCTTTCTACACAAAGCCATGTGGCTAAAAAACATACATTTCTTCATGCAAGTCACCATTCAGAAATGTTGTTTTAATGTCCAACTGATGTACATTCCAACCATGATGAGCTACAAGTGCAGAGATGCTATGAACGGTAGTCATTTGGCAAGTAGGAGCAAAGGTTTCATCAAAATCAATGCCTCTTTCATCTAAATACCCCGTTGCAAGAAGCCTAGCTTTATACCTATCAACTATTCCATCAGATTTACGCTTCAGCTTGTATACCCACTTAGTGCCAATGGCCTTCTTGCCAAGAGGAAAGTCACATAAAGACCAAGTACCATTCTTCATTATAGCATCATATTCAGATTGCATAACAACCATCCAATTTTCTGAATTTTGTGCTTCTTCAAATGAAATAGGCTCATTCTCATCACAAAGACTAGACGCAACCATAGCATAGCAATCTGATGCAAAAGAGGCACTATGAGATCCTAATCAAGTATGATATGATAGAGATGCATCTAATTTGCTCTCATCAACAAGTGCATCATGTAAATCTGCATCATAAATGGAATGATCTGCATCATCACATGAAACTTGCAAAGGTAGAGAAGTTGCCTCATTAGGACCAGCACTAGATTGTCCACCTGTAAAAAGAGGCAACAAAGTATCATACATGTCTTTGGAGCTAATAGATGTCTCCCTAGTACATGAAAGCAATGGTTGAATAGCATCTTCCACAAAAACATCATGACTAACTAGAATGTGTTTAGTATGTGGACGATATAGATGATAGCCTTTACTTTCAGAATGGTACCCAACAAAAGTACATTTTACTGCTTTATCATCCAATTTTTTGCGATGTTGTTCAGGCACTAATGCATATGCTAGACAACCAAAAATGCACAGATGAGCAACAGATGGCTTGCAACCATGCCAAGCCTCATATGGAGTGATAGACTGCGGCACTTTAGTGGGACACCTGTCAAGTACATATGTTACACACATGACAACCTCAAGCCAAAAACTATGTGGTAAAGCTTGACTCTTGACCATACATCTTGCCATCTTCGTGAGTGACATGTTCTTTCGTTCAACATCTGCATTCTATTGAGGTGTATATGGCACTCTACACTGATGTTTTATCCCACCTTCAACTAGAAATGCATTAAAGTCAGAAGAGATATATTCCCACCTCGATGAGAATGGAGGGTGCCCATTTTACATGCTGATAGATTTTCAGCCAAAACCGCGAACTGTTTGAAGCACATAAACACTTCAGACTTTGCCATCAATGGATATACCCATGCATGCCTGGAAAAATCATCGATGAAAGTCACAAAGTAAAGATAGTTTCCTAAAGAAGGTGTCTCCAAAGGACCACAGACATCGCTGATTACAAGTTGCAATTTTTTAGTAGCCCGAACTAAACCATCTTTTAGAAAGGAAGAATGCTGCATTTTGCCCAAAATACAGCCTTCACATACATGTTTACGGGGTGCCTCAAGTTTGGGCAAAGAGGACACCATTTCAGCTTTCTGCAGGTGTAGCAAACTAGCAAAATTCAGATGACCCAAGCGTGCATGCCAAAGCTTTGCATCTGACATAGCCTACGAATCATGTATTGCACATGCCAAATCATTTATAGATCTTTCATAGTCTATGAGCTTATACAACCCACGACATAAAATGCCAGAAGTAATAATGATGTCCCCATTTGATAAATCATGAACTTCACATCTCTCATCAACAAATGTCACAACCAAATCAAACCTAGCGAATGCAAAAACTGATAACAGATTTTTCTTGGTTCCTAGCACAAAGAAAGCATCTAACAAAGTGAAAAAACTAGCATCAACAATAGTCAAAATGATCTTACCAACTCCCATGATAGGATAGGAGGAGTTGTTGGCACATGTAATAGTATTCCCTATAGGGGTAGGCTTGAGTGAAGAGAAGAAACTGTGCTACGAGGTAATATGTTTGGTCGCCCCACTATCAAAGTACTAACCATGTGAGTCTACTACAACCATGCACTACTCATGAGAACATGGGTCAAAATGGCAAAACCATTCAGAATGGTCTGCAAAAGTGAGCTATCTGGTACAACTTCATCAACAGAAATCAACTGTTCTTTCAAATCCATGATCTTTGTGAGAAAAATGTCCATAGAATCACCTTCATTCATGTGCTCACTCTCGAATTGTTTTCGAAGGTAAGCAACACAAGCCTCATTCCTAGCCTGGTACAATGTGGTAGGTGTATCCCAAGCATCCTTAGTTGTTTTGCAAGAGTGAATGTGAGCAATAATGGCATGTTTGACAGACAAAGCTATCAATGCATGTGCTTGAGCATCTCTGCCATCCCAATGAATTTGCTCTATAGTAGGTGCAACAGAAAGAGCAACACAAACAGGAATCTATAGAATATCATCGACACCATCTCCATTAGCTCCAACACCTATATTTGCAGTACCTCTATTTGAGGGTGTAACAGGACGTCTTTCAACACCCTGCACAATATTCCATAGTCCTTTTGCAACCAATACATGATGCATCATACAAACCCACAATGGGTAATTCGTACCATCCAACTTATCCTCAACAGCCAAGATAGGAAAATACCTTGATGTAGAAATGACTCTATCTAAAAAAATTGAACAGAACTACCCCAACGAGTTCTGCTGGACATGTTGCAGAATTCAAGATGCTTATACTGGTGAACCAAAATCGGTATATATCTTTGGCACAAAAAGACAAAATAGCCTGCACAAGCACTACGATAGTGCATTTGGAAGCCAAAATGAACTCACATCGTGATTTTTGCACCACAAAGCAAAATGGATTTGATCTTTGAAACACCGTAAGTAGGCTTATCGAATTTCGTGCAATTCTGAGATCGCAACCAGAGAGGTGTAGACAATGCCCTAGATGAAGCGGCGACCTACTTTGATACCAATTTTTGGAGATAGATATTTGCGGAAGCAGGCAAACAGTACAAAGAAGAAGAAGAAGCTTGGGGCACAACACACAATACTGAATGTATTACCACTAGAATGTACTATTGGTGCAATTATGCCCAGGCCTACATACTTGATATACTCACACAAGCTTGATGTAATCGCATGTCACTTGAAAAGTCTCATATGTACAACCTCTTGTAACTTTGAGTATAATTACTCTTAGCAAAAGTAAAGCAAACCCACGAGGAGTTACGAAGCATCAAACTCCTATCATTTGGTAGCTAAAATCAAGGGAGAATCAATCCAATACTTTAGGATGACTTTTGGGTGGAGATTTGAATTCAAATTCAAATACTTGGCTCCAACAAAAAGCTATAAAAACTAGACGAAAAGATCTTGCATGTATCTCGAGGTTCTAAGATCATTCCTTTGTACCTTCATTATGAAAAGAAGCTCATACCATAGATCTCTCATCCTACACTCATAGAGAAATGTCTTATTGCCAATGATCTTGTATTTTACATGAGTTAATCTATACATGTTCATTACTCTCTACTCTCATATCGTGTCACACTCTATCAAGACAGTGACCTTGTCTTAGCTGCTTCTCACTATCTATTGCATGATTCATACTATCTGCTATGACCCTACAAGGTTCATTCAATTTGGTTCTCAAATTGTTAGATATCTTTTGATTAGTGCTCAGTGGTTTATGACTGTGTAAACCCCTAAAAGTCGAGAGGATTGCCTTACTTGCTAAAGATAATTCTTTGCATATACTTTATCATTTTAGATGATTCCAATCATGAATGGTAGCTTATTAAGCTAATTTAAGTTCTCCAAAAGGAATTTTGCTAATTTCTAATATACATAGAGAATTGAGTAAAATACTGAGCAGGTATCTCAACTAAAATAGCAATTTTTGTGCATTGATTCATATGCTTACCTATCTATTTTGATCTTATCATTTTTTCATCATCTTCCAAGCAACATATATGACCATTTATGCTTATTATTTAGCTAAGGAGGCCCACAACACTCTCGAGCCATTACTTATAGCAGGTGTGAAGAAGGTTTTAGCTACACCAATGTATCTCTTGTGATTATCCACCATCTCCTCCAATAGTGGTATTAGAGCAAGTTCAACCAAGATGGGAGATGGTTTTCCATCCTTCATTCACCAATTGCAAAGGGAAAACTATTTAGCATGATCCCTAAGGATGCAAGCATATCTCCAAGGAAGAAGCTTGTATGGATACATCTTAGGAGATGAAGACATGCCGAACTTCTGGAGCAAGAATCAACCAACAAGGGAAGACCAAGAGAGGTTAACCACACGGTGTGCAAAGGATACACTTGCAAGGTCATATTTACTAAAATAAATCTCTGATTTCTTGTTATCTTGTATTAGAAACTGTAAAACCTCCCAAGAGACTTGGTAAGTGCTTTCATCATACTTCTCCTTCAACACAAGAGCAAGGAAGAATCAGTTGTGGATGGAATTCACAACTCTCAAGAAGCAATCAAAGCAAGGAGTGGCCGACTATGTAACCAAAATGAAGGATGTTGCAGACCAACTTGCAAGCATTGGAGAGGAGATACAAGAAGAGCACATAGTGAGGCACATCATCAATGGGATTAAAGCTTATGAGAAGTGGGAATCCTTGACCAGTGCAATGGATCTCTACATGGATATGCAGATACTTAATTTCAACAGCTTGATGGGACAACTCTTCACCCATGAAGCAAAGCTCAAAAGAAATGGTGACAATTAAAGAGGTAACCAATCTTTTGCCCTTTATATAGATAAGAATAAAGCTAAGGATAAAGGTAAAAGTAAGAAACAAGATGAAGAGGCTAGTACCTCTCAAGCCAATTATGGAGGAAGAGGAAAAGGTGCTAGAGGTAGGGGCAGAGGAGGTAAGCAAGGTAGGGGGAGACCCTACAACAACTCATCATGCAACATATGTGGTATCAACAACCATACTACTGAATAATGCTACAAAAATTCAAGGAACCAAAGGGGAAGAGGTTTCCATAGAGGAGGTTATGGTCAAACAAGAGGCAGGTAAAACAATGATGGAGGCAACTACAACCACAACTACAATAAAGGCTACAACAACAAAAACTATCAAGGAGGCTTTAGAGGAAGAAGGGACTTCAATAACTACACTGAAGATCAAGAGGATTCATTGCTCATTATGAACATGACATCCAAGCAAGGTAAAGATGATGAGCATCTCTTTTAAATTGACTCAAGTTTTTCAAATCATGTGGTAGGGAATGTAGCACTCTTATCTGATCTAGACAAACCAAAGGGAAATCATGAGGTACAAAGAGGTGATGACACCAAGCATTCACTCAAGCAAATTGGAAATGTTGAGCAAAGTTCTATATGTGCCTACCATAACCAAAAATTTAATTAGTGTTGGGCAGATAGTAGAGAAAGGTCTACAAGTTAGGTTCACAAAGTATGGAGCATATGTGGAAGTCCTCCAACAAGGATTCAAAAGAATAGCCAAAGGTGAGAAGTCAGGTAGATTGTTTACTTTTGAAATTGAAGACACAAAGAACAAAGCACTATTCAGTTATAGAAAGCAAAGCCTAACTGAGTTGGAAATATGGCACAAGAGGCTAGGGCACATTGGAGAGAGAACTATGAAGCAAATTTGCAGGGATCAAAGTGTGCTTAGGATTCATAATGTGACCAAGCAGCATATGATCTACAAATGTGGAGCTTGACAATTTGGCAAAGCTCATAGGCAACCATTCAACAGGAAAGGATACATCCATGAAGAGTATTTAGAGCTTGTACACATTGATGTGTGGGGTCTTAGCAAAGATCCATCCATCTCAGGACCAAGGTGCTATGTCTCTTTTATTGATGATTATAGTAGGTGGACAGTTCTCTATTTTATGAACCATAAGGATGAGGTGCTTACATGTTTCAAGAAATATTTGGCATTAGTGGAAAACCAAATACGAAGAAGCTTGAAGAGAATCACGTATGATGGAGGTGGTGAGTACTTTTCACATGAGTTTGATTTATTCCTATAGGATAGAGGCATAAAAAGGGAAGTAACAACTAGGTATACTCCTAAATTGAATGAAGTGGCAGAGAGAAGGAACATGTTAATTATTCAGGCAGCTAGCTCTATGTTAAATGAAAAAAAAATACCTAGTTATTTGTGGGTAGAGGCTCTTTCTATAGCTACCTATTTGGTTAACAGGCTTCCATCCAAGTCATTGGATGATATGACACCATATGAAGCTTGGAATGGCAAGAGACCCTCATTGGACCATTACAAGATGCTTAGGTGCATTGTCTATGCACACATCCCATCACAAATCAGAGTGAAACTTGACCCTAAGGATGAGAAGTGCATATTGAATGGGTATGATCAAAATCAAAAGGGCTATAGACTTTATAATCCCACTAACAAGCTAAGAAAAGAACTCTATGGTCTCAAGCAAGCTCTTAGAGCTTGGAACCATAGACTTGTCACCTATTTGCATGTAGGTTCAAAGCTCATATCATGGTCATCCAAAAAGCAACCAATTGTGGCCTTATCTTCCACAGAAGTAGAATATAGAGGTTTGGCTAATGGAACTCAGGAAGTTATGTGGCTTAAGCAATTGTATGCAGATTTGGAGATACATTCCTATACTCCAAATATATCTGGAGATAATACAAGCTCACTTCATTTGGCTGATAATCCTATGTACCATGCTAGGACTAAGCACATTGAAGTGCATTATCATTATGTTAGAGAGAAATTGCTAAGTAAATACATTTAGCTAGCATATGTGTCAACTCATTTGCAATGTGCAGATTTACTTACTAAAGCATTGAATGGAACAAAGTTGAACAAGTTCAAATTGATGATTACACTACAAGAGATCAAGGAGAAATGAAGATCAAGCATGTTAGGCTTGAGGGGGAGCTGTTGGTGCAATTAAGCCCAAGCCTACATACTTGATATACTAACACAAGCTTGATGTAATAGCATGTCACTTGAAAAGTCTCATACGTACAACCTCTTGTAACTTTGAGTATAATTACTCTTAGTAAAAGTGAAGCAAACCCACGAGGAGTTAGGGAGCATCAAACTCGTATCATTTGGTAGCTAAAATCAAGGGAAAATCAATCATATACTTTAGGATGAACTTTAGGTGGAGATTTGAAATCAAATTCAAATAATTGGCTCCAACACAAAGCTATAAAAGATAGAGGAAAAGATCCCATGTGTATCTCGAGGTTCTGAGATCATTCCTTTGTACCTTCATTGTGAAGAGAAGCTCATACTATATCTCTATCATCCTACACTCGTTGAGCAATGTCGTATTGCCAATGATCTTGTAATTTTATATGAGTTAATCTATACATGCTCATTACTCTCTACTCTCATATCTCTATCACACTCTATCAAAACACTGACCTTGTCTTAGCTCCCTCGCACTATGTAGTGCATGATTTTGCATGATTTAAAGCGTGACTTATTCAGCATACTATCTACTATGATCCTACAAAGTTTCATTCAATTTGGCTCTCGAATTTGTTAGATATCTGGTGATTAGTGCTCAGTGGTCTGTGACTGTGTAAACCCGTAAAAGTCGGGAGGATTTCCTTACCTGCTAAAGATAATTCTCTGCATATAGTTTATCATTTTAGATGATTCCAGTCATGAATGGTAGGTTATTAAGCTAATTTAAGTTCTCCAAAAGGAATTTTGCTAATTGTTGATATACCAAGAGAATTGAGTAGAATACTGAGCAGGTGTTGTAACCAAATAGCAAGTTTTGTGCATTGATTCATATGCCTACCTATCTGTTTTGATCTTATTATTTGTGCATCATCTTCCAAGCAACATATACGATCATTTATGCTTATTAGCTAGCTACGGAGGCCCACAACACTCTCCAGCCATTACTTATAGCAGGTGTGATGCAGGTTTTAGCTATACCAACTCATCTCTTGTGATTATCCACCATCTCCTCCAACATTAATGCCCCGACGGTCCTAGAGTGTTCACACACATCACCACCTAAATATATCAACAATATAAGCATGATGGGAAAGAGAAAAGAATGGACATATGTTATTATTCTTTAAGAAGCAAAAATGGTATCCACTATACAATGCAAATGTTGTGCACATGGTTATGTAGAAAATGCAACCTATATAAAGGATCATCAACAATATAAGCATGATGGGAAAGAGAAAAGAATGGACATATGTTATTATTCTTTAAGAAGCAAAAATGGTATCCACTATACAATGCAAATGTTGTGCACATGGTTATGTAGAAAATGCAACCTATATAAAGGATCACCTTTTTAGTACAAGTTGTAATGTTGTAGGATGGCCTAATCTTAATAATGATATATGGGTGTATTTTGAAAATTATGCAAATACGTGTAGAACTCAAGTTATCACATCAAAGAGATTCAAAACAATGTATAACACATAGTACTTTGGAAGAGTTAGTAAAAGTGTGGAACAAAAACAAGTAGATATAAGAATGATGATGGACGAAGGTTGTGATATGCCAATTCAAGAATCACATACTTGGAGAATAATCAAGATGAGTGTAATCCAATTTCTCTAGACACTTCAAGAAAAAAATAGATGAGGCAAATCAAGTAGAATAGGTGGACCAAATAACATACCACCATGTATTTTTGGACAAAATAACATATCACCATGTATTTCTTGTATTAAACCAAAAGCATGATACATGTAGCTTTAGGAAAACGAGATATGCTTGAACTTGTAATCAAGAAAAATATCACCTTATAAATTTTATAACTAGGCCGCACCTTAAGTGGAGATTTTTTTCTATTACAAATGGTCCATGGGCTCTGTTTTTAAGCTTTTTCGCATGTTGTTTTAGTCTATACATAAAAACATACTCTCCTTTTTGTAAAACCTTATCCTTGAAATGCGTTTCATAGTAATCTTTCTACAATTTGTTTTTTGCGACGTAAATGCTTATTGTGGCTCTCAAACGAGTTTCTCATAATTGCCCTAGTAACTCCACATGGTTGGATAACTCGTGATCAATCCACTTGTATGTTTGTGTAAGTCTCAATGTGTGAATGAGAAATTATATAGGTAATATAGCATTTTGTCCATAGAAGAGATTGAATAGTGTCATTTTGACATCTCAAATGAGGCAAGCAAATTAGCCTTTAAATCAGCAATATGCTTCTCAAAAGGAGCAGTGAGGATCATCTCATCAACATAGAAAACAATGATTAGAAGCACATCATTTGCATGCTTAACATATAAGGTGCTCTCAGTTGGACTATTCTCAAAACATAATGTGCAATCAGGTAGGCACGTATTTTTTCATACCAAGCATAAGCTGATTGCTTCAAACCATGTAATGCCTTTTTCAACCTGCACACTTTGTTTTCATGCCCTTCTTGAACAAAACCATGGGGCTGAAAAACATACACTTCTTCATGAGAGTCACCATTCAAAAATATAGTTTTAATGTCCAACTAATGTACATTCCAACCATGATGAGCTGCAAATGCACGAATGCTACGAACAATAGTCATTTGACATGTAGGAGCAAAGGTCTCATCAAAATGAATGCCTATTTCTTGAGCATAACCCTTTCCAACAAGCCTAGCTGTATACCTGTCAACAGTTCCATCATATTCTATGCTTTAGCTTGTATACGAACTTAGTGCCAATGGCCTTCTTGCAAGGAGGCAAGTCACATAAAGACTAGGTACCAATTTTCATGATTGCATCATATTCTAATTGCATAACAGCCATCCAATTTTCTGAATTTTTGTGCTTCATCAAACAAGACATGCTCCTTCTCATCACAAAGACTAGAGGCATCCATAACATAGCAATCTAATGCAAAACAAGCACAATGAGAGGTTGAACGAGTATGATATGACAGAGGTGCATCTAATTTGCTATCACACAAAGTCTATAATAGCCATTTAGGCATAGTCTTTGCCTCCTCTAATAATAAGAGTTCTCTCATATCACATGAAACCTATAAAGGTTGATTAATTGCCTCATTTGGACCAGCACTAGACTCTCCACGTGTAAAAAGAGGCATCAATATCAAATGCATCTTTGGAGCTAGTTAATGTCTTCTTAGTACATGAAAGTAATGGTTGAATAGCATCTTGCACAAAAAACAACATCACGAATAACCAAAATGCATTTAATCTATGGATGATTTAGATGGTAACCTTTGCTTTCAGAATTGTGCCCAACAAAAATACATTTCACTACTTTATCATCCAAATTCGTGCATTGTTGTTTAGGCACTAATGCATATGCCAAACAACCAAAAACATGCAAGTGAGAAACATATGGCTTGCAACCATGCCAAGCCTCATATGGAGTGATAGATTGCAATGCTTTAGTGGGACACCTCTTAAGTACATATGTTGCACCCATAATAACCGCAAGCGAGAAACTACATTGTAAAGCCTGAATCTTGACCATACACTTCACCATCTCCATGCAGTTGTATGTTCTTTATTTTAGCGACTCCATTATGTTGAGGTGTATAGATCACTGTACACTGATGTTTTATCCCATGTTCAGCCATAAATGCATTAAAGTCAGAAGAAATATATTCCCCCTTGATCAAAATGGAGAGTGCCCATTTTACATGCTGATAGATTTTCCGTCAAAACCAAAAACTATTTGAAGCACATAAACACTTCAAACTTTGCTTTCACTGGATACACCTAGGATGCCTCGAGAAATCATGAATGAAAGTCATAAAGTAAAGGTAGTTCCCAAAAGAAGATGTTTGCATAGGACCACAAACCACTATGAACAAGTCATAGTTTCTAAGTAGCCGTGCCTCAAGTTTGGGCAAAGAGGACACCATTTCAGAATTTTGCAGGCATAGCAAAGTAGCAAAATTAAGATGACCAAAGCATGCATGCCAAATCTTTGCATCTCTCATAGCCTGAGAATCTTGAACTGCACATGCTAAAACATTCCTAGATTTTGCATAATCTATGAGATTATACATCCTACAACATAAGATGACAGAAGCAATAATGATGTTGCCATTTGATAGATCATGAACTGTACATTTGTCATCAACAAATTTCACAACCAAGCCAATCTTGGCCAATGCTGAAATGGATAATAGATTTTGCTTTGTCCCTAGCACAAATAAAGCATCTAACAATGTAAAAGAACTACCATAAGCACTATTTAGAATGATCTTACCAACTCCCACAATAGGATAAGAGGAGTTGTTGGTGCATGTCACACTGTTCCCTGTAGGGACAGGCTCAAGTGAAGTGAAGAAACTCCATTGTGAGGTAATATGTTTGGTCCCCAGTATCAAAGTACCAAACATCTGAGTCTACTACAAACATACATTGTTCATGAGAAGATGGTTTATAAGTGTAAATAAGAGTAAATGCCCATTCTTCATTTTGCACAAGATTAACAGAATCTGGATTGGGCATAGAGGCCTCTACAACAACCATTCTAGCCTAACAAACTCTGTTTTTTTGTTTTCTTCTCATCTTTGTCATCCTTCTTTGAAATTTTTTGCTTACTAGTAGAAGAGTTGCTTCAAGTTTTTCCCAATCTATGGGTTGAGGTTCGTCTGGTGGTGGAAGTCAATAGTGTGTGGAGTACACTAGTTGTTCACAGGCAAATAATTGGAGTAGGTGCGTGGGCCTGATTATGAACACCTCTGAATGGTACTCCCAAAAGCGGGTAGTAAACATCTCTTCAAATGTCATTTTATAGCATGCTAGTAAATAGTTGACTCGAGAGTGCCACGCATAACACACCCAGAGCGATGGTGTCATGCTCATATTATACACTAAATCCTGATTACCATGCTCGAATCTCAGGGTGTTAACATGTGATGCTTTGACACGACGGAAGATTTTAAAAGCATTTTGCATCATGTTAAATACTTTGACAGTCATATGCACGACAACATCATCCATGCGGTGTAATCAGGGGAGCTAGTCGCAAATCGTTGCCATCATGTATCCGACTATGGGTGGTCTGGGGGGTGGAGTGGAATAGGGGTAATTAAGCCAGTCCTGGCACTGCTTATTATTCTGCACTTTGATTGCAAAGGCCTTCCAGGAGCAACGTCTTGGGATCGGTCCCCAACATGGGTTATACTTCAAATGCAGTGGTGCCTTTACCCATGTGCTCATCATTTCTGGATATTGCTGTAGTAATTCCTGGTGCCAAGTTGGTTGAAAGATTTCACCGCTCTTTGCATCCGATGGCAAGTCATCAGACTCAAACTAAGTTGCATGTGAGGGTTTCTTGCTTGTCTCCTTTTCGATCACTGATTGATATTCTACCATTAGCATGAAATACGGCTTATGTTGAAGTTCATGGCTAGATATCTAGTTGCAAGGGGCCAAGTGGGCAAAGTAAGGTGATTGTAAAATCCGTTCCTCTATCATAGTCATGTGCTAAGTGGGTCTGTCCAAGTTTTTCTATGTTCTTCATCCATGCAGGGGTAGGGAGTTCAAAGGTGGTCTAGCCTTCAGTCGTGACACATCCACCTGGGATGGGTTGTGGTTCATAGGCTTCTTCATACATTTCCTCCACCGAGATAGACACAGTTTCTTCCTCAATTGGGAGTTTAGGTGGGGAATCAGGCTTGGGGGTTCAGAAAAGGCAGTAATTTGTGCTTGAAGAGTAAATAGCTGAGCATGTAAAGCATTGAGTTCATCTATGATCTCTAGAGGTGTGGCCTCAGGAGCTGGTGGTGCTTGCTGTGCAGGTGTTTGCAATTGTAGCATTTTATGGTCTTCTTTGAGCTTCTGATATGCCTCATACATACTGTCATAATCTTCTAGTAGTCTGACATGGTCTTCCAATAATATGTTCATAGATTCAAAGGGGACGGCCTTAAAGCGGCTTGGACTCAGAGGTTCATCTGGTTGATCTAAAGCGGCTTCGAGGTTTTCTCCGTTCTGTTCTTGCAAGCATTGACTCTCTTCTTTGGCCGCCGCGAGGTGGTGTCTTAGTAGTCCAGTGTTTTGAGTGAGTGTTGCATTTCGAATGGTTTGAGCCCTTAACAAGTTGTCGATATCCGTAATGGCTTCCTTTGTCTTTAGTTCACTTTTGTAGCTCAATGATGAGTAGGACCTGCTTTAATTTCAATCGGGGAAGACATGAGGATGGTATGAAGACCTCGAACAAGTGATGGCACAAGTGTGTGAGTGAGAAGCACACAAGCATGCACACACATACACACACACACACAAGGCAAGAACAAAGAGAGAGACAATGGAGTAACTTCTATTGCAAAAGAGTTCTCATACAAGTTCAAATCCACTACAAGATAACCTCAAAAATGAGCTCTCTAGCTCTTTTTATATTTTTTGACTAGCTTTGGTCATTTCCAGACCTAGTGTTCGGCCTAGTTTAAAATTAGGTTCTAAGGCTATTTTGGAGGCTCAAACGAGCTCTAAAAATTATGAAAATTGGTGCATAAATACTACTAATACTCCTCAAGCTCGAGGACTCCTTGTCTTGCACAATATGGAGTAGGAATAATAAAAAATGGTATTTACAATGATGTGAAGTGACTAAGATCACTATTTGGAAATATTGTTTCATGGAAAAAGTATGGGGCCTAATTGCCAGATCTGCATTGACTACTTTGCCTGCTTGTTCCTTGCTCTGGCTCCCATCTTTGGCTTCCTTGTCTTGTGGGTCCTTGGGTGCCCTGGCTGCTACCAACACCCCCCCTCTCTCGCATCTGGCGTTTCTGACAGACCCTTGTTTGGCTGAGCATTTGACAGAGTATCCAATCACATCTGAAGCTAGGTGATGTTCTTCTAGCCGTAACCCCCGTGCTAAGTCTGTTAATAAAGCATCCTAGTCTCCTGGCCCTGGAACGTCCGGATGTGGCAACCGCAATTGCTTGGAGTGTAAGGTCCTCTCCACAACGAAAAGTTGGAGGAGAGTGGTATTCCCAGAACCCTGTGACGAACATATCCTTGAAAGTTTGTTTGTAGCATGTTGGGAGGTAGTTTATTCTTGCGTGATAGGCATATATTACATTAAATGAGGGGGTTGTGCACATTTCATACAGTCTAGGTTGCCTGTGGTGAAGCCGACTCCTGAGAAATGTGGGTCTTTAATGTTTTTGAAAGTTTGAATGTGACCAACATTAATTAAAAGATCTTCATACACATTTGTGCCATCACATCAGGGGTGTTCCGTAGTCTAATACTCCAGTGACGAATGGTGGAAATCATATATGCAACCGTGCTCTATCCTTGTGGAGGTGCTAGATACACATAATTCAACCATTTTGCACAGCCTTTGACGTTCTTCAGAGCGATGGAAAACTCGGGCCATGTGCGTCTCCGGAGGACTGGAACGTAACATGGATTGTACTTGATAAATAGTGGCATGTTATTCCATGTACGAACCATTTTTGGATAGGTTTCAAGAAGACAAATCCTCCAGGTGGGTTGGAAGGTTGATCCTTGTTTAGTACGTTCAGCTAGATCGTTGGGACCAAATTGAGTGGCGAAAGTCGAGGCTTTGCCACATCTTCGTTGAATCTCCGCATTGTAATCGGCTAGGAGCACACAGTAAGGCACGTATTGAGAATCGTTTGTTCCTATCCAGCAATGATGTGACATGTGTCAGAAGTACTCAGAGTTTATAATAATGTCCTCCAGTTTAGACATTGATTGAATTTGTACTGTGACATAATCATCATGGGTTTTGGCTGTCTTTTCGAGTTTCTAAAGCCATTCGGGTGCTTTGACTTCAAGGGTGTCCATTCCTTCCGATGTTTGCTAGCCACCCGGCATAGGCATAGGAACATAGGTTTTCTCATATGATTCATCGACTTCGATGGGCACCAGTTCTTCTGCTTCTGGTTCGATGATTGGGGAGGGTTGTCTTTCATACTGAAGTAGCTTCCTTTGCAATTCTTTGACCTGCTCTTTTAGTGCCTTTACCTCCTCCGAAGTCGATGCCGACTCTATGACCTTGGGTTGTTCTTCTTGCTCCCTTAGCTGTTGGCACAATGTATCTCGTTCTTTTTCCATATCATCATGTGCCTCCAGAAGATCGGCATAACTTTCAAGCATGGTCTTCATAGTCTCTGAAGGGACAGCTTTGAACCTTTCTAGGTCGATCTCCTGGGGGGAGCTTTCCATTGCTGCCTCTAGATTCTCTTCATTCTGCTTTTGAAGTCACCGGTTTTCTTCGAGGGCAGTGGCCATGTGTTTTCTAAGTAAGGTCAGATTACGCTAGACTTTAAGTCAAATTTGTAGAGTTTGAGTAAAGCTTCGAGTTTTTTGACATCTAATGATTCTGATGGTTGAGGAGTCTCTAGGAGGGTCTAATGGGCTTGTTCAAGTGTGGTGTAGCATTGGTTGTCCGTATTTTTGCTTCCATCATCGTAAGCCGATGCTGTAAGTGTTGGTGGTTCATCATCATATTGCAGTGTCGATCATCCAAAGTTTGATATTCGCTCTACAGATTTTATATACATTGATGTAATGTGGAAAAAAGATTATTTACATTAAGGGATGCTGGAAAAGTGAACGATGCAGGGGGAATGGGGAGGGGGAAAGGGAGTGTGAATGAAGTGCAGACATGAGGTGATGTGGAGGGAGGGGGTATAGGAGACTCGCGGAGTGTGGGGGAGGGGGGGTGGTGACATTTCCATACTCTCAAAAGAATGGGTGACCGTGTAAATGGGAATAATGGGTGCGGTGGATGTGGTGTCGATGAACAGGGCCCCTCCAAGTTGGGTACTAGAGGCGAGTAGGAGAGTGGTGTCGTGGTGGTGGAGATTAGGAGAGTGGTGTTGTGGGGATAAGTGAAGCGTGTAGTGAGAGGTGAGGGGGGTGGTGATGCCTGTGCTTCGTGGTGTACCTCTGCTTGTGTAGTGTCAGTGGTTGCCAATACATTAATTTGAATTGGTTTCCCAGCTCGAATGGGGCGAGTGGGTACTCGGTGTTCAAAGAAATGAATGTAAGCAAGAGCCAAACGAATGGCTTCATCCAGGCCAAGCGCATCCGCATGAAGATTTCAAGGACTCAATAAATTATTCATCTACCCCTTCTTCTCCTAACATTTGGCTTATTAGCATCTTCCGTGTTTCTAGTGGCAGCTTGTGATGTTCATGAAGGCTTTTCATAGTCTCATACAATCTTTTTATCTGTGCCGTATAGGCAGGGGCACTTGCTATCTTTGAGGTTTTTTCTTGCTCTTCGTCCGAGTCCTTGTCGTCGGTCTCTTCTTCTTCGTCGTTCACCTCTACTACTTCCGGTTGAGTGGGGACTAGCTGCACTGTAGTCGTTTGCAGTTCACGGGCCTGGGTATCTTTAGTCTCAAGACTTGCTTCATTGATCATCCGTGCAACTTCCTTATATGTTAAATCATCCAAGGTGTAGCCCTAGGGAAACTCCAAGTCAGAGGGAATTGGAGGGAAAACTAGGTTTAGCCCTTCTGTACCTTACCTGGGTAAGCGGATTGTAAATGGCCGGATGCATCTTATTTGAGGTGGGGTGATGTTTGGCATGAGTGTAGCACCCCTTGCTTGGGCACACAGAATTTGCACTGCTCCTCTCATCTTCTTGGATGGTGGGCCCGTTGTTGATGCCCTTCTCCAGAATTCTTGAGCTCTTGTCCACAGCAATGCCCTCTAGATGGGCACATCATAAGCTAGGCACCAGTAGATAATTCATGTAAGTGCGCAACATCCATGAAGTACATTCTTATTTTTCTTGTTCCAGCACTGATGTGCTAAGTGGATCTGATCAATGATCTAGTGGGGTAGGTTGAGAGTGAGATTCTCTGTTTCTGCTAGATACAAGCTAAACCAGATTCTTTTAGGTGGCATGGTGAAGCGTTCTTGAGCTGGGAAGGCGAAGTGCTGCATGATCGTGCATAAGTGGAGAGCGATGGTTGCTAGCATGGCCACCATGTCTTTCAGTTTATTAAGATCCTTATGCTTCATCCTTCTTGGAATCATATTTTCTTTTTCTGTAGGAATGTGCATTCCTTTCATGTCCAATGCCTCTCATACTAGGTTGATGGTGAGTCTGAACCTCTTGAGCTCATGTCCTGGTGTTAGTGAGGGGAGTACGAAGGTGCTATCTCGTCCTTTGACTCGGCTAGGGGTTATCGTGTTGATAAGGTAGGAACAACGTAAGAAATCAGGTTTTGGTAACAATTCTCGAAAATAGTTCTCCAATCCAGCCTTGGTCCACACTGATCTCATTAATTCCGCATTTTGATATTCTTCAAACTCATGGGTAAAGAAGTGGTATCTTCCCCACTTGCCATTAAATTCAAGTTCGGCCTCCCAAAAGTATGTGCCTTCTCCGAGAGGACCTGCGACATTGCTGAACCAATGTGCATGCTTACCAACTTGTGAGGTATGCCCCTGCGGAGGGTCCTGAATCGGGATCACGAGCACTACCCTGAGTTCTTGGGGTCTCTCACTTAATTTGGTCTTGAGGGGAAGATTTTCAATGTCCACTATCCCCGCTTGGGACCTGGTTCTTGTTGCTTTTGCCATGTTACTTCTTGTTTGCTGGTTCTACGAGAATATAGAAGCATGTGTTAACATTGTAATGGACAAGATAGAACAATTTTTTTTCCCCATTACAACATTAACATGAGGTCAGTGATAGCTTAGTATGTCAGTGAGTGCTCGATGATTGTGTGTGTAGTTAGTGAACGAATAGTCCTATGAGCTAAAAGATGCAGTGTGAGGATGATGCAGTTAGTAGGTGGAGATGAATTTACAATTTAGGGTTGGGGGGTTTATTACAAGCTTTTGGTCGCCAAATGTAATGCATGGTTTAACAATGGGATCATTGATGGGCTATGGGAGACTTTATAAAAGTGACTACTTGAAAATGGGGCTTTTTAGGGACCCATTTACAAGTGGTCCGGTTAGTGTCGGTTGGAGCATGTGTAATTATGTGTGAATGGAGCTTGGTCTTGTGAAGCTTAAGGGTAGCCACTTGAGCCCTCAAGCAAGCCTTCCGCACCCAGATGTGTCTTGATTGTGGGTTGACCTTCATCGACTGCTTAGGTACCCAGATGACTGTTACTTTCTTGGGCAAATCCTTGAAAGATTTCTTATTAGGGTCCTATCGTGGGTTACTAGCATGACGTTTAGTGAGAGGCTTTAACTTGGTCGCATCCGGATGCTGGCCTTTCCATACGCATATTTGTTTTGTTGGTGGAGACGTCGTGCTTTGTAATCTCCTTTGGCTTTGAGCATAGGTCGCCTGCATCCTCTGTATTCCGTACTCCTTCGGTTGCCACGTCTTGGCCGCTTTTGGAAAAGAAGTGAGTTCCATCGTATCTTTCACTTCATGGTTGAAAACATCATCTCTCTGCATCACCGAGTTTTGGACAAGAACAACATGTTTATCTTCATGTGTACTCCTGGAATGACCAAGAGTTGGTGCCTTTCCTAGTTCCTTGAGTGCTTCATTTTCTAACTCAATTGTAACGCGATTCTGATTTACCCAGACCTCAAGAAGTCCAATTCTTAGGTTTAGGTTGACTGCATGATCATAGATCTAGTCTTGACCCAAGACAAGAGGCTCAGTGAGGTCCTCGTCTTGACACACTAGCACGTTAACTTTCATAAGAACATCTTGGATGTAGAGGGGAAGTTCCACCTCGCCCATGCAAGAGGTTTCCACGCCTCCCATTCCTATGAGATATGCTTCTAGAGGATTGACACTTAAGTTCAATTCTTGACAGTAAGAGTGTTTAACAGCACTAGTGGCTGCATCTAATTCAATCAGGGCCCTTACAGTTCTTGCACTCTTTCCTTGTCCTATCTCTAAGGTTACAAAAGGGTGTCAGTCAATTATTCTATGGGAACTTACACCTGAGACTTCACACATAGCCATATGATATCCTGGATGATAGGGGGCAGATTTCTTGTGTATCACCAAGAACTCTTGAAGAAGATTTTCAATAACCTCATTCAAGAAGTGAGTGCCTCTATCACTTACTAGCTCGATAGGTAACTTGTATCTTGTGAACACATTCTCAAATAGGAAGTTAGTTGTCATTTGAGCATCGTTCTTCGTTGTTGTCTTTACTTCTACCCACTTGGTTAGATAGTTTGTGGCCACAATAATGTATTCAGCATGTGAACCCTTAGCTGGGGGATTAATAGGACCTACAAAGTCTATTCCCCACTTAGAGAATGCACATCCCCCCATCATAGGTTTCAAAGGCATCTCATCTTTGCGTATAGGATACTGAGTTTGCTGGCACACATCACATCTCCTCACATAGGTATGTGCATCCATGTGAAGTGTGGGCCACCAAAGACTTGCAAATAGTATTGCCTTGATCACCTCATCTAGACCAAAATGTCCTCCTGCTACACCTTGGTGAGGAGTTTCCAAGATCTTAAGATACTCACTCTCATGGACACATAATTTGAGGTAACCATCTTTGTCACTCTTGTATAACTTATCTCCAATGAGTGAGTAGTCTAGGGCTTCTTGTTCTAAACTTCTTTGCATAGCCAAAGTCATGTCTTGAGGGAATGTTTTCCTCCTTAGGAAGGTTACTAATGGTTCACTCCAATCTGGTATTAGAGACACTTGGTACAGTGTAGTGTGCTCCATAGGTGGTCTAGTATGACAGACTCGACATTCGTTACACAACTTATGGTTATCTGCTTCCATGGTCGGCCAATGCACTCCGAGTCTCCTTAGTGTCTATAGGGCTCTTTGCCTCAAGTCGTGTTGCTCTAATGCACCTACATGTGCTAATTGCAACCATTTAGTGTACTCATCCTCCTCCACACAAAAAGCTAATATCCCTTGATCTCTATGCTTGTACATACTCCCTGCCATGATGTGGTACTTTTGGGCTTTGACTACCTCCCTATCTTGAGTGTTTATTACTGGGTGGTTAGGCCCTTATGTCAATACTGACACTAGTGCCTTAGCCCACTCAGGTACAACTTCCAAATTAAACAAGTAAGCATCAAGAAGGTCATCTGCTACTCCTTGTGGGGCCTCTCGAGATGTGAGCCTAGAGAGATGGTCTGCTCTCAAATGTTTTTTGTCTTTCCTCACCACAACCTCAAAGTCACATTCCATTAGTAAGAGAAACCATCTTACTAATCTACGTGTGTTGCACAACTTTTTTACCAAATACAACAATGCTTGATGATCAGTAAAAAAACTAAATTTATTTGCAAGTAAATAATGTCTTAACTTTTTAACCGCTTATACCATGCCTAATCCTTCTCATTCGGTGGTCATATAGTTTCGTTCAACTACATTCAATTGTCTACTAGCATAGGCAATTGGAAGATCCATATTACCTTCGCTTGTAGGCTATGCTAGCACACATCCAATAGCATAATTCAATGCATCCATGTGAACATGAAAGGGCTTGGTCCAATCTAGTGTTGTCAAGATCGGTGCTAAACATAATCGCTGTTTAAGCTCATTGCAAGATTTCTCACATTTGTCCGTCCACTCAAAGTTAGTCAAAAGAGCATACAGAGGCTTTGCAATGATGGCATACATATGAATGAATCGGTGATAATAGCCACAATGCCCCATGAAAGCCTACACTTCCTTGACATTCTTTGGCCTAGGTAGTTGTGCGAGAGCTCTCACTTTCTCTTCGTCCGTAGATATGCCATTCTTTGACACTATGTGTCCTAGAATCTTGCCCTGCCTGACCATGAAAACACACTTTTCTGGGTTCAGATAGACTTGATATTCTCTACACTTGTTAAAGATTCGCTTGAGTTCAAGTATATGTATTTATCTAATGTTGGAATGAGCACAGAGATCATCAACATAGATCTCTAAATTCTTCCTCAGGAACTCTTTAAATACATGACACATCAGTATCTAAAAGGTAGGGGGTGCATTGGTAAGCCCAAATGGCATTACTCGAAAACCAAATATGCCCCACTCTGTGGAAAAAGTGATCTTATGCTGATCTTCTGGAGCAATGGCTACCTGATTCTAGCTAAAGAATCTATGAAGGAAGCTGTACACTTCCTTGCCCGCTACCCTTTCTAATAGATGCTCAGTGATAGGAAGCAGATAGTTATCTCGAATAGTGGTTGCATTAACTTTCTTCAAGTTAATGCATACACGTAGCTTTCCATTCTTCTTGGGCACCACTACAATGGGGGATACCCACTCAGTGTGCTCAATTTCATAGATGAATCTAGCTTCAACCAAGCAATCTATCTCTTCTTTGATCTTGGCAACATAATTATCATTATATGTGTATGGATTTTGTTTAGAGGGTTTGGCATTTGAGGTCATGGGGATAGTGTGTGAGCATATGTCAGGGTCTACACCTTTCAAATCCTTATAACTCCAAGTGAATATATCTCTGTATTCTCTTAGCAAGGTTATCAACTCATGCTCTTCTTCTTCCGTCAGGTCATGTCCTATGTAAGTGCGTCTCCCTTCTCCTTCTTCTATGGCTACAACTATTTTCTTGGTGGTTTCTTTGTTATCATAGGCCTCCCTTGATTGTGCCTCGCATTTAGGCATTCTTATCATGACTCTTCTATCGTCTATCTCATAATTTTTAAAATTCCTGGGATCTCAAACAAAGTTTCTTCCTCTTTTGGTGTGACTTCTCTCTTTTTCCTTTTCTTGCCTTCACTCTTGGTGGTCACTTGTGTGGTCAACCTTACATCATTTGTGAGCTCTTCATGTCTATGAGGATGAACTTCTACTTCATAGAAGTATTCTTTGTATGATGCAAAAGGTGAGTCCATAATTATTGACTCTAGATCGGAGTCACTAGCATCCTCGAATGCATCAGTGCTCGATTCACATTCTTCAAGAACCAAATCACACATGATTGGCTCTATTGTGAAGGCTGAAATTTCATAGCCATTCGCATCACAGTGGGGTGTCCATTGATCTTCATTGATGGCTACATCCATTGTTGCTAAATCTCCGCCCAACCATGAGGTTCGAATTCTTCATTAAGAAATATTATAGGTGCATAGGCTGGCTCTTGAATTGATCTATGGGTTTCCTTTGTAGCTACCTCTCTGGCTTTTTCTCTCTTCTCTTCTTCTACTACTACTTTACACATCCATAAGTGGGTGTCCTCATGCATCCATGAGGATCCTGATCCTATGGAATGCACAGACTCTGTATCATCTTTAGCTCTATGGATGGGATTCCATTGAATAGGCGGTACATCTCTATGAAAGTAATCCTTGAGATTAACTTTGGTCGTGACACCTAAGTGTTGCAAGTACAAAGAATTGGTTCCCCAATCTTGTACAACTTGCAATTGTCGCATAAATGGTCTTCCCAAAATCATCTCATAGGCCTGATTTTTGCTAAAGTCACATATAGCAAAAGTATGCTCAAACTCCACACCACATGTAGTGAGAGTTATTCCTTCTAGCAGTCCTAAAGGTCCCTTAATGTGACCGTCTACCATCTGCAACTTCATTCTCGTTGGCTTGAGTGCTAGCTTGCCCCAACGCTTCCATAGGGAAGTGGTAGCAATTGCAACTCATGCACTTGAGTCTAGAATTGCCTTGGTTGTGTATCCTTGATGGGTAATGGGAAGGTAGGTGTTTCCTTCTTCTCCTTCACTCATGTCTCCTATCTTATCCAAAGGTATTTCTGGCACCGTTCTATGCGAGCCTACTTAGGAAAGAGGTTTTGCTACTTCTGGCACTTGATTGGCTACATGTTTCAATAGCTATGGCCTAACCTTGAGTAGCTCTTCTAAAGTGAGGTTGCACTGCACTTTAGTGTTTTTCACCACCTCTGTGTTCCTAGGGATGATAGAGTCTTCGTTTCTTACCATGACCGTGGGTGCTTTCATGCAAGTAGACCTATCTTCCCATGGGCCTGTGAAATGGGGTAGCTCCTGTAGGGAATTGGACTCAAAGTCTAATCTCTCATGAGATTGGGCTCCTCCTCTCCATAAATAGAAGGAATGTCTTGTGGGAATTGATCATGCACGTCATCCACAAGTTCAATGGGAGGAGGGACTTTACCTTCTTTAGCCCATTTCTCTTCTTGAATCTCTCTCAGGAACTCTGGTGAATAATTATTCATAGAAGAAGAGGTGTCTGGTTCGGTGGAGTTAGGCACATAAGCTTCCTGGGGGGGAATGCTTATTCTTTCACTTGTCTTGTCTCTTCCTTGGGGGGTGACATCCTTGTCAGATCTTGCAATTATGCTCTCCAACCTCTCCAACATTCCATCAAAGTGCAACTGTGCCTTAGTTGAGCAAGACTAGTTGGAAAGGTGACTTGCTTCAAACATGGTCTGAGCCAATGCTACCATTTTAGCACAAAGCTTGGTTCTCTCTATCTCTAAATCAGCTCTAGGGTAACATTTGTCATGATCTGTCACATTTGGCCCTTCTTGGATTCTAGCCTGATATGCCTTGAGCATCATGTCTATGTCCTCAGGAGTGGGGTCAGCTAATACTGATCCTGCTCTAGGACGTGGTGGATTAGTTGGTGATAGGGATGAAGGTGGTGGTGGTATGTGAGAGTTTGTTCGAGAGGTGAGTTCAACAATTTTGGCTTTTGTTTCCCTTGTGCTTTCTTCCAATCCACTCATCTTCTTAGATCTTTTCATCCTTTCTAGACTATATTTCCAGGCTCTCTTCTGTTTCTTGGTTATGCTCTCAGTCTCACTAACCTCGGGTCCCTTTTCATGGTCGACACCTTGGTTCTACTGCAAAACCCGAGCTCTAGTAACCACTTGCACTAGTGTAGTGGAAGTTACACTTCCTGTAGAGTCTACTACTAACCCAACAACGTTGATAGGAGTGATTTTCGGCATGTTATTGGGGTTCTTAGGACAATCTTGCAAGAGATGCTCTTTTTCGCAACCTTGAAAAAAGCCTTGAATTGTCACCGATTGGGGTTGTGTAGGGGCAGGCATTGGGCAATCACGAATGAGGTGATCTGCGTGACATCTGTAGCATGGTCCTCTAGGAAATGGGGGTCTTACTTGCCTAGGTTGAGGTCTAGGGTTGGGATTTGTGTACATGACATTTGCATACTCTGGCTCCCCACTAGGTTCACTCGGGTCTTCATAATAGTATGACTCGTTATGCTCAGGCAACTACATGTAGTAAGCCTATGCACTATCAATGTGAGTAGAGACAAAACTATGATCACTAAGTTCACTTTCTGAAAGCAATGATGTTACTGGGACTATGGCTCTATTCAAATTCTCTTCTGCACCTGCGTACTTCAATGGAATCACATTGGCTAGAGCATAAGGTTACTGCACGAGAAGTGGTTGAGGCCTTTGTTGGGCTTGATATTGTGGTTGGTAGGGTTGTTGAGGTCTAGCATACTTCTGTGATGGGTACTAGTTCTCGTATCTTCCTTGTTGAGGGTATGGCTATGGATACATTTGCCTAACTGCTTGCTTATTGTATGGGCAATCTTGCACAGTGTGATTAGTGTATCTTCGTTCTATGGTGTTGTACTTGCTACTAGGATTCACTTGGGGTTGAGCCATAATGGGACATACATTTGCCATATGGTCACCTCCACAAGTATAGCATCTTTTCACTGGGGCAAACCTTGGTATTTGTTTGTTTGCGACACCTAATTTCTGAGCTACCTTCTCTGCGAGTTCCTCAATAGACGTGAATTGCCTAGAGGAGAGGTTGGTAGAGGTGTCTGAATCTTTGTAGATTTTTGAAAATTTTGGTTCCTCCCCTAGATTATCCTCTATGTCTATGCACATGCGTACACATTCTTCTATGGTTCTAGGGTCCTTCAAGTACACATATGATCTTAGTTTGATATTTAGCAGTCCATCCAAGAATAGAGCCACTTGTTTGGCTGGTGTGGGTAACTCAAGAACATGAGATCTCTCTAGGTATTGCCTAAACCTTCTTCCTACAAGTCTAACAGTCTCTTGAGGTGTCTGCTTGAAGTTGTGAATCAGTGAGGATGTACTATGCCATATGCCACTCTTAGAGAATTCGGTAATGAAAGCCTCTAGAAGTTGGTCTATGTTCCTGAATTGTCTCTCATGTAGTGGTTGAAACCATGTAAGGGATGTGTTCCTAAGGGTTAGACCAAAAGCATTGTACTGTGTGAATAGGTCCTCAACTTGTTCAGCTCTCAAAGCTTGCCTAAACTCAGCACATGATTGTATGGGTCTCCAGTGCCATGGTAGTAATTCTTCATGGACTTAACCAGCTGGGTTGACCTCAAGGTTCTAGTGTGCTCTCTAGGCCTTGGCAAAGGAAAATCCTCATCATGTCTTTGGTTTCTTGGGTCCCTAGGTCTCTCAGTTTCCACTCTATCCATCTCTGTTCTTATCCTTTCTCTTCCGAAGGGGTTGGCAAAACTTACCTCTGGCCTGTCTCTACTTTTGTCCCTTTGAGCTCCATGAGCTTGGGATGTTCCAACTCCTTGGTGGCCATAAGAGACATTAGATCTTGGTTGGGGAAAAACAAATTCACCCTTCCAAGTGTAGGCATGCCTACCATGCTTTGTGACCACAAAGATCCTCTCTAAAGTATTGTCTAAATAGGATCACTTTGCCTGGGCCATCAAGATCTTTGAACTCATGGATTGTGATCGTTCCTACCTCATTCGGCTGATCAGGCTTATACCTCCAAAAGGCTTCATCGGTCTCTCGGTTTAAGAACAAATGTATGCTCTTATTATCTTGGGGAACCCACTCTGGTGTGATAATTCTAGTGAGAATTGATTTGCCTTGAGGAGTTCTAGGCTCTCTTCCTATGTTCCCTTGCTCTATGTCACCTATGTCCGTTTCTGGGATCACATTACCAAATTCATCTGTCCTATCTAGGTAGGTGGTGACCACATACATGGTTCCTTCTTTGTCCCGGAATGCACCATTTTCAATCTTGACTGCTGGATGTTCGAGTCCAATGGGTTGGTCAGAGTTTTTAATTTGGACCACTGCTCTTCTTAGGCCATCCTCATAGATGCAAGCACCTATTTAGTTGGTCATATGGTATTCCCATTGAGTCTTGTAGGGACCAGCCACACCTGAACTTCCTGTGGGTTGCTTCATACCTTGAGACATCTCTGATTCACTAGTTTCAGAGCTAGCATAGTGTGAATAATTACTCAGTTGCTGGGCCCAAGACCTAGGAGTGTGATTGATGCTAGCCTGTGAAGACCTAAGGCTTTGTCGATCTCTCCCTAGGTGTCGTCTTGATCTAAGGTTCATATGCCTTAGTGAGCAATCCCAATTTTTACCCAAGGTACAACCTCGTTGGAGATCAATTTGTATGAGTCACTTGGTTCGTTTTTAGTTGATTATCATGTTTATGATCTTGTCTGATATCATGTTGTCAGAAATATTTGAGTGATTTCCCACACTTTAAGTTGATCGCACCACGTTAAATTCTTTTTTCCTTTAAATTTATCGTTATCCCTTGCTCATTGGTGCTCAAGAACCCCGTTCTCAAGCTTGCAGAATGCCCTTGCTTTGGATGCCCTCTACTGCTCTCAATGGACCTGTAAGAGTCCCAAAGTTAGCTCAACATTTAAATTCAAATGACATAATAATTCATTTCAATAATGTACTTCAGAGCCCAAATTTCCTTTGTCCGTATGGTCAAGAATCTTGGAGATCCCTCAGTTTTCTTCCCCCTGGGTATGGTCAACTTCAAAATACCCTATCTATAGCTCCCTATATTAGTTTTCAAACAAGACCAAAATCACTAAAAACAGAGTTCGTATGAGGCAGTTATGTCTATTCAAAACTTTAGGGCTAAAACAAGATCAAAACAGGCTAATAGGCAAACAGGAATAACTCACAATGTGTTCTTGGGCTTGGTTATGTTCTAATGACCTCTAATGTTTCCCAAATTTTGGCCAAAAATAGACCCAATATCTTTTGCCCTAAAAAATTACCAAATTTGCCTGTCAATCACGATTGAGTGGTCTATCAATCGTGATCGACGTGTTAGTTACGATTGACATGTCCATCGTGGTTGTTAGTCGTGATTGATGGGTCAATCGCGATTGACACGTGGCTCGAATGTTCAGCCAATCGTGGTCAATCCATCGTTGACTTTGTCGGTCGTGATTGACAGGTCCATCGAGCTTGTCAGTCGGGATTGATGGGTCAATCGCAATTGATGGGTCGATCAAGATTGACATGTGGCACGCATAGATTGTGTCGGTCGTGGTCAATCGGTCGTTGAATCTATCGGTCGCGATTGACGTGTCAGTCGCGATTGACAAGTCTGTCGGCAAGTGGTCGTTGTCGTCTGTTAGTCATGATTGATGTGCAAATCATGATTGATAGAAAACTAAGGCATATCAAAATTTTAAACACATATTCAAGATGCTCTAGGCCTACACATCACATTTATGCACTTAGTTTAGCAAGTTGATCAATTTTTTTTGTCGGTCGCAATTGATAGAGGTCAATGCCTCAGGGCCTACATAGTAAAAAATTTTACCTGCTAGAGCTGGTACAATTGTTGGGATGCTGATTCCTGCAGAAAATCTCAAAAAACACACAAAAGCACAAGCACGCAAATGCTCTCTCTCTCTCTCTCACAAGTGAAATGAGGGGAAAATATTAAGGGAGGCGTTCTCGATTGATAAGGAGTTTAGTTGCACTTGTAACTTTGTGGTTGTTTGTTGTAGCATCTGGTAGCTAGTCCCTAGAGATGCAAATTCATCTCTAACTTGTGTCATGCTTTGAGAGAATGCGGTGTCGATTGTTGGTGACAATATTACTGGTGGAGTGAGTGAAGATGCTATGGGTGTGGGTGTTGATGCACGGGGAACGGGAAATAGGGATGGGAAAGTGGATGCAGTGGTGACTGCGGAGAAATGTGACATGCCTAAATGTTGTGGTGAAATGGATGAGATGAGTGGTGGTGCGATGAGTGGCGATATGTCCATGTCACTAGACGTTGTGTCGAGTGCAGTGACCATGAAGAGTGGAGTGATAGTGGGTGTGAATACCAAATTTACAAAGGTTGAAGAATAATTTAGAGATAAGGTTTCTCGTACTGCTTGGTGGAGAGGGGAGGAGAGAGGAAATGTAGTGGGTCGGGGAGGTGAGACAGGTGAGAAGGTCATGGAAGGGGGAAATGGGAATAGGGGTCTAGGAGGAGGAGGGAAAGAAGGGAAGGATGCAGTGAGAAATGGATTGGTCAGAATAGGAGTAGCTAAAGGGGGAAGGATAGGTGGAATGGGTGCGGGAAGGGTGTGAGGGGTTGAGGTAACTAGGGCTTCTACTATAGCACCATCAAGAAACTTGGATGGTCTAGGAGAGGTAGGGTGTATAGGAGAGACTGGAGGGGTGGGAGGTGAAAGAGGAGCAGGTGGTGTAGTGGGTACTTCGACAATAGTAGTGATATTTACAATAGAAGGATGAGGTAGGGAGTTGATCACTATGGTTGCTTCTTCAATAGGGTCTTTTGGAAGAAGTCATGCTTCTTTGACCTGGTGTGAGGATTGGGCACCCGTGGGTATGCGAATATACTGACCCAATTTTGAGAGAAAACAGATTCGTCATGGGTCGAACTTTGGTAGTGGTTTCCTCTGCAAGTAGCAAAGTGCTTCATTGGTTCCTACTGACTTAACCAATTCTCTAAAACCTTGAATGTAAGCTTCTTCGAATCCTCCTATAGCAAGTTCCTATTCTAAAATCACTAAACTTTCTTCTTTTGAGAGTTTTCTGTGTGCCAAAACTGCCTCCATAGTTTGATATAGTTTCTTGATTGCCAAAGTGTAGGCAGCAGCTTCAAAGGTGTCGTCTTTGTGCGTACTTGTGTCACCTTGTGTCTCTGTTTGTTGTTCTTGGTCGTCATGCTGCACATCTTCTTGAGAGTCATGGCTATCCTGACTAGCTTCATCATCTCCATCTTCATTGTTGGTTTTTGTCCTCTCTTCTTCTGAGCTGGAGACTACTTGGTCATGTGGCTGATGAGGGGGTGTGGTAGGGTAACTGGGACGTTCATACTCCTGTGAGAAGAATTGCCCTTCTGAAAATTAAAATTCACTTGAGAAAGCATCATGCATTTCAAAGTCAAAAGTGGTGTTTGTTGGTTTTGCTTCCAAGTTAGGTATAGGGAAAGTGAATGCTTCTGCAGCGATGGTGGTGGGAATTTCCTTCAATGTGGTTGCTTAAGATGTAGCAGTGCTGGTAGTGTCTTTTGTGATAACTAGTCGTGAAAGGCATATACGAATGGGTTGTATAGGTGCAGGGGGTTACATTGGTGACTGTTTTGGAGATGGCTGAGGTGACGGGGACTCTGGAACTTGCAAACATGGGATAGATCCATGCATGCGTTTGCCTACCCGTCCTTTGCTAGCTTTCTTAGCTTTCTTGGTGGTTCCTTTGAATGCTTTCAATTCTTCGCTTGTCATTGCGCTTTCTCTAGGCAAATCATATGCCAAACATATGTAAACAATTTGAGTGAGAGTGCAACATCCATGGATGACTTTTTTTCTTTCCCACCTCTGCTGAGCTAAATACAACTGATCAATGATCCAACTTGCAAGATCTATGGTTTGTGGTCCAATACATGCTAAATATAATCTGAACCAAATATGCTTGTGAGGAATAGTGAAACAATCCTGATCCAAGAATGAAAAATGTTGCATGCATAGTAATGTCTTAGATAGTTCAAGTGTAATGGCCGAAATGTCTTCCCATTTCACAACATCACCACACTTCATCAGCTCTAGAATCAGCCTTTCGTGCTCTGTCGGTGTGTGAGTCCCATGGATCTTAATTGCTGCCCGAATTAGATCTTTCGAAAGATAGAATTTTTTGAAAGGGGGATCATTTACCAAAGATGGAAGAACAAAAGTGCCCGACAAGTCCTTGTTCTCGAAGGCTGTAAGTGTGGTCAGCACGTAGTAGCATCTATAAAAATCAAGTTTGGGTAATGGGTCACTAAAGTATTCCATGAAACCTCCTCTAGCCCAAATGTGCTTTAACTCCTCTGCATTTTGGAGCTCTTCAAATTCTCTCGAGAAAAATTGATACTTGCCCCACTTAATATTGTCAAAAGTTAGTGTGGCATCAAAAATAAAATCTGCATCCGCCAAAGGTCCTGGTAAACCTTGAAACCAATGAGAATTACGGTGAACTTTTTCGGTGTATCCCCTAGGAGGATCATCAATCGGCATTGGTCCTGGGAATGCTTGAATTTCAGGTGGTTGTGACGTAGGATGTGGCTCAGCAAGTAATTCGCAGAAATTGACCACAGGTACACTGGGGCGAGCTTCAAATTGTCCTTCTGTCTGCATGATGATGGATGCAAATGCGGAGAAGATCTGCTACAAAAGATTAGCACATTAGTATGTAAATTAATCATGATCCCATTAAAGTGAGACCGCAATCCCTTTCCATAATTGATGTGTAACCTGTGTAGCCAAGTGTTGTGAGGTGGTTTATGGAATGATTTTTGCAAAACTAATGCAGGTCTGTAGACACCTACATGCTTCAGATAGTGCATACATTGCTTGATGAGATGTTATTACAAGTGATGTTGGGTCAGTGTGGGTGGTTTTATACAAAGTGTAGTTGTGATTGAATTATTACAAGGGAGTTGGTCATTCGATATGGGATTAATGTTATTCAAGTGGTCATGCGAAGGCTTCGAAGTACATTTCAGTATCCATCTCCTAAGGGTTGCTGATTTGGTGGTATGCTTCTACTAAGGGACAAAAGGTGATATCAGAGGTTGTGGTGTTGAGGGTGGAAGATATTTTTGAGGTTTATATGTTACATGGCTTGAGTGTTGAGCTATACTGCACTGTTTAGGCACACAAATCTGCATGGATGTGGGTCATTCTGTCAGGTACTTCTTGGCGATCCAAATATGTTGACAGTTCGTACTTGTAGAAAAAGGTCATGGAGATGTTGGATGTTGCCTCTGATTTTGCTGAAACTTCATCTTGTCATTGCCTACATTGTTGAAATCTATCGGTGCTTTCTATCCTTTTGGCACCCATACTTGTTTCATGCTGCTTGCTTTGTGATGCTGATATTCATGCTTGTTTTGTGTTGTCTAGTATGCTCGTGGATTTGGGTTCCTCTGTCCTGGGTGACTCCTTTGTGATTGGGGTTGAGAGGTCAGATGGACACTCTGCTTTGGAAAAGAAGGGAGGCCCAACACTTGCAAAACTTGCCCATTAGGAAGTGCAACATTTTGTACCATAAAACTAGGCCAGTCCACAGTAAGTGTGGAAGGATGGGCACCGTAGGGTGTTGTGCCCATGTGGTCGCTGATGCACTCCACCTGACCGTTGACGTAACCCACTTGATCGTTGCTGGAAGACTGAGGGAAAATTTGTTGACATTCTTTTGTCTGGCAACTATCCATTGCCAAGCTCTCATGGGTTGACTTTGGAAGGAGCGTGCTTAGCCGAGGGATCTAGCCAAAGATCTTTCGGTCCTTTGTTGCATGCATTTCATATGGACTAGGTTTACATACCTCAGGCGGAGTGTTGTTAGGGAAGTCAAGCGATATTAGTCGCTCTTGGTCTAAGGTTCCAATTTGCAAGGAGCCTTGTCTAAGATTTAGGTCCACTGAGTGATTGTGTAGCCAATCTAAGCCAAGGATTAGGGTTTCTCTTAGGTCGTCATCATGGCATACTATGAGATTCACTATCATGGTCACTTTGTGTATGAGGATAGGAAGGTCCACCTCACCCATGCAAGGGGTTTCCATGCCTCCTAGCCCCATGAGGTATGCCTCAATTTGCCGCATTCTATTCTTGAGTCCTTATAGTGGGACCATCTAATCGCACTGGTCACAACACTTGAATCAATTAAAGCCCTGAGCTCATGGCAAGGGTTGCCATGCTCTAGCTAGATTGTAATGAATGGTCTCCTATCCACTATGCTAGGATGAGTAATTGAATTTTCTTGACACATGGCCATGGGGTATCTGGGTGTTGTTTTGAGACGGTTATAATGTTCTCTCCCTAGTCCTTGTCTTGTTAGCTTCATGCGCTTAATATGTTCTATAGCTTCTGCGTGAGCTTCAGTGCGTATTGTTTTTTCTTCCTCATTACGCTTCTTTGCCAATGTGAGTCTTCTAAGCATATCCTCAATAAGAGGTTCCTGATAAAGCTTAACTCTATAGCCACTAAAGTAATTTGGCATTATCTCTCCTTCTAGGGTGGCTAATTGTACTGCTCCACTTGTCGAGAGTTTATTAACGATCATAGGTCCATAACCTCGCTTTTCTAATTTTCGTGCATGTTGTTTTAGCATGTACACTAGGACTAAATCTCCTTCTTTTAAGCCTTTATCTTTCACATGTGCATCGAAATAGGCTTTCTGTGGCTTCTTTGCTGCATATATGCCTACTGCTTCTTTCACTCTAGTTTCTCCTAATCGTTCCAAATCCATTATCCTTGATGATAATTCATGGCTGGTCGACTGATGTTCTTGTGCAACCTTAAGGGTGGGTATCAAGAAGTCCAAAGAAAGCATAACATTCTGACCAAAAACCATTTGAAAGAGAGTTGCATTGAGTACAATACATTACAAAGGATACATTAGTAATTTCTGCTTGACCATTGGCTTGAGGATGATGTGGTGCAGATTTCTTGTGAATCACCATAAAATCTTGTAACAAATAATCAATGACCTGATTTAGAAAGTGCGTTCCTTTGTTGCTCACTAGCTCTATACGCAGCCCATATCTTGAAAAGACATTTTCAAATAAGAATTTTGCGATCATGTGTGCATCATTCTTCTTTGTGGCCTTAGCCTCTACCCATTTGGTAAGATAATGTGTCACAACGATGATGTATTCATCATGAGTACCTTTTGTAGGGGGGTTAATGGGTCCTACAAAGTCTATACCCTACTTGGAGAATGCACATCCTCCCACCATCGGTTTCAATGGAATTTCATCTTTGCGAGTAGGAACCTTAGTTCTTTGGAACACATCACATTTCTTAACATAGGTATGTGCATCCATGTGAAGAGTGGGCCACCATAACCCTGCAAATAGTATGACTTTGATTATCCTATCGGGGCCAAAATGACCTCCTACAACACCTTTGTGTGCACTCTCTAGTACGTGCAAATAATCGTTCTCATGAACACACTGTCTTAGGTATCCATCTCTTCCTTGTTTGTATAGATTCTCGCAAATAAGTGAGTAGCCTTGAACTTCCTTCTCTAGACTGTGTTGTCTTGCTAAGGTCATTCCTTAAGGGAATGTTTTCGTCCTCAAGTACATCGCTAAAGGTTCACTCCATTCTGGTGTGAGAGCATATGATATAGCATGGCATGTTCTACCGGTGGTCTTTCACAACAAATAGGGCATTCTCTACACAACTTGTAGACATCTGCTTCAACGGAAGGCCAATATAGTCCTAGTCTATGCAAAGTCTACAATGTATGATGTTTTGAATGATGTTGCTTTAATGCACCTACAAGTGCTAATTGAAACCAGCTCACGTGTTCTGATTCATCTACACAACGTTTCTTCTTTGATCTTAGCAGCGTAGTTATTATTGTACGTGTATGGTTTCTATTTCGTAGGTTTTGCATCTGGAGTCATAGGGATTCTATGGGAGCATATATCTGGATCTACTCCTTTCAAGTCTTTGTAACTCGAAGTGAACACATCTCAATATTCTCGCATAGGGCAACTAACTCTTCTTCTTCTTCTTCATTCGTCAAATCATTCCCAATGTATGTACATTTTTCTTCTTCTCCTTCTATGGTAACTATGATTTTTTTGGTTTTCTCTTGATTATCATATACTTCTCCAACATGGGCTTTTCTTTTAGGCATTCGTACCATGATTCCTCTATCTTCTATTTCATACTTCTTGAAATTCTCGGGTACTTCGATGAGTGGTTCTTCTTCTTCTTCTTCTTCTTCTTCTTCTGTCTTAGGCGATTTCTTTCTCTTCTTTTGTTTGCTCTCTGTATCTTTTATGGATGGCTCAAGTTGTTCCGTTTGATGTTCGTTTTCCTCTTCAGAGGTTTTAGCTTCTACAAAATAAAGATATTCCTCTTTTGTGGAACACAAAGGTTCCATGATGATGGATTCTAGATCCTCGTCACTACGCTCATCCGATTCTTGGGTCACTTCCATGCATTCTTCTAGGATAAAGTCTTCCTCAACACGTCAATAAAAAAATGGAAATGTCATATCAATCTTCATCACAATGAGGGGTCCATTAACATTCACTATTATGTCCATCGTGGCTAAGATTTCTACCCAACCATGAGGCTCGAATTCCTCGTCAGGAAATACTATAGGTGCATAAGTTGGGTCTTGAAGAGTTTGTGGATGTTGTTCTGAACCTAAAGTCCAGGCTTCTAACCGTTCTTCCTCTTGTTTGGCTACTTTACACATCCATAGATGAGTATCCTCGTGCAACCATGATGGGTCTGATTCCAATGAGTGTATAGACTCTACTTCTTCTTGCATCTTATGGATTGTATTCCATTGTATTGGGGGTACATCTTGATGGGAATAGTCTTTAAGATTGACTTTAGTAGTCACTCCTAAGTGTTGCAAGTGCAAAGAATTAGTTCCCCAATCTTTTACGATTTGCAACTAACGCATGAATGGTCGTCCTATAAGCATGATTTTTCCTAACATCACAAATGGCGAAAGTATGCTCAAACTCTAAACCATAAGTGGTGATAGATATGCCTTCTAGTAAGCCCAATGGCTTCTCTATATGTCCGTCAGCCATTTGTAGCTTCATCCTGGTGGGTCTTAATGATGGCTTACCCCAACGTTTCCATAAAGCAGTGGTAGTGATGGCTACTCTGGCTCTTGAATCTAAGATGGCTTTGGTGGTGTAGCCCTTGTGGGTTATTGGAAGATAAGTGTTACATTCCTCTTCCTTGCTTACATCTCCGATCCATTCTACGGGTATCTCTGGTACCTTCTTGTGTGATCCTATCTTTGAGGGAGAAATATCAAGCTCAGGGAATTGGTTTGCTACATGCTTCCCTAATTCTGGTTTAAGCTTCAACAACTCCTCTATAGTGAGATGACATTGTACTTTGGTATTCTTGATCACTTCCGTGTCTCAAGGGATTACTAGTTCTTCATTCTTGACTATTATCATAGGTGGTCTCATGCTACGAGACTTGGCTTCCCAAGGTCCTGTGAACTGAGGTAATTCTTGCAAAGAATTGGATTCAAAATTTGTGTGTTCATTCAGTTGTTCTTCCTCTAAATCATCATAAATAGAGGGGATATCTTGGGGTAATTGTTCCTGCAAGTTGTCTATTTCTTGAATATGAGGATGGGTTCCTTGTTTTTTTCTCCACTTCTCTTCTTGGATTTCTCTTAGAATTTCATGTGAATACTTATGTATGGAAGACATGTTGTCTTCTACCTCTGTATTTGGTACTTGAGAAAGGGATGGTGCATTGTTTTTGTGTGTCTCCGAGACATTAGGGTTCCCTTGCAATTTCTTCTTCTCATTGCTATTAATCAAGTACTCTAACGTCTCTAGTAGTCCTTGAAAGTGTAATTCATGTTTTGCCATGTTATTCCAATTAAGATAATGAGAGGCTTCAAACATAAATTGTGCTAATTCTACCATCTTCATGCAAAGTTTAGTCCTCTCAATTTCTAAATATGCTCTCGGATAATTCATACTCATTTCATCTATATGGGGTCCTCCCTCTAATCTTGCCTAATATGCACAAAACATCATGTCTAGGTTTTGTGGTGTGGGTTTAGCTAAAACTGATCCTGATCTTTGAGCTAGATTCTCCTGATTAGATTCTTGTGAAGTCAATTCTAGGATTTTGGCTCTGGATTCCTTGAGACTTCCGTCCAACTCAGTTATCTTTTTACTCCACTTCCTCTTAATTCTTTCTCTAGAATATTTCCAAGATTTCACCGCAGATTAGGGTTGGTATACGTCACATTAGCATAATGGGTTCCCAACTAGGTTCCATATGTTTTGGTGACTCATTGTAATATGCAAGTGGACTATCTACATGAGTAGAGTCGAGACTGTTAGAATTATGGTCACTTTCTATGATCAGGGGTGAAGAAGGCACTATAGCCCTATTGAGGTTTTCTTCTACAGCACCATATTTAACAAGAATGACATTCACTGGTGGGGGTGGCTTCTGATCTAAAACAAGTTGTGGTCTGTGTTGAGCCTGATAAGGATAGTTTTGAGGAGGCCTATAGTAATGAGTCTAAGGATTGTATTGACCTTGATACCTCCCTGGTTGGGGGTATGCTTGCGGGTAGTTCTCTCATACTACTTGTTTGTTGTATGGGTAGTCCTGGGCCGTGTGATCCGTGTATTGTCTCTCAATCGTACAATATTGGCCAATAGGGTTGGCTTGCGGTTGTGTTACATTGGGACACACATTTGCCATATGATCACCACCACAGATGTAACAACGCTTGTTTGTTGTTAACCTAGGCATCTGTTTACTAGAAACTCCTAGTTTCTAGGCCACTTTTTTTGCTAGGTCTTCTATCAAGCTAGACAGTTTTGAGGATGCTAGAGATGAACAATCTAGTGTTCTGGGTTCCTTCAAGTATACATAGGAGCATAGTTTAGAGCTCAAGAGGCCATCTAAAAATAATGACACTTGCTTGGCCTGTGAAGGTAACTCTTGCATAAGAAATCTCTCAACATATTGTCTAAACCTACATCCTACCAGCCTAACTATTTCCTGAGGGGTTTGTTTGAAGCTATGAATGAACGAAGAAGTATCATGCCTGATTCCACTTTTAGAGAATTCTGTGATGAATGACTCTAACAAGTGATGGATATCCCTAAATTGCCTTTGTTGCAATGGTTGGAACCAAGTTAAAGCCATATTCTTTAACGTTAGTCCAAATGCATTATATTGTGTAAACATGTCTTCTACTTGCTCTGCTCTTAATACCTACTTAAATTCTGCTACATGGTCATAGGGATCTCCTGTCTCATCAAAGTAGTTTTTCATTGACTTTACTAATTCAGCGGGTCTTAATATCCTTGGGTGTTCATGTGATCTAGGTAGAGGAGAATCATCTTCACCACCTGGTATTCTAGGTTCCCTTTGTCTTTCCAATCTATCAGTGTCCATGGTGGTTCTATCTCTCCCTTACTTCCAGTTTTTCTTTGTTCTTCTCTCTTTGAGTACCGTGGGCTGAGGATGTTTTGGCACCCTGATGGCTCGTGTTCACATTTGTTTGAGATGGAGGGAATACTAACTCGCGTCTCCATGTGTAGGTATTTCTCACATGGTCTGGTACTACAAATACTCGTTCTGAAGTATCGTCCAGGTATACAACTTTTCCAAGAGTATTTGGGTCCTTGAATTCGTAAACCATGATGGAGCCTACCTCACTAGGTTGTTCCATTATATACCTCCAAAATGCTCCATCAATTTCCTTATTCAAAAACAAATATATGCTTCTATTGTCCTCAGGGATCCAATCTAGGATTAGTACTCTTGTTAGTACAGATTTCCCTCGATTTGTCCTAGGTTCTTCTCCTAGTGGTTCTTTTCCTTGGGTTCGGGCTTCCGTATCTAGCTGAACTACACCAAACTCATTGGTATGATTTGGTTGAGTACTTATGATGTACATTGTTTCTTCTTTGTCTATGTATGCGGCTCTCTCAAATTTCACTATGGGATGATCTATTCCAATGGGTTGGTAAGGATTGTGCAATTGCACTATTGATCTTCACAAACCATCCTCATAGATGCGAGCAGCTAAGTGGTTGGTTCTGACATATTCTAATTAGGTTCTGTAGGGTCCTTCAGGGCTTTCCAAATATGCTATGTTTAACCCTCCTTCTGGTATTTTCGTGCTAAAAGCCATTTTCAATTCACTGGTATCTGAGCCCAACTCGTAAGGGTAGCTATTGAACTATTGTGCCCACAAACGTGCAATAGTTCCTACACTTGCTTTTGATGATCTAAGGCATCGCCGGTCTGACTTACCTATATGCTTGCGTGATCTAAGGTTCATGAATTTACCTCTTGACTCACTCAGTATACACTCTCATCGTCAATGTTTTTTTTGTTCTTAATTGCTTGTTCCATTTTTAATTCGGTTAAATTCTTATCTCGTCTCGATGTATGCATCAAGAGTCCACTTTTCGTTGTACTTTTGAGTTCTTGTTCCATCAGACTTAATTTCTTTCCTTTAGGTTTTCATAACGCACACTTTTATCTTAGTCTTGGACTTGAAAAATTAAGTCTCTTGGACTTGATGCATTCCTATTTGGCAAAGTGGTGAGCAGAGTGAAAATAGCGAGTAGAGCGATAATATACTACAATAGTTAGTACATGATGCAACAATGCGGATATGGCAGTCGCATTCTCCGATTGCCACCTTCTGAACATACCAAAGATGTTGTCGTAGGAACAAAATGATTAGTTTGAGTGGAGAGGACTGTTGAAGTGTGCATTGCTAGATTGGAGGAGTATTTGTCCTCATCCACAGTCGAAGGATATTGTTAAAGAGATAGCATGAGAGACAGATGGAAATAGCATCAATACTTAGGAGCGGAGCCTACAGATAGGGCAGGACACTTTTCAGCTATCACCAAACTTAATTGAAAAATGATTACATGTCACTAGTATGGGAATTACAACTAGTTCAGAGCGAGTGGATGCAACAAAAATCCACGAGTTATTAGGGAAGCCATGATCTAGAGAATATCAGTTTGCACAACTTTCAAAAAATAATCCAATTAAGTTGGGATTGCTTTTAATGATAGTGATTATAAACTTGTAGAAAAACATTATGGAGTGTCCTAGTAGCTATTTACATTGATGAAGGAATTGGAAAAAATGCAAGTAAATTGGGCTGAAATTATTTTCCAAAAATTAAAGAAGGAGGTGATTAGAATCTTTAGGCATTCCGGAAGAGTAGCTAATGCAATACTAGACTCCAAAGTTAGAGTCTTATTTACTTTATTCCTCATTGAAAGTCCAACATTCTTACCTTGAGAATACATAGTATGTACGGTGAAGGTTTTTCTTCAAATTTTAAAGAGAAGGGTTGTAGAGTGGAAGTCAGTAGAAGGAACTTCCCAAGACCAAATAGTGAGTGATAGAGATGAAGACGAGGAGTCCCGGAGGCAATAGGTGGATGAGAATCAAAGAATGGAAGTTGAGAGGAAGGCCAAGGAAGAAGCTGAGAGGAAGGCCAAAGAAGAAGTTGAGAGAAGGGCTAGTGAGGAAGAGGCAGAAAGAGAACGAATGGAAGAAGAAATAAGGAAGCAACAGGAAGAAGAAGAATCCAGGAGAAGAGAAGGGAAAGAAAGGGAAAAAAGAGTTGTGGAGGAAGAAAGATGCAGGCAAGAATAGCAAGAACGAGGAGACCGTACAGGAGAAACATCCCATAAGATTTGGTGTTAAACACATTTACATCTTGTGGATTAAATGATAAATGGAAGCAGAATGACGGTAAAGTAAAGCTACCACCTGTGAAGTGTAGTGATTTTATCTATCCGTGGATGTATAATAATGAAAGAGTTCATCCGGAGCTCCTTGGAAATCTAGCTAGAGGAATTCAGTGGAGTGCAACTAAGTTGGAGGAGTTTCATAGAAAATATAACAACATGATTCAGGAGAAGGATAAGTGGGTAGTAGAGAAAGCGAGAATATCGACGAAATAAGCCGACTCAAGGCCGACACAAAACAAGCCAGAGCAGAGAGATCAAGGAGAGATAGTGTAATTCAAGAGGAGATGATGGAAGAGCTGAATAAAGCTGTAAGAGAATACAACACACTAAACATAATGATTGAAGAAAAAATCAAAGATTATAGCTCGGCTTCAAGCCAAAGTAGGACAAACCCAGAAGGCACAACAGAAGTTGAAGAAAACTAACAAAAAATTGGTAGTTAAATTAGAGAAGGAGCAACAAGGAGTAGAAAAGTTGAAGACAAACATGAAAGAGCAAAGTAGAGAAATCAAAAGGCAAAGTATTTCAACTATTGAAGTAGAAGAGAGATTGGCGGTGCAAAACTCCGAATTCACAACCCTTGAAGAAAAACACTATGTTGTCCAAGAAAAATATGATACAATGTCTTCATAGATGGCTAGCATTTTCGAATTGGAAAGAGAGATGGATCAATGGAAGCAACACTATGCTGATGCAAACACAGATTTGGAAGCCAAAGGAAAAGTAAAGAAGGATGCGTGAGTTTTGGAGTTAACTCACAAAATAAAGTTAGATGAGGGAAAGGAATTTACAGAAGGTTATGTAAATAATTATCTGATGTAACTCTAGCTTTTGATAATCTATTAGAAGGATTTCAAAAGAGAATATGGGAATAAGAAGTAGCCGTACTTAGTCATAGAAGTGCTAGTAAGAAGTTATTACATCTGACAGAATTTTTTGAAGCAGAGATCAAACTTGTGGAAGAAAATATAGGAGAGATGTTTAATGAGCTCCAATATGATATAGAAAGGATAATGCTCCTAGAAATGGAGAATCATGACGATGATTTGTAACATTTCATTTTGTAATTAATGGGTCCAAATCCACCATGCACGCCATTGTTAGCGGTGTGGACGACCACATTTATTTGTCAAATGTATTTTCTATGTAATGGGGAAATGGGATTTTTATGAAGATCATAAGAGTTTCTGGAGTTGGTAATTTCTAGTGTTTATTCTATATTTTGAAGTATGGAACGGTGTGAAGATTACGTAGAAAAGCAAAGTAGTTCTTGTGATACGATGTGCAAAAAAGGAAAAAAGTCTGATGAAGAAGACACTATGGAGCAGTATAGTCCAAAAACATCTGACAGATGAAGTTCTACACTGTGATGCACAATCGTACTGTATTCCAAAATGATGTACAAGCGATCTTACTAATCAATGAGTACTATTTATTATCAAGATCACTTTCTTTCTGAAGTTTGTCTATGTGTAAAAGTCTCTAAGCAATCTGCAGTGTATTGTTCTAAAGTTTATGTAGTGTAGATTAATAAGGAACATAAACGCATGTTTATGATCAGTACCACTGTATTCATAAATCCCCATTTGTGTACCCATTCCTTTGAAGATTCGGTGTTGTATTTCACTAAAGTATAGTACCATGTAAATAACATCACTATGGGACAAGCTCTTCTAGTCTATCATATCCTGTAGAATCTGAGGATTCAATAATTCAATTAAGGAAGGAACTCGAGAGCTTGAAAAGGAACAAAACCTACAAAGAGGAGGAAAGTGTCGTAACTCAACTGAGGCAAGAAATTGAGGCCTTAAAGCTACAAAAAGAAGAGCAAATTGAAGCAGAATACTTGGCACAACTTGGACAAGAGTTACAGGAGCTCTGGGGAGGTGGCATCAAAAGTGGACTTTGGTGCACCATGTGTAGGAAACAAGGACATGTTGGTAAGGGATTTCCCTCTCTTATGTGTTACTTTCCAGTTATGCATGAAGGCCGGTCATCAAGCTCATGAATGCCGCTCAAAAGAGATGCCTACACAAACATACTAGGGACAAGGAAGAGCTCAACCATCAACCAATGTGATGGAAGTAACACCCAGTCAAGGTAACAATTATAACCCACAACCCAAGAATAACTTTGGAAATGGGCCAAGAAGGCCAATCATTTGTTTCTGATGTGGAGAATGTGGGGATTACCAAAGCAGGATCACTCTACTAGAAAATACCCCTCCTTGTAGAAGCTTCCTAGAGACTAGGGATCATTATACCAATTGTTGTCCAAATAACCAGTCATCTACATCTAGGCCTCATATAAAAATCCACCTTTTGCTTCTTCAATGACCTGATACATAGTTGTGGTCATTCCCTTATGATTGTTCTTTCCTACTGCTAGTGGACGTGGTTGCTGCTCATATGTCATTTTAAAGGTTTTGCACAATAGGTATTAAGATGAACATCTCTGCTCATGGTTTGGTGTTACTGTTAGTGTCCATGTGAAAGGCCAAATGGCCACTGGACACTTCTTTGTATATGTTCTTTAATAAAACATATAGTGGCTAGGTCAGCCACAGATTGTAAGTTCGGCTGCATTTGTAAGTAAGCACCCCCTCCCCCAGCTTTCTCCACGGCTTATGACTAAGACAAAAACCAAGGCATAGACCTTGGCATACCTTGTCATCAGAGTCACCAAAGTCACCATTGGCAGCACGTGAGGGAGGATCTCGACGATCAAGGAATATAGAGGTTCTGGTACTTCCCGGAAGGTCACCCATCCGAGTACTCTTCCCCCTGGAGCTCGCTTAACCGTGGCAATCTCTTGCCACTAAGCTACAATCTTGTGGTGTTTGAAGAAGGGGAAAGACTAAGGTTGACATTACCTTGAACATGTTTTGGTCCCTCAAAGCTTCATTCTTTTCTTTCAAAGCCTGTTTTTGAAGCATTTTTGGGGTGTCTCGTGCCATTTTGGATTACTTCCACACATAGTTCTCTTCACACAGGTCCAAGAACATCAAGACGAGTGTTCTTTGTACTTCTCTGACAATAAATTTCAACCTTTGGGGCTATGTTTTCAGCCACACTCGTAAAACTACAGGTTTCTTGAAAGGTTTCGGTTTTGGTTGGACTAGTTGCTACAAATTTATGCAAGCTTTCAAGCCTAAAACATCAGAGTTGATAGACACTTGCAGGTGTTATTGGCTAGTTTTTGGGCTGCACATTCAGGCTTTTAGTGTCATTTTACTGCATATATTGAGCACATACACACCATGTACGCTTCTGTGGATACTGCTTATGTACGTCCATGTGGTCATTGATATAGCGGTTACGTTCTTTGCATAAAGCCTTTTACTTTTGATAAAGAGGGTCGAGGTGAGGTTTTCTTAACTGTGAGACACCTAGATGTCGGGTTCTCTTCGGTGATGCAAGTGGAAGATTTACCCAGTCTCGCCATAGGAGATGTATGATAGTTGTTCATAGGTGCTTGATAAGCCTAGTTGGCTTCTATTGGGTAATTGATTCTATGCAGTGGAGTCAGTGATTCACTATGTGGAAAACATGTCAGTACTTGTAGTTTTATGATATTCTGACACTGGTCATACACTCATTTTGCAAAGGATACTCTAGCAAAATTTCTCCAGATTTTTGGTTTTGTCAACTATACAGTGGTTGATTTACTCCTTGATACACTTATTCATTGGTGTTCAGACTTTTCTAGCTCCATTATCATTCTATTCAGTTCTCTACCATCATGGCATCAGAGGTCTCATGCACATCTGGTGGATCAGGGTCTAGTGCTAGTGTTCCGAGGAGGAGCTATAACTTGTAGGGCAAAGACCATTTTGAGATCCAAAAATTTGATGGCACAAACTTTGCTCTATGGAAGAATCAGACTAAAGATGTGCTGATTCAAAGGAGGC